>CAIGQW010054109.1:281170-297990 GCA_903798125.1 Danio choprae | reverse complement strand
AAATAGATAGATGGAACGATAGATGGATGGATGGAACAAATAGATAGCAGGATGGAACAACAGTTAGATTAGAGATTAAATGATAGAATGAATGAAATGGAAGATAAACCATTGTATGACATATGGACATACACATGAAATCTGTTAAATTCTGCCAGTGAGATCAGACTTTGATTTGGTTTTAATGTACAGTAACATTCATCTGACACTCCATGACTGAGGCATCTTGGGTTGAGGCTTTGATTTCTGTGGTTTAATGGCAAATAAAGGTGCTCTGAGAAACCTCCAGGCCTGCAGCCGCTCGACACCACAATCCATCAGCAGCCCCAGAGACAATGATGAAACCAGCAGCAACAGCTTCACCAATGAAAAAAAACCCTCCGCTCCCAACACGCTACTTAATCTGGACCAGGACGAGAAAACACAAACATGCCTCTCCTTGATACTGTCGTAAAAATAATCATCAAGGCCAATTAATTCCAATATCCTCCTGCATATGAAACACCATCCCAATATAAAGAGCGTGAACATTTGTGCATATCGCTGTGATGATTTGCAATTATCATGCATGCTTAAAACCGAATCAGGCACAATAGAGGAAGATGCTCCTGAAGTCAGAATGACAAATGGCTTTGGGAGAGGAATTGTGCAGAAAGCCCTTATATGGGAATGATCTGGGCGTATTTTATGCTAATTACTATTCGTAGGCTCATGGACTCCATTTAAGCCAATCCGGATCAACATTAGAACACTTTTTCCGTTCATATAAACCTGCAGTTTTTAGCGAAAGAGATGCATTGAGCGTGAACGATTGTGCACGTTTCTCTCACTGCTCTCATTTAAAGCAACATAACGGAGCTCAGAATATTACAGCCACTATAGGACTGCATAGTATAGCGTTTCAGCAATGATATCGCAATGTGCAAATCTGCAATAGTTACATCATATGTTGGGATTAATAAAACTTGACCTAACCTAATAGGATCTAATGTGAAAGATATTTCTCCTTTTTCACCTTCGTGACCAGAATATTTGAAGGTTTTCACTAGCATTAGAAAAAATACGAGAATATACGCACACCTGCGTGTTCCTAAATTGAAGCTTTTATGCAGTGACTATTGCATACTTTCATTAATCCAGCATTTAAGTCAAATTGATAAGTGAAGTTTATTTATAAACTAATTTGGAGAGGATCACGTGCTTATGATTGCTCACAGCTGGTCCCGCATCAGCTCACTATTGATTCACCAATCAGATGATTCCTTGATCACCATAAATAACCAGAGTTCTCTTATCTCAGTACCTTCGTCTTGAAGAATCACCCCCCCCCCCCCCTACCCACCCCTACTCCTCCTCCTCCTTTCCAGATGGGCGACAAGGTGGCCCAGTGATTAACACTGTCGCCCCACAGCAAGAATGTCTCTGGTTAAAGTCCCTACTAAACCAGTTGACATTTCTGTGCGGAGTTTGCTTCTTCTCCCCGTGCTCGCGTGGGTTTTCCCCGGGTTCTTCGGTTTCCTCGCACAGTCCAAAAACACGCAACTTAAGTAAACTGAACACACCAAAGCGATACAATAGCCAAGCTCTTAATAAGATACATCTCTTTTTAGTCATTCTTTCAGCCAGAAATAAGTCGGGGGAGTTCATCAAGATCTACCTGAGCTCAAGCTTCCCTCTCGCCCTGCAAACGGGAGGGAGCCCAGGGCTCGAGGATCTCGTGGGCTCAGGGCTCTCTCCCGGGACAGCATGCCAAAGAAGCTTTATTATCAATCATCAGCTAAGTGTGAACTCTTGAAATGCTCATTGGATTGTTTGCAGGCAGTAAATCACTGATTCATCAATGTCTCAGAAAGTAATACATTTATTAATGAGAACTGTCATCAATGTAAACATTGCAGCTTTTTTATCCGCTCAGACTTGTTTAAAATAAGTGGTTAAGATAGTTGCACACTCGACTCCCGGAAATCCTGTATATTTAAACCAATCACAGGACAGCTGAGAATCTGCTAAAGTGTTTCCAGAAAAGCATTGTGAAGTCTGAGGCTACCGGTTGGTCAGATTTGGATTTAAACAACCTACGCATAACAACAATTTTTCAATACATTGTGCAGCCCTACCACATATCATTGTTTCTGCAGGGAGTGTTTAGAATTGGCTCAAGGCGGCAAGATCATTGCGGGAATCATTGCTGTTGCCGTTTGGACCGTGCAACAATATGGCAAGATCCTGGATATGAATCATAACATCATTACAGCGTGTCTTTTCTTTGATGTAGCTGAGCTGTGAATCCTCTTCTATTTTCCTTGAGATCCAGGCAGTTATTTCTGCTTATCCTTTCTTTGTGTAGACGATGCGTTATATAACAAGCCTATGAAGGCTTTGCATGATGACGCTGGCACCATCTACACAGATGCGACCCCCACCACAGCTTCTACCCCTGATACTAAAGCAAGGAATAAAGTCTGGATCAATCTCTACAGATGATGAACCGACGCTGCTGAAGAACAAAGCTGCCCTCTGCAGTTCTCATGTATTACACTGAGGATGATGAGAGCGGATGAATAGAACATAGGAGTAAGAATGTACATGCTGCTTGCTGATTTGCAAAACAGAAATATAATATAAATAAATAATTAAATAAATATTTTAATAAATAATTAAATATATTAAAATAAATAAAATAAAACTTTAAACAAAAATAAATAAATAATATAATAACACAGGAATAAGACGTTTCGCAAATGTTGATTTGCAAAACTTAAAATATAAATGAAACTAAATAATTAAATAAAATAAAAGAAACAATTTTTTTTTAAATAAATATTTAAATACAATAAAATAAATAAAATAATTAAACTAAAATAAAATATAACAGGAATAAGACTACAATTTGACTATGTTTTGCAAAACATAATTAAATAAAAAATAAATAAATAAATAAAATTAATAAAAAATTAAATACAATAAAATAAATAATTATGAATAAAAATAACTAATAAAATATAACACAGGAATAAGACTATACATGCTGCTTGCTGATTTGCAAAACTTTGAATAAAATTAACAATAAATAAATAAATAAATAATAAAATAAAAAATATATAATATAATTATATATAAAATACAATAATAAAACAACATTTTTTATAAATAAACAAAATACAATATCATATATATAAAATAAATTAAATTAAATGCATCTGCTTGACATTTATGGGAGATTTGTTTATGTAATTCCTATTATTCTTAATATGATTTTCATTACAGTCTAAATAAATATACATTTTATAAAATGTAACAATGTAAATCTTGTGCTTATAATAATAATAATAATAATAATAATAATAATAATAATAATAACAACCTATTTTGAAAAATGAAAAAATAAATAATGAAAATCATAATCATAAAAATTTTCTTAATTTTTTATCTAAATGTACTGTTACTTCAGAGTTACTGAGCCAGCTTCATTTTTCTACAACTAAAAAGTGAACCAATTGAATGCAAGGGGTTATGGGTAACAATATTAGCCCTGAAATCTTTAATGAATACACCTAAGTCAAGTAGCAGGCGTCCATGAGAAATAATGTTAACTTTATTACTGGTGTGCAATCTAGTGGTGCAGTGATGTAATTGCATCTCTTTTTAAACTGATCTCTAGCGCTTTGCACTGCAGGTATGTTTATCATTATTCATTCATTCATTCATTTTCTTTTTGGCTTAGTCCCTTTATTAATCCACAGCGGAATGAACCGGCAACTTATCCAGCATATATTTTACACAGCGGATGCCCTTCCAGCCACAACCCACGACTGGGAAACTGGAGCACCCGGAGGAATCCGACACGAGAACATGCAAACTCCACACAGAAATGCCAACTGACCCAGCGGTTCGAACCAGCGACCTTCTTGCTGTGAGGCGATTGTGCTACCCACCGCACCACCGCGTCGCCCTCTTATCATTAACCAGCATAAATTCTCTCAAGGCTGATATATCGAACCATGGCCACAAGGAAAGCTGTCGCTGATGTTGATAAGCAACATTCATCTCAAGACCAGACGAGATTAAAATCAATGTGAAGTAATGCAGTAATTTAATGACATTACAGCACAGATGGGTGATCTGACAGCAATATCAATATCCACCGGACTGTGTATCATTCACATGAAGACGAAAACCCCTGTCTGTGCGTTTGTACATGTGCGTAATGGTAGACATAATCCAATTCACTGAATTGTCCTTTCAGGAAAAGGGTAATTCGGTTATTATTTCATGACTTGAATTCAAAAACAAAAATGATCAAATCATAACAATCCATGAAAAAATAAAAAAAGACATTAGGTTAGGGCTGAGATTGAGGGAAAATAAAGCAGCAAGTGCGTTTTATTTTACATAACACACACTTAGGGCCTCACAGTGGCGCAGTGGGTAGCACGTTCGCCTCACAGCAAGAAGGTCACTGGTTCGATCCTCGGCTGGGTCAGTTGGCATTTCTGTGTGGAGTTTGCATGTTCTCCCTGTGTTGGCGTGGGTTTCCTCCGAGTGCTCCGGTTTCCCCCACAAGTCCAAAAACATGCGGTACAGGTGAATTGGGTAAGCTAAATTGTCCATAGTGTATGAGTGTGAATGGGTGTGTATGGATGTTACCCAGAGATGGGTTGCAGCTGGAAGGGCATCCGCTGCGTAAAAACATATGCTGGATAAGTTGGCGGTTCATTCCGCTGTGGCGACCCCAGATTAATAAAGGGACTAAGCCGAAATGAAAATGAATGAATGAACACACACTTAACGTACATCTGTTGAACTGCTCATTAATGCAAATACGCAATCAGCCAAACATTAAAAAAATTATGTTTGCTGTTTGTTCAAACTACTTGTATACAGCGATGGGAATAACGACGCTATAAATAAACGGCGTTACTAACGGTGATACTTTTTTCAATAATGAGTAATCAAATTAATTACTGTTTGCCCTGTTACAACGCCGTTACCGTTACTGTATGATATAGTAGGGGAGCACATAATATACACAATTTTCCAAAAATATGCTAAATACAATACACAAATTGAAGCACAGATGAAAACAAACAAACAAAAAAGGAATAAACAGCACTTTATGGTTTTCTGTGGTCTAACACACTATTAAAAAATCCTTGCTGCCCTAATTTATTTTTTAGTTTATTCAGTTGTTTTTTTTGTTCGTTTTTAGTTTTTGTTAATTTTTATTTTTTTTATTGTAATTAATTTGTTTTAGGGCCTCACGGTCGCGCAGTGGGTAGCACGATCGCCTCACAGCAAGAAGGTCGCTGGTTCGAGCCTCGGCTGGGTCATTTGGCGTTTCTGTGTGGAGTTTGCATGTTCTCCCCGTGTTCGTGTGGGTTTCCTCCGGGTGCTCCGGTTTCCCCCACAGTCCAAACACATGCGCTATAAGTGAATTGGGTAAGCTAAATTATCCATAGTGTATGTGTGTGAATGAGTGTGTGTGGATGTTTCCCAGTGATGGGTTGCAGCTGGAAGGGCATCCGCTGCGTAAAACATATGCTGGATAAGTTTGCGGTTCATTCCGCTGTGGCGACCCCAGATTAATAAAGGCACTAAGCCGAAAAGAAAATTAATGAATGAATAATTTGTTTTATATATAAATGTACTATAGTATATTTTCATGAGGGCGCCTGACAGCTGAAAATAGATCTGGTAGCAGATATTGCAGCCTCTGGTACTTTTTACCTTGCACTTTTTTGTTAACATTTATTATTATTTATTTGTTTAGGATATATATGTTTAGACATTCTGATTTAAACGTTTAGACATCCTAATTATTAATTTATTGGTGTATAATGGAAGTATATTAATAGTAATTGGAAGTAATTAATAATTAATTGTTAAAATGACTATAATTAAATGAAATATTCTTAAGACTAACATATTATGTGTTCTTTGGAAGAGTGCGCTTGCATTATGATGCTATTATATTGTCAATCTGGCATTATATAATGAGTTATATGACAATAATATCGTTTATCGCAATATATTTTGGTGCAATATATCGTACAACAAAAAATAGATATCGTGACAGGCCTACTCACACTATTTCTTTTCCTTTTTCTGAAAGTCTTGATAACACCATCATGGAGTTTTTCTTTTATTATTACAGCTAATAGGATTGTAAAAAAATGATTTGTCATACTCTCGCATTCACTGCGCTCTAAGTTTACCAACTGTGACGACTTCTGCTACTGAGAAACCCGCAAATGTGAAAGAGTCCATTGTGCAGCGCTAAATCAGATACAGAAGACAACGATAATAGACATTCAGCAGCATCAAGTGAATCCTGACCTTCAGTAAATCCCACAGAGTCACCGAGCTCATGATCAACACACTATTACCTGACAGCAGCTGGTGGGTCTGATTGTGTACACCGACAGACAAACAATAGACTAATAGGCAGCAAACCTGCACCACCAGACCGCCATTATGCTAAAATAGCGAGGCCGCTTCCACATCTGTCTTACCAGCAGCCGATTGAATGGAAACAAACAGCTCCGTGTGCCATTATGAAGAAAAGGATGGACTGCTCAATGAGAGCTAAACAATCTACATATCCCAATAGGCTAATGGTCCCAGCCGTATTTGGACAGCAATTGACTCAGATGCATTATGCAAATTAAAGCAGGCGGAGCAGCCAATGACAACAATGGAGACAAACGCAATTTCAGCTAAAACAATAGAAACTGCTCGGGCTGCATTCGGTGTGGTGGGGTTTTAGGTTATAACGCAAAAAATGAGAAGATATTTAAGGTTGGAACAGCAATAATATAAACGTACATGGGTGTAATTTCCACTGGACGAAAAACGATAAGTGGAAGTACTAATGAAATGATCATAAAGGATGAAATGCCAAGCAGCGAATGACTTTATTGTCAACATGGATGAAAACAAAAGTCAAGAGTTACAATACGCTTTGTTTTTCCATTAAATAAAGGTACATTAAGGTACATCAAGGCTTAAAACATCTGTTTAGCTGTGCCTTTACTGAATGAGCACTGTGCTACGTCCGACAGATCGCACTATTATGTCTTTCTTTTCTTTTTCATTCCTTTAAAACCTGTTTTATTTATTCATTCATTCATTCATTTTCGGAATGAACCGCCAACTTATCCAGCATATGTTTTACGCAGCGGATGCCCTTCCAGCCGCAACCCATCACTGGGAAACATCCATACACACTCATTCACACACACACATACACTATGGACAATTTAGCTTACCCAATTTACCTGTAGCGCATGTCTGACTGTGGGGGAAACCGGAGCAACCGGAGAAAACCCACGCCATCACAGGGAGAACATGCAAACTCCACACAGAAATGCCAACTGACCCAGCCGAGGCTCGAACCAGCGACCTTCTTGCTGTGAGGCGATTGTGCTACCCACTGTGCCACCGTGATGCCCAAAACCTTTAACACATTTTAATAATTTTTGATTTATTGGTTTTTTTTTATTCTGTTTATGTAAAGCACTTAGAATTACCATTGTGTATGAACTGTGCTATAAACTTGCCTTGCCTAAAGGTGATTTATGCATGAAAGACAATTATTAAATGTAATGTAATGAACATTTTCAAATATGAGTCTACATATTTAGTTTGCTGTTGCCCATTTGCAATTCATATAAAAAAATTCCTTCATAAAGTTTGTTTTGGGCGACACAGTGGCTCAGTGGTTAGCACTGTTACCTCACAGTAAGAAGGTCGCTGGTTCGAGTCCCGGCTGGGTCAGTTGGCATTTCTCTGTGGAGTTTGCATGTTCTCCCTGTGTTCACGTGGGTTTCATTCAGGTGCTCCGGTTTCCCCAAAGACATACGCTATAGGTGAATTGGGTAAGCTAAATTGTCCGTAGTGTGTGAGTGTGAATGGGTGTGTATGGATGTTTCCCAGAGATGGGTTGCAGCTGGAAGGGCATCCGTTGCGTAAAACATATGCTGGATAAGTTGGCGGTTCATTCCACTGTGGCGACCCCAGATTAATAAAGGGACTAAGCCGAAATGAAAATGAATGAATGAAACTGGCCATAGTTTATGAGTGTGTGTGTGAATGAGTGTGTATGGATGTTTTCCAGTACTTGGTTGCAGCTGGAAGGACATATGCTGTGTAAAACATATGCTGGATAAGTTGGCGGTTCATTCCGCTGTGGCGATCCCTGATGAATAAAGGGACTAAGCCGAAGGAAAAAAAGCCAAACCTCCCACACTGCACGTCTGTGATGCAGGACACACACTAGCAGAAGATGTACCGAGTTATTATTGACGTGGTTAAAATCAGTCTGTCTGTCAATTCTGTTTGGTGTATAGACTGTGACAAACATAGCAATAACTGCCTGACAAAATACTGTATTTTTGGCACTCTATTCTTGGCACACTATTTCTGGCTGGCTGCTAGACACGTGCGTAATTAGTCGTGTAGTGTAATTCAACCATGCATTTGTGCTAGTCATAAACTGTATAACATGCCCTGTTAAGGATAGATGTTCTATTACTTCATAAGTGACCAGTTTACATGGTGGATGATTAAACAGCAGCCATATACTGTTACAAACTCTCTAGCAGTTACCCAAGACAGCTTAAAGCACCTAACAATGCTCTAGTAAGTATCCAGAATCCCTTATAGCAAGCATTTTTACTCTAGTAATTAACCCTCACTGGGAGAGAAGCATATTATGGTTACTGCCAATACAGGGAATTATGAATCAATGGAGATTCTTTAGATGAAACAAAATATGGAAACAAGTTTCAAACGCCAATTTGTTTTTGTTTTTTTTTTGCATTCAAATATATTTCAAGAAGTTATTAAGCAAAAAATAAAACAAAAAAACAACAACTCATATGAATAAACAACAACAAAACTAAATAAATAAATAGAAAATGTATAAATAATAAAACTACTACTGCTACTACTACTATTACTACTAATAATAATAATAATAATAATAATAATAATAATATTAATACCAATAACATCAATAAATTATTATTATTAATAACAACAACAACAACAACAACAACAACTAAATTAATCAATAAATAAATAGAAAATGTTTAAATAATTATAATAAACAACAACAACACTAAATAAATAAATAGTAAATTGTATAAATAATAAAACTAATAATAATAATAAATAAATAAAAAAAAATAAAAAAATAAAAAAAATAAAAAAAAATAATAATAATAATAATAATAATAATAATAATAATAATAATAATAATACCAACAACAAAAACAAAATCAATTAAATAAATTAATATTCATTCATTCATTCATTTTAATTTCGGCTTAGTCCCTTTATTAATCTGGGGTCGCCACAGCGGAATGAACCGCCAACTTATCCAGCATATGTTCTACGCAGCGGATGCCCTTCCAGCCGCAACCCATCTCTGGGAAACATCCATACACACCCATTCACACTCATACACTACGGAAAATTTAGTCTACCCAATTCACCTATACCGCATGTCTTTGGACTTGTGGGGGAAACCGGAGCACCCGGAGGAAACCCACGCCAACACAGGGAGAACATGCAAACTCCACACAGAAACGCCAACTGACCCAGCCGAGTCTCGAACCAGTGACCTTCTTGCTGTGAGGCGAACATGCTACCCACTGCGCCACTGTGAGGCCCTAAATTAATATTAAATACATTTATTTATTAATTTAATTAATTAATTAATAAATACAAAAACAATAATACAACTACTACTAATAATAATAATAATAAATAAATAAATAAATAAATAAATAAATAATAATAATAACAACAATAACAACAACCACTAAATTAATAAATAAATAAATAAATAGAAAATGTTTAAATAATTATAATAAACAACAACACTAAATAAATAAATAGTAAATTGTATAAATAATAAAACTAATAATAATAATTAAAAATAATAATAATAATAATAATAATAAATACCAACAACAACAACAACAACAACAAAATCAATTAAATAAATTAATATTAAATACATTTATTAATTTAATTACTTAATTAATAAATACAAAAACAATAATACAACTACTACTACTACTACTACTACTACTACTAATAATAATAATAATAATAATTAATTAATAAATAAATAAATAAATAAATAAATAAATAAATAAATAAATAATAATAATAAACACAAATTAATTTTGCATTAATACACATGTAGGTCGATTTGACCCATAATGAGTAAAGATTTGCTACTATTTTTTATAATCATTAATCTCATCAACTGAATTGTAAATTTAAAAAATTTAATATTTTATTTGAGCGATTCATTCATTAAGAAGATGCTTTCCAATAACCTTTTTTATTAATATATTTTTTGCATTATTACAAAATGTTTGGGATTACTTTACTTTTTTACAAAATTATTATTATTATATTTTCCATCTACTATTATTAGAATGTATGGCCTACCAGTAAAAGGAAGCCACTCTACTATGAGAGGGTCACATTGAATCAGATGCTGAATTATTTAAAGACAGAATCCAGGACATCTTAATCATCCTATTAGCTTTATACAGCATGTAGAGCTGGGTTGAATCTTGCAGACTGTCTGGAGACCTTCAAGGTCAGACAAACTTAGACAGCATCTCACAGTTCCATAAGATCAATACAAACAACATCAAAAATAGCATGAAAAATTCCAACAAATGCTTCATCTCCATGCAATGTACCAACGTACACGTGAAGTGCATGCACCGACTACAAAATCAAAACTCTCTTTGCTGTTGTCGTTTATGCATGCCAAAATAAACTGCCACTGACACTGCATTGAGTAAAACACAAAGGCATGCTTCATTAAGGCACACAGGAGGTAATAGAGCAGTGCTATTATTTGACACTGTTTGAATGGTGAGAGCAGTCATTGTGGTTTTACTATTATCATTTCAACCCTTCACATTCAGCACTCTCTCCACACACACACACACACACACACACACACACATATCACGGCTGGAAGAGGATGCAGTTGTCATGGAAACGTTGTGGCGACTTGATCAGGAGACGAGAGATCCAAGGCTGTACCGTGACTACAGGTGCGCATCTATGTTTCTATGGATATCAAACTCTAAGATGGTCTCACTACACCTATTAGAGACCGTCTTTGATTCAGATTAATATTCGGAATATTAATGTTTGTATGAATAGAGCTTGACATCTCTCCTAACAATGTCTAATAGAGGACTTTAACCAAACGTTTCAACATAAGTGACGGGATGTTTCACAGTGTTGGAATTGGTTACAGGAGCCCCCCAAAAATAGTGTTCCTCATGTCCAGTGATACTCCATTCTAGTAGATGCACTGAAACATAAAGCCAATGTAAAATTATAAATCATATATAAATAATATATGAATAATAAGTAATATAAATAGTAAGTATCCTAATAATATAAGTAATATATGAATTTTGTGAATGAAATATAAATGATTAGACTTATTTTCATAGCGTGGCATGTGGGATTGCTTTGATTTAGTCCAAAATATAGCATTTTATGTCAGCATCATCTTCCATAATAGTTTGCTAAAAATAAAAGACTCCTATACTTCCATTATACACTAATAAAAATAAACTGAAAGCCGAAAGTATGTTCCCTCATTCATCTGTAATGAGTTTCATAATTTCTGTAAACTGTGCAGTATTACTGGCAATTTTTACAGTATTACTGGCAACATTTACCAGTGCACTGTAAATTAACAATAACAATTGTGCTATAAAATTACCGCACAATTGTAATTGTTAATTTACAGTGCACTTGTAAATTTTACAGTATTACTGGCAACCAAAATAGCCAATAATACTGTCAAATTCACAGCATTGTTTTTACAGTGTAGGAACTGTCACAATAACACATAATTAATAACACAATAACACATGAATTAAACAAATATTTAAGTAGAAAAATAAATAATAGTATTTTCTTGTAGAGGGCCTCACAGTGGCGCAGTGGGCAGCACGATCGCCTCACAGCAAGAAGGTCGCTGGTTCGAGCTGGGTCAGTTGGCATTTCTGTGTGGAGTTTGCATGTTCTCCCCGTGTTCGCGTGGGTTTCCTCTGGGTGCTCCGGTTTCCCCCACAAGTCCAAAAACATGCGGTACAGGTGAATTGGGTAGGCTAAATTGTCCATAGTGTATGTGTGTGAATGAGTGTGTATGGATGTTTCCCAGTGATGGGTTGCAGCTGGAAGGGCATCCGCTGTGTAAAACATATGGTAGATAAGTTGGCGGTTCATTCCGCTGTGGCGACCCCAGATTAATAAAGTGATTAAGCCGAAAAGAAAAGAAATGAATTTTCTTGTAGAATATACTCCACTTAGTTACAACATAGTAAAAAGTAAAAGTAATTTTTAAAGGTGCTGTATGTAAGTTTTTGACTCTTCTAAAGCATAAAAATACCATAATATGTTTGCAGACATTTAAGAAACATGCTAAGTGAACATTCTTGTTTATCTGAAAAACAATGCTGAAGTCAGATATTCTGCTTTGAGTTAAGAACGTCTGTCTTTGTTTTGGTTCTTTTGACCCGCCCACTGCCACTTTAGCCAATTATATTTCAGCACCCTGGTTTGCCTTGTTGGAAAAACAGCGAATTGCATTCATTCGTTGAGAAAGGCTCTCAAAGCATGCGTATGTGACCATAATGTGACCTCCGAGGGACAGTAGCAGACTCCGAAATGAGACGCAGATTCAGAGTTCCACATTTGGTTATTAATTAGCAAATAATATAAATATTACGAGCGTAAACATTAGGTGAGCAGGTTACATTGTAACCCTGTGCCCTAACAACAAGCTACTATTAAGATTTGCAGTGATAAGCAATTTGGCTGTTAGCACCAGACGAACCACGACAGAAATGTAAATACAGCCATTCAGAAGCACAGAATATGCACTCACTCACAAAATGATCTAATACATACTAAACCTCTTTAACATTTTTAAATGTAGATGCAGAATCACTGATGTGTGTTGGTTTTGAGTCTAAAGTTCAATTTCAAATGGTTTATTTTATTTTCCAGATCTGAGGTGAGCTATCTGCTGCTGCTTTCAGTAGTATGACAATAAATGTCATGTAAAACGGCATTCAAACTCACATTGTTAGCATTTAACACTGAATAAAGCACATGAGGTGTACCTGAGGGGATCATTGTCAGTTTTCTGTTGTTCAGCTGTGAGAAATAGAAGCCGTTTCTAATATATCAATTCGAGGAGTTGGTTAGGACAAACACTCCTTTTAATATGAAAATATTCCTTCTATTGGGTGCCGTTGCTTTTATATAGAACAAGGTTTAAATCAGCCTTTAGGCTCCATCGTCAGACTCGCTCCTTTAGGTCCTCAATCTGGCAACCTGTGCTTGCCTTTCTTTTGATCCAGAAATGCAATACCTAGTTCAACCACTGGGTGTCAAACTTACATACTGCACCTTTAATGTACAATTGAAATACATTTGAACTAAAAACAAAAAACTTGAATTGCTTGTTTTGCATTTCAACAATATACTGCAATAAACAACCCAAAATAAAACAAAACAACAACAACATTTTCAAAAGTAATAAAAAACAAAATACAATTTTGACTTTTTTTTTTAAATATAAAATCCTAATAAAATCATACGTCATTTTTACTGTACTAAAGATAAATGAAAACAAAATATGAAAATTCAAACTTTTAATCCAAAGTATTTCAGTGACACCAAAATAACTGCACAGCAGAGTTTCCCACTGTGCAACTATTCAGAAAGATATGCGATCAAAAAAACAAGCATTAATAACAAACTCTGAGAGCGGTCAATGGTGGACTATGACAAAAACATTTGGTTAAGCATTATTCCAAAATAGTGCCTTATAACCTTAGTTATAAGAAAACTTTAGAAAGCCCACCAACACTAGTCCTCATAGTCCTAAAACAAGTATCCTAGTATTTATTGGGTCACTTATTTTCTATTTCTGTCATGTCATGTTAGTTGAATATTCCCCATCCACAGTAAAGTTTTACCACTCCGAACTCCCGCTCCACTTAACATCAAATCTCCTCTGATGCGCTACACTCAATTTTTACTTAAATATAAATTATTTTTGTCAGTGTTTTTTTTAAGTAACTGATTAGTAATTACATAATTCAACATTTAATTTCAATTATTTTCTAATTACTATATCTGAAAAAGAATTGAATTGCTACTTAAAATCCCTACAAATCTCGACATAGACATAAGAAATTAGAGTCAAACCTCACCTTTAGTTTCATTTAAAATGTCTAATGCTTAAGAATTTTGATTACATAGTAATGGGAGAGTAGAGTGTGAATGGGTGTGTATGGATGTTTCCCAGAGATGGGTTGCAGCTGGAAGGGCATCCGCTGCGTAAAACATATGCTGGATAAGTTGGCGGTTCATTCCGCTGTGGCGACCCCAGATTAATAAAGGGACTAAGCCGAAATGAAAATGAATGAATGAATGATTACATAGTAACAAACCAAATTACTCTGACTTTATAGTGCCGTCAAACGATTAATCGCATCCAAGATAATAGTTTGTATTTACATCACTGTTAACAATTTTTGTAAATTACACAGTGTTTAACTGTAATATGAACTGTATTTTACTGTAGGACAGTTATGCATGATACTGTATATTAATGCTGCATTGTGAAAATGTATATTTTACAGTAAAGATATACAATGGTGTAAATAGATAAACAGCAAGCTAAATGGTGTCGTAAATGCACACATTACAAATACAGTATTTTTGCTGTAATTGATTTACAGTACGTTACTGGCGAACTGCTGCCAGTAAGTTACTGTAGATTAGGAAATGGTTAGCTGGGTAATATATATGTGTGTACTGTGCATATTTATGTATATATGTATAAATACACATACTGTACATAAAATACAAGACTATACATTTATATACAATTCATTCATTCATTCATTTTCCTTCGGCTTAGTCCATTTATTCATCCGGGGTCGCCACAGCGGAATGAACCGCCAACTTATCCAGCATATGTTTTACACAGTGGATGCCCTTCCAGCTGCAACCCAGTACTGGGAAACACCCATACACTCTCACACTACTGCCAATTTAGTTTATTCAAATCACCTATAGCGCATGTGTTTGGACTTGTGGGGGAAACCGGAGCACCCGGAGGAAACCCACGCCAACATGGGGAGAACATGCAGACTCCACACAGAAATGCCAACTGACCCAGCCGAGGCTCGAACCAGCGACCTTCTTGCTGTGAGGCAACAGTTCTACCCACTGAGTCACCAAATTATATATAATTTGAAAAACAAATTATTTATATGATATAGTCATGCATAAATTTATATATGCAAAAATATACACTATGCACAAATTTATTTTCATTTGGATGCAATTAGTCACAGTTAATCGTTTGACAGCACTACTTTTTTGCAAAGCAATGGCACCATATTAAAAAGCCTGCCATATATTGTTATTATATCTTATTTTATTATCTTAGATTATTATGCATCTGCATTTTTCTTGATGTAAGCTTCTTTAGTTTTATTTTTTCTTTTGCTATTCTGCTTAATATATTTCCATAACAAAAAAAATGCAATTAGTGTTGAATTCACAGTATTTAAGACAATTAAATAACAAGAAGCTGTAATAAAATGACCTAAAAATGAACTATAATCCTTTATTTAGCTTCTTTTTTTAATCTAAGTACAGTAACTTTACTTTGTAACTTCATTACACCCGACTTTGCTTGTTGTAATATTCAAGCCAGACTGTTGAGTTGCATTTCTCAATCCCCTGAGAGAAGCTCCATCTAATTACATGATCAATATTCAGCAGAATTACAGCAATACCCCAAAGCAAAAATTGGCTAAACTCACCCCAGAAAAAAAAACAATCAAGAGACTAATGACTTCAGCTGAATAAAACAGACTTTCTGTACGTCATATGGCATGATGTGCCTAAAACACATTTGGCCTTGTTAAATATTCAAAGGCTTCATCAAGTATAATAGACTGTCAGAAGTGCCATTATGTGAAGACAACCGTGGCCACTTAAGGCTTGCAGACATGGCAGGACAGACTAACCATTTCTACAAGCTGCTGAGTGCTGTGAAACACATCTCCAGTACATGCATCGTCATGCTGCATTATATTCATCCTTATAAAAAATATTATACATGAAAATGCCCTCATTATTATGCTCAAGTCAATACTAGTGAAGAGATGAGAAAAGAAGCATATTCTCCTTTCTCAAATGAAGGATCACATATCCAAAGTTTGCACAATCTGAACCAAATATGAGCCAGCTTGAGATTTGGGAAGGCAAATATACACTTAAACTGTACATATGAAATGCTTTAGTGTGCTGCAGAAAAATAAAACCTTGTGATTTGGTGTCACAAGGTTTTTCTCAGCCTTAATAAATGCAAATATAATCTATCTATTGCATGAACGCAATATGTAATAGAGTTTAGTCAAGACAATAGTGTAGTCAATTATAACTGTACTGATAAGTGTTGGAAGTTTGATTAAAACGCATGCTATAGACAAATAATAGTAAATGAAAAAAGCAGTAATTTGATATAAAATATGATAGTTTTATATTAGGACCATGTTTATATGGATCTTACTGATTGCTTATGAAATATGGATCAGTATGCTTTACTATATTGTTGTATTTTAATATGAATCTGATCATTGTTAGCATATATTGATATATTGACATATATTGCACACACTGAAAATAATAAGAAATGTGTGTGTGTGTGTGTGTGTGTGTGTGTGTGTGTG
>CAIGQW010054109.1:236348-255673 GCA_903798125.1 Danio choprae | reverse complement strand
TAAACTCTTAATATTACATCAATAATTCTAAATGTATATACAACAAAATAAAGTCAACAAATTAATAAGTAAAAATAATGATTTCATAATGTGTGATAATAAATATTTTCATTTGAAACCCATAAATATTAAGAGTTTAGATTTTAAACTATGCATAAGAGGACGTGTATGTGCATATAATGTACAATTACTAAACATTGAACGCATATAATGTCATGCACAATAATGCTAAAAGAAAATGAATGTTTATGTACTTGTATTATCATATTTCCCACAACAGGACAGCCAGATTTCCCTGCAAGCTCCACTTTGATTATCACATTTGGCTGCTAAGTACCTTCATCAAAGTACATTTCTATAATGGTTGTGGTGCAGTTGGACCATGTTGTTAATGTGTGTATCGTATGACCCAACAGCATGAGGTTTAGGTATAAAATTAGCCGGGGTAAAGCGTGTTGCCCAGTACCCAATGTGCATGATGCAAAAACATCATCTCACATCTGAACTCAAGCCCCTCTGGTAATCCCACGCTCATGACATAGTATAGTTTTACTGAAGTCGAGATATGCCGTACAGTAAACATGTTGACTCATAGCACACATAGGTCTTGTTTAAGTAACCTTGAACCCTCTGCAGTGCTGCCGTAGTATTTAACAAGCCCCCAAAACACACACAGATTCATCAGGATTGTGTTTGGTAGTGCCTGTGGGACTGCTTTCATAAGACGCCACCAAAATGGCTTTTTCAACAGCTAGTGTTGCTGAAACTGATAGCGTTTGATGTCTGTACTGTGCTATAAGACAATTAAACGAGCAATTTAGAAGTATACACATATTAAAACCCAATTTTCTTACAAAATATTAATTAAAAATTCACATAAAATATTATAAATACATCTTGTGATCAAGTTGATTAAACAGATTATTAAAACTTTATGTTAACAACGGGCGACGCGGTGGCGCAGTGGGTAGCACAATCGCCTCACAGCAAGAAGGTTGCTGGTTCGAGCCTCGGCTGGGTCAGTTGGCATTTCTGTGTGGAGTTTGCATGTTCTCCACGTGTTGGCGTGGGTTTCCTTCGGGTGCTCCGGTTTATCCCACAAGTCCAAAGACATGCGCTATAGGTGAATTGGGTAAGCTAAATTGTCCGTAGTGTATGAGTGTGTAAAAACATGCTAACAATGTGCTTAATCAAATTGCTAATAAATAACAAACATAGTATATACAGTGCTAACATGTTAAAAAAGCTAACAAACCGTGTTAGGAGCTCTTTGAAACATGCTAAACGTGCTAAACCATCCTAATTTGCTACAAGATGCTGACTAAATTTTGTTAGCAACATGCTAAAACATGTAAACAGCTTGCTAAGATGTGCTAGCAGTCGGCTAATACATGTTCAAATCTTGTTAAAACATGTTAGCAGGTTACTTAGCCATGTAATAAGTTTTGAAAAGTTTTTTAATAGTTTAATTGTGTAATTGTTTAATGAAACTTAAAACTGCTTTGACAAATTTGTGCTTTTATATTGTTTTTAATAAATTATAATATATAATAGCATGTTTTGGGTGCTTTTAAAATGAAACAAAAAATTTAAAACCTCTAAAATGATCCACCCAGGCTCATTCTGAAAACGTACCTGTGGATACATTTCTGGAGAGCGAGAAATACGTGCCGGGAACTACGTGTTTTTGCAGTTTTTGTTTTCTCGAATCCACCAGAGGTCGCTGTGTGCGCTTTTTGAGATCTTAAATTTCTCTCGCGAGTGCCATTCGCGCCTGCTGTTCTCACGTTAACCCACCAGAGGTCACTGTTGATTGACTGTTTGACTGACTGAACGTCTGACTGACTGACTGACTGACCCACCCTCCTCCTTCCCTAAACCCAACCAATTTTATTGACTGACCCGCCCACCCGCTTCCCTAAACCCAACCAACAATTTTCAAAAGCAATCCAGGAAATAGAAAAGCCTCGTCGAATTTATACCATGTTTTCAGATTTTACCACATTCTCACCCTGTTATTTACTTGTTTCTTTTGGGATTCTGTTTTTGTCTTACATGCTTTCTGGAACCGTTCTTCACCGGACTCGAACCCCGTCATCATGGTCAACTCCTCTTTGCGTCGCAAGACCACTGACATACATGGCGAGCTAACGGGACAAACTGGTTCCAGTGGGAAAGCCGTCCATACGGAGGTAAGCGGTCAGCTGGTAAGCGAGAAAAAGAACGGCGTCATACCGCCCCGTATCGTTCGTTTAAATTAAGCCCATAATTCGTGGTCTCCAGAAACGTGTATAGGGCTACGTTTTCAGTATGAGCCTGTGTTGAAAATCATAACCATTTCACACTTTCTATCCTGCTAGTATTACGTGAAGCCCCTTTAAATGATAAAAGCCTTCTTTGCTAACACCACCCTTGAGGAAGTGACATCATTTTGGAGGAAAATCAGCAGCACACATATTAGTGAGTATTAGCGGTTGAATTTTGATTTCAGTGCAGTTTGAGAAGATCAGATATCTGAAATAGGATTTGTTTTCACTTGTACTTGTAGTTGTTGGTTAGCAGTGCTGATGTTTTGACTGTAAATGCTGAAGCGAGTAGTTTAGTAACAGGAATCAGGATGGTTGGTTAGGCCTTGTTTTCGTTTAGAACTAACACTCATAAAAAAATAATAAAACTATGAACACATCAACAATAGTATGCTTTGTTAAGTAATATACACAATAAAACCGTCGCTCCTGTTAACTTTTATGGGCTAAATTGACTAAAGGAATGCACCATGACCCGATCCTCAGGTTATTCCACAACACATGGGTGGTCGTTTTTGGCAAAAACAAAGTCTTATAGCTATCAACTGAGCCACAGCCATGCAAAGGCTTAAAACCCTTGACTTGTTATTGGTCTTTGGCAGTACAGAACAAGGCTGTGGGATTTTGTGGTGGATACAAGACTCTTTCTTTGGTAAATTTTGGTTAAGCTCTTTCATACTTGGGATTTTGGATTTTTTTTCTTGCGCAACGCTGGTTTGAATTTCCTCAGAAAGAGGAGATCAAAGGAAACGGGAAAACAAGTTAAGATTGCCCACGTAGATCCATAAAAATACGCCTGGTTTTGAACAACCAAAGCGGTGGCATAACGTTAAGGTGTTTTAAATCAGTGCCAGAGCATTGCGATACGTTTTATGAGGCATTCTGGGTAATTAACAGGCAGTTTCTGTAGGGTGTTTTGGATGATTTCCACTCTGTGATATTTGTAATATTCAGTCTTTAGTGTAATCACAGATTTTATGTTAGCAGCATAAAGTGATTATTATCATAACACACAATACTTATTGAAGGGATAGTTCACTCAATATAAATGTACTACCCCTCATTGGTTCTAAACCTTTCATTCATTCATTCATTCATTTTCTTTTCGGCTTAGTCCCTTTATTAATCAGGGGTCGCCACAGCGGAATGAACCGTCAACTTAACCAACATATGTTTTACGCAGCGCATACCCTTCCAGCTGCAACCCATCACTGGAAAACATCTATACACACTCATTCACACACATACACTACGGACAGTTTAGCTTACCCAGTTCACCTATAGCGCATGTCTTTGGACTTGTAGGGGAAACCGGAGCACCCGGAGGAAACCCACGCCAACACGGGGAGAACATGCAAACTCCACATAGAAATACCAACTGACCCAGCCGAGGCTTGAACAAGTGACCTTCTTGCTGTGAGGCGATCGTGCTACGCACTGCTCCACCATTAGGCCCATTCCAAACCTTTATAAGTTTCATTTTTTTTGTTAAACACAAAAGAAGATATTTTGAAAAGTGTTAGAAACCGGTAACCATTGACTTCTATAGTAGGAGAAACAAATGCAATGGAAGTCAATGGTTACAGGTTTACAACATTTTTCAAAATAACTTATTTTGTATTTAACAAAAGAAATAAGCTTCCAGCAGACACACAACGTCATAAGACATTAATATTAGGATAGATTTAGGTTGCCAACATCTAAGGACAATGATATTTTCACGTCCAATAACGGCACGAAATTATGTTGAGGTTTTGTTGATTTTAGGTTGTGTTGGAAAGCGACCAAAATCCAACGTCGAGCCATCTTATGATAAAAACTGACATTTATTTGTTAGGTATGGCAACCCAAATCCAATGTCTGATAGACGTCATAGTGGTAACATCCACACAACGTCAAGCTGTAACATCATTAGACGTTGATATTTTGTTATTTATAGGTTGCATTGGAAAGTAACCAAAATGTAACGTCTGTCCGATTGATGTAGGCCTGACGTTTGGTTCTGACGTCAACCCGACTTTCATTTCCAAACAAAATGCAACGTCCCACTATGTTGGGGTACAACGTCAATCGGACATCATGTTGACATCCTGTGCCTGCTCAGCTTAAACAGGTTTGTGAGATGTGAAGGGTGACTAGCTATATGTTTCCATCCAAAGATGCAAATCAAAAACCTATAATATTGCATGAAGCATTTGCGAATAAAGCAGTGCTTCCATCCAGTGAGCCAAAGAGAACAAAATCTTCACTTCCTGATAAAATGGTGGCAAATATCAAAAAGAAAAACTAAATCTGCTGTGGTGGGAGCTTTTAGTCTTCTATAATAAATGACTTTAGCCTCAGAAGATGAAATGCAATGAATGTGCCGTGGACCTTTGGATGTGTAAGATGCTCTTTGGGAGCGCAGATGCTTAATTAAGACAGTTATGGAGGTAATAATAATATCAATAATAATAATAATACTGAACCACTGTGATGACAGACTTTGGCTGAGGGATTTTAGAATGAGCTAAACAATATTTCAGATGTTTTACAATGTGCTGGAAATGCTGGTTTGTCCATTAATGCCGACACATCGCACTTATGCCTTTATCACATCCTCTGTTAAATCAAAATCTCATGACTTTTTTGATGCGCATGCTAAAATTTATTTGGTAAATGTGTTTCTGTCGTAGTTTATGCACATTTTTTCATTCATTCATTCATTTCATTTTCGGCTTAGTTCCTTTATTAATCTGGGGTCACCACAGCGGAATGAACCGCCAACTTATCCAGCATATGTTTTACGCAGCGGATGCCCTTCCAGGTGCAACCCATCACTGGGAAACATCCACACACACTCATTCACACACATACACTATGGACAATTTAGCCTACCCAATTCACCTATACTGCATGTCTTTGGACTTGTGGGGGAAACAGGAGCACCCGGAGGAAACCCACGCCAACACGGGGAGAACATGCAAACTCCACACAGAAATGCCAACTGAACCAGCCGAGGCTCGAACCAGCGACCTTCTTGCTGTGAGGCGATCGTGCTACCCACTGCGCCACCGTGCTGCCCCACATTTTTTCTTATCGGATAAAAAGTTTATTCTACTCAGTTGTGCGCATACATTGTTCATGCTCATTTTCGAAATGTATGCACATCTTGGTGTTTTAATCAAGCATGTTTTATGCAATAAGCACATAAAAATAGGAAGATGGAAACATAATGACAGAGTTTTGAGTGAACTGCCCCTTTAAGATTGAATCATATACTTGTATGAGCCATCCTATGAACCTAATGTGTATGTCCCATGAACTCTTTGACCTGAGAGTTGCTTGCAGAAAACACAAGAAGTGAACCAAAACTGATGACTCACGCTTGTACGACGCCGGCTGATAGGGGCCATCAGGTTCAACAAGCACACACACACACACACACACACACACACACGCACACACTCACACTCACACACACACACGCACACACTCACACTCACACACACACACACACACACACACACGCGCACACACGCACACACATGCACACGTAAACACTAGTAAAGTTGGTTCCTGAATGTTTGTTGCAAATGAAAGAAGACTCAGATTAGAAGTCAGAAGGTAAACTAATTACAATGTAATATATTTTATTTTTTGGCTGAATTGCTCTTCGAAAGCGGGGCCTCACGGTGGCGCAGTGGGTAGCACGATCGCCTCACAGCAAGAAGGTCGCTGGTTCGAGCCTCGGCTGGGTCAGTTGGCATTTCTATGTGGAGTTTGCATGTTCTCCCCGTGTTGGCGTGGGTTTCCTCCGGGTGCTCCGGTTTCCCCCACAAGTCCAAAGACATGCGGTACAGGTGAATTGGGTAAGCTAAAATTATCCGTGGTGTATGAGTGTGAATGAGTGTATGGATGTTTCCCAGTGATGGGTTGCAGCTGGAAGGGCATCCGCTGCGTAAAACATATGCTGGATAAGTTGGCGGTTCATTCCGCTGTGGCGACCCCAGATTAATAAAGGGACTAAGCCGAAAAGAAAATGAATGAATGAATGAAAATTGTCCGTAGTGTATGTGTGTGAATGAGTGTGTGTGGATGTTTCCCAGTGATGGGTTGCAGCTGGAAGGGCATCGGCTGCGTAAAACATATGCTGGATAACTAAGAAAACTAATAAATCATATTTTAAATTGTGAAACTGAATTAACATCATTAGTGACGCGGTGGCGCAGTGGGTAGCACGATCGCCTCACAGCAAGAAGGTCGCTGGTTCGAGCCTCGGCTGGGTCAGTTGGCATTTCTATGTGGAGTTTGCATGTTCTCCCCGTGTTGGCGTGGGTTTCCTCCGGGTGCTCCGGTTTCCCCCACAAGTCGAAAGACATGCGCCATAGGTGAATTGAGTAAGCTAAATTGTCTGTAGTATATGTGTGTGAATGAGAGTGTATGGGTGTTTCCCAGTGATGGGTTGCAGCTGGAAGGGTATCCGCTGCGTAAAAAACATATGCTGGATAAGTTGGCGGTTCATTCCGCTGTGGCGACCCCAGATTAATAAAGGGACTAAGCCGAAATTAAAATTATTGAATAAATATCGCAATATATTTCGTAGAGAAATAAAATATCGCGATTTTTCTCAATATCGTGCAGAAATTATGTCGAACTAGTTACTAAATGTATTGACTTTATTATTATTTTACAGTTCACAAACTAAATCTCACTAATAATTACAAAGAAATGCTGATTAAAATGATGCAATCTTCCTGTCGCTAACTTTAGGGCTGAGAGAATATTCGTGCAACTCTTCGCCACCATTAGTACATCAGTTAATCAGTTTAAATGTATGCGTGTGAATTAAAACAATGGCCCATCTCATCACTATGAGATTCATCAGTATGCTGATTGAGGAATGCTGGGGTGATCCAGGCTTGGGATGGTTTCTCCTCCTCTAATACACATCTGGGTTATTTGCTTTAGATATGCTTATATGCTTATATGCTTTAGGACATGCCCTCTTTATATAGTGACTTTATATAGTCCAAGTAAAAAGCGATTACTTGAAAAAACGGGGTAAATCCATTGCCTTAACAGTGGCAAGTTGATTTTACTTAAAATAAAATGTAAGTAATTATGTTGTAAACTAGAACTTTTAAGTTCACTTAAGAGCGACACGGTGGCTCAGTGGTTAGCACTGTCACCTCACAGCAAGAAGGTCGCTGGTGTTCGTGTGGGTTTCCTCCGGGTTCTCCAGTTTCCCCCACAGTCCAAACACATGCGCTATAGGTGAATTGAATAAACTAAACTGGCTGTGGTGTGTGTGTGTGTGTGTGTGTGTGTGTGTGTGTGTGTGTGTGTGTGTGTGTGTGTGTGTGTATAGATGTTTCCCAGTACTGGGTTGCAGCTAAAAGGGCATCCGCTGTGTAAAACATATGCTGGATAAGTTGGCGGTTCATTCCGCTGTGGCGACCCCTGATGAATAAAGGGACTAAGCTGAAGGAAAACGAATGAATGAAAGTTTACTTAACTTATTTATATTAATTTATGCACATTACTTAATTTGAAGGCAACGGCTTTACTCACTATTTTAAAGTAAAGTCAACGAATCGCTTTTTACAGTGGAGAAACATCTACTAATCTGAGTTCTGTTTCTTGAAGATGCATTGAGGAGAATATGTTAATTTCCCTTGATAATCACACAATGCCTTCAGATAAACCGACGTCTGGTTTCATGTCAACTGGTTTTGCGGGCTGATATTCCACTCATGTTTATCAATGGTGTGCTCAGTGTGTAAGAATGGCTTTTACCGTTTCGTGTATTGTCCAAATGCTCTCTGTTCACTATCATTTGGGCTTTCCTGAATCAATCTTAAAAGGAAGACCCAGAACACTTTCTTACAATCCCTCCATATCTCTAGAAAAAAAAGAAACTGTATTTCTGAGTGTGCCTGACAGAGGTGAGTGGGCTTGACAAACCACCTGTAGAAACACTCTATATGCACAGGACACTTTATTAAACTCCATCTTACAAGGACTCAATAAGAAAAAACAATGTTTACTTGTGAATGTACCACACTTTGATTGACATTCTCCCTTTGTGTCATCAGAGGAGGAAAGCCCCGCCCACTAGTGACCATCTTTCGCTCATTAGCATAGGACTTTAGTCTTGTTTTTGAATCTGCCACTATGCTGACACACAGGCATTTGTAGCTCCGCCCTCTTTTGAAAAGAGCACAATCTCATTTGAATTTAAAGCGACAGTCACCAAAACGACACAATTAATGATTAAAGCCTAAAAGGGGGAGTTTCAGAGAGTTATAAAACATTATTTGTGTGGTATTTTAAGCTGAAACTTCACATACACGCTCTAGGGACATCAAAGACTTATTTTTACGGGGGTGCAGTGGGTAGCGCTGTCATCTCAAAGCAAGAAGGTCACTGGTTCGAGTCACGGTTGGGTCAGTTGGCATTTCTGTGTGGAGTTTGCATGTTCTCCTCGTGTTGGCGTGGGTTTCCTCCAGGTGCTTCGGTTTCCCCCACAGTCCTAAGACATGCGCTGTAGATGAATTGAATAAACTAAATTGGTCGTAATGTATGTGTGTGAATGAGTGTGTATGGATGTTTCCCAGTACTGGGTTGCAGCTGGAAGGGCGTCCAGTTTTTGTCCTTCGAGATTCGACATTCTCTGTTATTTGACGATTCTCCTCAAATATTTGTGGATATTTGTTTTCATCAAGGGCCTCACGGTGGCGCAGTGGGTAGCACGATCGCCTCACAGCAAGAAGGTTGCTGGTTCGAGCCTCAGTTAGGTCAGTTGGCATTTCTGTGTGGAGTTTGCATGTTCTCCCCGTGTTGGCGTGGGTTTCCTCCGGGTGCTCCAGTTTCCCCCACAAGTCCAAAGACATGCGGTATAGGTGAATTGGGTAAGCTAAATTGTCCGTAGTGTATGTATGTGAATGAGAGTGTGTATGAATGTTTCCCAGAGATGGGTTACAGCTGGAAGGGCATCCGCTGCGTAAAACATATGCTGGATAAGTTGGCGGTTCATTCCGCTGTGGCGACCCCAGAATAATAAAGGGACTAAGCCGAAAAGAAAATGAATGAACGAATGAATGAATGAATGAATGTTTTCATCAATTTCTAAATGCAAATTTTGTTTCCACACCAAAATTGTTCAGCCACATCTGTTTCTCATGCCTACAAAATTAGGTCGAGCATTCCACGCGGCATCAAGGTGTTGAAAGAGCCGTGCGTGTGAAAAATGCCCTTGTTTGCGTCATTCATACCTGTTATCACATCAGCACAAGCCTGAGTAACTAATCTGCTCCCATAGTATCATTTAGCTGTCAATTTACAGTGCATTTACACCGCTTGGACAGTGATTTATAGATGACATTTGAGAACGGCGCAGCCCCGGATACCTCTGCGAACCCACTGACCCTTTTTCTTGCATAAACAACTCTGAGGGCTGGGAAAGGGTTAAGGGTTTCCCTATACATTCGGCAGCCACCTTTCCTCTACTTTACACACTTGAGGCCCAAGAGTACATGATTTGGAGGCATTACAATTGCAATTATATTTTAATGCAATGAATCTTGTTGTTAGTGGAGTAAATGCAAGCCAAGATTTGCTCTTACAGACAGCGGAGTGGAAAAACAATGCAATAGTAAATAATAAAGTGCAACTCACTGTAGATAAGATAAAGACATTCAATAGCTTTTGTTGTTGATGTCAGAGGCCGCTCAGTCAAACTGGGAATTATTGGCTTTACCTATATGTGAAAACAATTTCATGAGACATACAGTTGAAGTCAGAATTATTAGACCTCCTGTTGAATTAGAATTCTTTAATTCGTTTAATGGAGAGAGTTTTTTTCTAAACATGATAGTTTTAATAACTCATTTCTAATAACTGATTTCTTTTATATTTGCCATGATGACAGCGCATAATATTTGACTAGATGTTTTTTCACGATGACTAGGTTAATTAAGTTAAGGTAATTAGGCAAGTCATTGTATAACAGTGGTTTGTTCTGTAGACAATAAAAAAAATACTGCTTAGGGGACTAATAATATTGACCTTAAAATGCTTTAAAAAAATTTTAAAACTGCTTTTATTCTAGCCGAAATAAAACAAATAAGACTTTCTCCAGAAGAAAAAATATTATAGGAAGTACTGTGAAAATGGGCCTCACAGTGGCGCAGTGGGTAGCACGTTCGCCTCACAGCAAGAAGGTCGCTGGTTCGAGCCTCGGCTGGGTCAGTTGGCGTTTCTGTGTGGAGTTTGCGTGTTCTCCCTGTGTTGGCGTGGGTTTCCTCCGGGTGCTTCGGTTTCCCCCACAAGTCCAAAGACATGCGGTATAAGTGAATTGGGTAAGCTAAATTGTCCGTAGTGTATGAGTGTGAATGGGTGTGTATGGATGTTTCCCAGAGATGGGTTGCAGCTGGAAGGGCATCCGCTGCGTAAAACATATGCTGTATAAGTTGGCGGTTCATTCCGCTGTGGCGACCCCAGATTAATAAAGGGACTAAGCCGAAATAAAAATGAATGAATGAATACTGTGAAAATTTCATTGCTTTGTTAAGTGAAGTTTATTTATAAGCTAATTTGGAAAGGATCACGTGTTCATGATTGCTGCGGCTGGTCGTGCATTATCCAATTCATGATTCACCAATCAGACGATTCCTAAGCCACTATAAATACCCTAAGTTCCATATCACAGCCATCTTCATTTTGAAGAATCCCCCCTTCCACCCCTACTCCTCCTTTCCTAGATGGATGGCACGGTGGCCCAGTGGTTAGCACTGTTGCCTCACAGCAAGAACGTCACTGGTTCTAGTCCTTACCAAGCCAGCCGACGTTTCTGTGTGGAGTTTACACATTCTCCCCGTGCTCAAGCTTTATAATCAATCATCAGCTAAGTGTGAACTCTTGAAATATCGTTTGGGAAATATTTGGAAAAGAAAAAAAAAGTATGTAAATTTGATGATTTTACATATTGTTTTGATCTGTGCACTGATCATTTGATATCTCTCAGAATATAGCGGGAAAAACTAATATTACATATTTAATTGTGTATTGCAGTTTTGTTTTTGTTTCTTACGTTTTTACAATACATTTTACATTTGTACAATTACAATACATATCATTTAAAAAAATCCCCCCTCCCCCCAAACATAACAGTTTAATTCCTGTCCATATTATAAAGGTTCATACTAAAAGGTTTGTTCAAATATCCTTAACTTGATATATGATTAATGCTTTATTCCTAAAAGCATGCAAAAAACAAATAAATAAAAGAAATCCAACTATTGACAGCTTTGTTTTTTACAAAAATGGAGTAATAAAAAAAGATAAATCCTCTGATAAATCCTTTATCAACAAAAATAAAGCAAATATGTTGAGCCTGGTTTTTATCCTATATTCAGATTTATTCAAATGAGTGCATATCAATTTAGATGAACACTTAAAATATATTGTTGCTGCTTGTTCAAACCATGTATTTATAATGAGCTGAATCAACACAATTCTTCTTGAGTGTTTTTGGGATAACTTAATTGTTTTTCGTTCAATCCATTTCAATTTGTAAAAACATTTAGGTTAACTTAATCGATTTGTGTTGGAATTGTGTGGATCCCAGCATTTTTTACAGGGAAGAGTCATTTGCATATTTAAAGGGCACCTCTTTTACCCCTTATTTAAGATTTAAGATAAGTCTTTTGTGTCTCCAGAATGTGTCTGTAAAGCTTCAGCTCAAAACACCCATCAGATTGTTTATTATACCTTATAGAATGTTGGATTTATTGCTTTTAACACTATGTAGCTGTTTTGGTGGCCTGTGCCTTTAATGCTGGTTCTCTCTGCCCACCGTTCTCACATGCCTGTCAGAGTGTGCCTCAGTCTCCGGCTCGGCTGCGTCAGATAACAGACAGACATGAAGGAAGCAGATCTCATGTGACGTTTGTGAGAAATACTACAGTAAGAACTTTACCAATGATTATTTGATGTATTTGTTGTGGAGTTAATTCAAGCCTTTCTGCGATGAGTCACACACAATGTCCTTACAAAGTTCACGTACACACACAGACACACACACACACACACACACACAGGCACACACAGCGCGCGTGTTTAACTTTGCACGGCAAATATGACAGGATACATGTTAATATTCATTGCTGTATGGATATCCATTATGTTGATGTACAAAATAAACCTGATTTAACGTCCACAAACCAGGACTGAAGCGTCTCCTTTTATAATTGTATTGACACGCGGCTGTGGTGATGAAGTAAAGCTGAAGTAAATCGCTGTAATTCATTACACACATGCACTGTTTTAAAAACATCTTAAACTTGTTAAACTCATTCTTGATCACATTTAATGATGATTGATGAGAGAGCTGAACAGATCTTTTAATCCCAGTTGCTTTGCGCACGTCTTGTCTTGTTGATATGATTATACGTGTTACTACGGAGACATCTAAATACGCGGCTGTCAATCAATTCATGGGCGGGGAAACTGCAGTCATACGTCACGTTGCGGTCGGCCTCAAAATGGGAGGTATTTGGATGCTATTTTAACATCAGGAAATGTAAAAAAAAGAGACCTATTGTCTTTATATCACCCCAATATGACTGTGGACACACTATACCTACACACAGTTCTGTCCAACAGCTTACACAAAATGATTTTCATCATGGGTGCCCTTTAAGCAATATTTCAGAAAACTTGAATAACATATATACAGTTTTAATTACAATACATATCATTTAAGGCTTTTTCCCCGCCAAACTTAACAGCTTAATTCCTATCCATATTATGAAGGTTTTTACTAAAGGTTTGTTCCAATATAATTCACTTGGGCCTCACAGTGACGCAGTGGGTAGCACATTCGCCTCACAGCAAGAAGGTTGCTGGTTCGAGCCTTGGCTGGGTCAGTTGGCGTTTCTGTGTGGAGTTTGCATGTTCTCCCCGTGTTAGCGCAGGTTTCCTCCGGGTGCTCCGGTTTCCCCCACAAGTCCAAAGACATGCGTGATAGGTGAATTGGGTAAGCTAAATTGCCCATAGTGCATGAGTGTGCATGGATGTTTCCCAGTGATGGGTTGCGGCTGGAAGGGCATCCGCTGTGTAAAACATGTGCTTAATAAGTTGGTGGTTCATTCCGCTGTGGCGACCCCAGATTAATAAAGGGACTAAGCTGAAAAGAAAATGAATGAATGAATTTACTACATTTTTTAAGGTAAGTGGTTGCAAACAGTTTATATGGGCTAAATTTAAGCAAATAAATTAAGTTGAACATTACCACTTATTTTGTTGGTTTAAATTCAGCCAATATAAATAGTTTGCAACAATTTAGCAAAAATCATTTCGTTTCAGCGTTGCTTTACTTTTGCACGGGCCAGAGATGAAAGGGTTAAAAAACGAGCCGATAGATCAACGGGTGCAATCAATATCAGTTTCCCCAAATCAGCTCCTCTTATTTACATGTATATGACAGAGTAAACGTGTGTCTCCACTAGCCAGCAGCGAGAGATTAACATTTTTGAGCTCATCCTGTGGCCGCATGTACAAAGCATACTTGAGCCGGAATGTTCCTGCTTTCAGATGGATGAGCGGAGGGATGACAGTGGGAATGAGAGCAGCACATCCTAGAGGAACATTTTATTATTATACAGTTGAAGGCAGAATTATTAGCCCTCCTGTATATATTTTTCCCCCCAATTTCTATTTAACGAAATAAGTTTTTTTTTCCAACACATTTCTAAACATAAGTTTCAACGTCCCTTAAGAGCTAGTATTTTAATGATTCTCTAGCATAATGTCTAAAGTGATGACAAAACAGGTGATTTTGCTGACATTTTAAGAGTATAAGGCTGAACGTCTACAGAGATATCTCCTTACAGTATTACAGTCTATTACAGTCTACAGTATTTCTCTGTTGCAATCGGGATATCACAATAATTAACCCTGAAAAAAGCAGCACAATCACTTCCAGATTGCTGTTGTGTTTGCGATAAGGGAAAACACTAAACACATGCGGGCATTTCTTCTTTCTTTCTGCCAACACAACACGCATTCCTGATATGCGAGTCCCATCTTACACTCAATATACTACAATTATATGCTATAAATACAGCACTACAACATACAAAAGTGAGAGATCGACTTAGAATATCACTTATCAATTTAATAATGATTTGATCAGCTGTAGTTAAAAACTACGCTGTTTTAATCTAAGAAGGGCTTATTATGCCGTCCTGTCGCCATCTTGTGAATAGACAATGTTGATCGTCTTTGGTCTGCTCAGTATGACAGTCTGACAGTCTCAGAAATTATAAATATTTATAAATATTTTAAAATAGGCACTTTCCTATTTTATATAAATAAACTGCATAGTTGCAGTCTAAACAACTACATTCTCGACTAAAAAAGTCTCAAAAGTACATTGTTGCCCAACAGCAGGAATATTTGTCAAACTGTTGAGCGTCCTCAGCTTGTTGCTGTATGCGGGTGGAGTAATACACAAAGGTGAAGAGGCAGTACGAGTGCTGTTACTGGCAGAATATCGCACGGCTATCAACCAATCAGATTCAAGAACCAGACAAAACTGTTGTATAAATGTGTACATACACATGTATATGAACGTAGATAACACTACATATATACCATTGTGTGAACATATATGCATCTATAAATATACCATTGTGAGAACATGGATGATATCTGTACAGTGGCTAAGAGAGCTCAATTGCACTGCAAGTTTAAAACAAAACACATGCAAATAGAAAAATGCCAACAAATTGACCACTGTCACGCTCGGGTGAGGGACAGGAAGGCACAGGAATACGAGATGAACAGAAACACGAATTTATTTAACAAACACTTACAAAATACAAGAGCACTGGAGGAGAAAGGATACGTAGACATCACATCAAGGCGGAGACAATACAATACTGGACAACGAAGGACACAAACTAGGGGGTATAAATACACAGGGATAATCGGATACAGGGGTAAACACAGGTGAAACTAATAAACACAGAAAACGGCGGGAAAACAGAACAAAGGAATCACATGACGGGAAGCACATGGAACACTATAACAGAACACTGACAACCACACAAGCACACGCAAGCTTTCACAACACATGCAAATACAGAAACGTGCTGCAAAGAGCTCATTTGAAATGCGTCAGGGGACCCCCAAAAGTGACAAACTCAGTTCGACAGCGGTGCTGCTGGAAATCTGAGGGGTGAGTTTATTGTGAATTTCATTTTAACATACTGGTCATATGATTCTTTTGTTTGTATATTTGTAGCGCTAATAATCTGACGAATTGGACAATAAACATTAAATGAAATAGCGCGGTGGCGCAGTGGGTAGTGCTGTCGCCTCACAGCAAGAAGGTTGCTGGTTCAAGCCTCGGCTGGGTCAGTTGGCATTTCTGTACAGAGTTTGCATGTTCTCCCCGTGTTGGCGTGGGTTTCCTTCGGGTGCTCCGGTTTCCCCCACAGTCCAAACACATGTGTTGGCTAATTGGCTAAGCTAAATTGTCTATAGTGTATGTGTGTGAATGAGAATGTATGGGTGTTTCCCAATGATGGGTTGCAGCTGGAAGGGCATCCGCTGTGTAAAACATATGCATGATAAGTTTGCGGTTCATTCCGCTGTGGTGACCCCTGATTAATAAAGGCAATATATATATATCGCAATATATATCGTAGAAAAATAAAATATAGTGATGTCAGTTTTTCTCAACATCGCGCAGCCCTAGTAGATATTCATGCAAACACAATAAAGCTTGAAGGAGATTCCTAAATGTGGAATTTTTAGCATTTGAAGTTCAGCCTGACTTGACTGATTTCCCAAAATCTACTTTCCTGTTTTCTTTAGACTACAAAGACAAGCATTTACGGCAGCTTTTTGACGCATGTCTGAACAAATCCTACATAGTCAATATTCACAGCCCTAGCGGATGCACAGATCCCGTAAAGTGCCTGACTCACAGGTGATGAAACCCCTCGTCCTCCATGACCCTGACCAAGCTACTTAAAGCCTCGGGTAAATTTGCTGAAGCTCTTGACCTCAGATACTGAGTCCCACAGGGCGCATAAACCCTATCTAGGGTGCAGAGCTTTCGGAAACAAGCAGAAAACCCGCTGGCCTTATCTTATCGTGTAATGAGTAAGCAAACAGGAGCTCAGAAAATGTCAGCCTGCACATTAACCTACACACATCAATCTCCAGATCACCTCAAAACTCAAGCACTTAACAATCCATCAGTTAGAATTGAAATGAAGTCATTTAATTAAATATTTTTCTTGATCGTTTTATGATTTCTATTACCCATGAATGCTATTGCACGCACTGTTGTTTATACACTTGATTCACTACAAGAATTACGAGGATCTGTTGTACAATTACTGGTAGCAGCTTGAATGAATGGAGCAAATACGTCCAGACGACAAGCGGTGAAATGTTCAGACTGGAATCTTGAGGTCGTTTTACGCAAGGTTAAAAACATTCCCATAAATCTGGCTGCAATTACTGCTGCCCTGATGACTAGACCATCCGTTTTAACATGATTCATTCCCATTTCAATCGAAATGAGAGTTGTGTGGCTTCAGTTTTCTGAAATCCTGGATGTTTACTGAATTTACCTCCTTATGTTTTAATTTCAAGGCCCTGACAAAATAAATCATTTTGTAATTCTTTTAAATACGTCCACCATCTTGAAATATATACTAATATACAGTATAATGTGTTTTTATTTATTCATTTTTTGTGGATGCTATGTGGTCTTCTATTTTAAAGGTGCTGTATATAGTATGTTTTTATGCTTAATACTATAATATGTTTGCACAGATTTAGGAAACACGCTAGATTCACATACTTGTTTCTCTGGAAAAAAAATCTATGCTATACAGCAATATAAGCATAATATAAGCAATGTTTATTGTGTCTATTTCTGTTTTGGTTTGGTCTATGTGATCCTGCCAACAATGGAAATATATTTGATAAATTAGGTAAAACCTAATTGTTAATTATGTTCACACCTCTTTGTACTGTCAATCTGGCAACCCACATTAGCAGCTTTTTAACATTTTGGACTGTAGTAACCAGTTCACTGCTAACTGTAATGTGCAATATGTTATATTGCGTTTATTTTCTAAATCTGGCAACCCACATGAATATGTTTTTTAAATTTCCACTGTAGTATCCAGTTCACTGCTAACTATTAGTATTATTAAAGGTGCAGTATATTATATTTTGTTTTTCACTCATAAGCATGTTTTTGAAATTTGGACTGTAGTATCCAGTTCACCACTAGCTGTCAGTATAATTAAAGGTGCAGCGTGGTATATTATGTTGGATTTGCCAATCTGGCAACCCACACTAGCAGCTTTTTTTTAAACATTTGGACTGTAGTATCCAGTTCACCACTAGCTGTCAGTATAATTAAAGGTGCAGTGTGGTTTATTATGTTGGTGTTGTTAATCTGGCAACCCAGATGAGCGTTCTCTTGGAATTTGGAGTGTTCCAGCATCTAGTGTTCAGTATAAAAAATCGATCATTTATATAGACCCTTCGAATATTTACATCCAGTATTTACATATTTCTTACCATCTACTTATCGATCCATTCGAAATTCATTTCCATCACCCACCCATCCATCCATCCATCCATCCACTTATCTATTTTTTCATTCATCCACCCACCCATTCAACTCAATTCAATTCAATTCAAGTGTATTTATATAGCGCTTTTTACAATGTAGATTGTGTCAAAGCAGCTTAACAAGTTCAATTAAAGTCCACATTTTTGAGTTTAGTTCAGTTTAGTTCAGTTTCAAGAGTTCACACTTAGCTGATGATTGGTAATATAGCTAGTTTGGCATGCTGTCCCGGGAGAGAGCCCTGAGCTCACAAGATCCTCGAGCCCTGGGCTCCCTCCCGTTCGCAGGGCGAGAGGGGAGCTTGAGCTCAGGTAGATCTCGATGAACTCCCCCCGACTTATTGTGGGCTTGCTTAGTGTGTTCGATTTACATAAATTGCGTGTTTTTGGACTGTGGGAGGAAACCGGAGAACCCGGGGAAAACCCACGCGATCACGGGGAGAACAAGCAAACTCCACACAGAAATGTCGACTAGTTTGGTTGAGACTTTAACCAGAGACATTCTTGCTGTGAGGCGACAGTGCTAATCACTGGGCCACCGTGTCGCCCATCTGGGAAGGAGGAGTAGGGGTGGGTGGGGGGAGTTCTTCAAGACGAAGATACTGCAAAGAGGGAACTCTGGTTATTTATGGTGATCTAAGAATCATCTGATTGGTGCATCGATTGCGGGCTAATGCAGGCCAGCTGTACGCAATCATAAGCACGTGATCCTCTCGAAATTAGTTTATAAATAAACTTCACTTAGTTCAGTTCAGTGTGGCTTAAGTTCCACTGGTGAAAGTTCAAACACTGAAGAGCAAATCCACCGAAGCGCAGCTCCACAAATCCAAGCAGGCCAGTGGCAACAGTGGAGGAAAAAAAACTTCACCAATTGACGAAGTGAAGGGAAAAAAAAAACCTCGAGAGAAAGCAGGCTATGTTAGGCATGGTCATTTCCTCTGGCCAAACTTCCTATGTGGAGCTGCAGTCTAGTCGCCGGGCTGGAGAAGCTGACATCCATCGTGTAAGCTGCAGGTGTGGGTAGGGCACCAGCGGGAGGGTAGGCTGGCCCACAGGATCAAGCGTAGACTTGTTCATCACTGAAGCCTTTCAGGAATCAGTCTCATGCGCTCCATTCCTCCATGGCCACCACGGTATCAGCTCGGGATACGGCCTGGTCAAGGATACCTTCGGATCATCTCTTCAGAGGTCTAGGATCGCATCGATGGCGCTGCAAATCTGTAGGGACCTCGGGATGAGTATCCCCAGGTGGAAATAGAAAATAAAGAAAATATTTAGCGTAGCTGCTGTTCATAGTGTATTTAAACCAGAAAGAAAAGCATTCCCATCCATCCATCCATCCATCCATCCATCCATCCACTTATCTATTTT
>CAIGQW010054109.1:94777-111070 GCA_903798125.1 Danio choprae | reverse complement strand
TCAATGCACCGTGATGCACCAAGATATCGAATTGAACCGAATCTATGGCATGATAATCGTAACCGAACCATGAGACCAGTGTAGGTTCAAACCCCTACTGTATAGATATAAAAAAATCAACCAATTACAATGACTCTTAACAAAATTATCAAATATAAATGAAAATATAAAATATAAGCCAAATTCAAACCATTTAAAACACTGGTATATTGAATGCAGTCTTCACAGCAAGGTATTTACTGGTGGTAATATGATATAACATACTTCATACACCAGTTTGTGTTGTGTTATAAAAAGCAATAAATTAATTGTTTTGATATTTTCATAATGTAATAACATTTATAATAACATTCCTACTAATATGTGACTAAAGTGGCTGTTTGATACTGATGTCAATGATTTTTCCATTCTTTAGTCTAACACGCACGCACACACACACACACACACACACACACAAAAGCACACACTCGCGGGCGCACACACACACACAAAATTGTTCTCATGGTTTTGAGCGACACGTGATTAAAAAAGAAAACCTATAGATGCTCTTTTAAGTTTCGATGCCAACTATAGTGGAAAATATGTGTTCAGTTTTCCATGTTCAGCATGTTACCCCAGAAATGAAACCTGCTCTTAAGATGTACCCGTTTCTTGTGGTTTTAACTTCAGTGCTTTTGTCTGTCTTTGAGGTTTTTCTTCCTGCAAACGTGTGGGTGTGTTTTCTCGGAGCGAGCGCTAAAAGAGGTCAAGACTGTGATCTGCCATAAGGTGGGTGAAATGCGATGTTCTTGAATACAGCAGGGGGAAAAACATATTGAACACATCACCTTTTCCAGCAGTGATTTTACAAGTCGAAATGATTAGCCCTCCTGTGAAATTAGAATTCTTTAAAAAAATATTTCCCAAGTTGTTTAATGGAGAGAAGATTTATAATTAAACATAATAATTCTAACAACTAATTTAATTAATCTTTGCCATGATGACAGTACGTCATATTTTACTAGTTATTTTGCAAGATGGTAGTATTCAGTTTGAAGTGCCATTTACAGACTTAACTGGGTTATTATGTTAATTAGGCAAGTTAGGATAATTAGGAGAGTTATTGGATATCAATGGTTTGTTCTTTAGACAATGGAAAAAAAATATTTTAAAATGTATTTTAAGAAATGTAAAAATGCTTTTATTCTAAAAAAAAAAAAAGAAAAACATAGGAAATACTGTGAACATTTCCTTCCTCTGTTAAACATCACTTGGGAAATATATACATTTTACTAGAGGGCTAATAATTTTGACTTCAGCTGTACAGTATATCTTATGGTGCTATTGACATGAAGTTTTAGATATAGGAAACAACCCACGAGACAACCCGCCAGATATAGGAAGCAACCCACGTAATCTATACACGCAAAAAAACAACAACAAAAAACAAATAAAATTAGAAATTAAGTTATGTGTAATAAAATTAAATGCCAAAGGCAAAAAGTATTGAAACGCACAACGAAAGGGAGTTTCAAATAGTAAAAGGAAAGCCAAGACACCATCTTTAATCTATCATTAAAAAACTTTCCAAGGCATTGAGTTTTCACACAGTTGAAAATAAAAATACATAGATGGAGGTCCTTGAAAGTGCTTGATTTAGATTTTGTGCAAGACTTTTTCCAGGAAAAAAAATCCATATTATTACCCTCTGGTCTGCTAAAAAATATTATACAAGAATTTTGGATTTGAGAACATCATGACCTGGAGCTGTTTTTTTACACATGCAGCCATGGCAGACTTCATATATCTAAAGGAAGGATGAATGGAAAAAAAAAAAAAGTCCATTATTGATATAAATCTGCTGTTGTCTATGGGGAGGATGTGCCATAGGACGACTTTTCCACAAGACAGTGATCCCGAAACACGCAGTTAAGCAAACTCTCACCTGGTTTGAAAAAACGACAAGCGTTTCAATACAGAAGATGTCTTGAAGCTGTGATTACCAACAAAGGGAACACAGGCTCATTGGGAAAATGTGCCCAGGTGTACTTTTTTGAGAACCAACAGAAATATGTGCTCATGGGTACATATGGCTGCATTTTATACCCTGACTTTCTCCAGAAGAAGAATATTATAGGAAATACTTTAAATAGTTTCCTTGCTCTGTTAAACATCACTTTAATTTTGACTTCAACTGTAAATCTTATTGTGCTAATGCAGGGTGTCCGTAGATCCTGAAAAGTCTTAAATTTCATAGTATAAAAATAAGCCTTAATTATTCTTAAAATGTATTAAATCTGTTTTTCAGAGGTCTTAAAAGTGCAATGGAACCAACCATGAGGATTTTGTGTCAGTTTTAAAATCTGCTTAAATCTCTTTGTCTATCAGGCAGAACCAAAGTTCTTTTATAGTCTTTGATTGAACCTAATAAAATACACACAACTCATTGGGAAAATGTGCCTTGGCGTAGGTGTTCGCAGGTATATATGGCTGCATTTTATATGTAAAACAACTGCTACTGCTGACTGCTTACTTCCATATGGACGCCTTTTTCCAGCGTGACTGGTTTATGTGGTAGCTCATCGTGAATGGCGCTAGACTTTGGAGGTGGAGCAGAGCAGACTGGGGTTCGAGCCTGATGAAGGATCGTTCCAGAAACCAGGAAAAAAACGAAACTCAAAAAGCAGCGTGAGGTCGCGGTAGAAGCACGCGTCCACAATGGCTTTTCTCATCTAGTTTGCTTTTAAAGCACTATTGATTAGGTTTAGGGAGAGGGGTTGTGTGGGTCAGTCAATATCAAGCTGATATATTGTGAAAAAGCTGACCGACTTCTCTCACGGACGCGCACAAGAAGGACGTTCATATGCGCAGAAGTGTATACAGCGGCCTCTGGTGGATTTTACGAGAAATGGCACATATGAGAAAACGTGCCCCAGTAACGTATTTCAGATTGTCAGTAATGTACACGGCGCCCTCTAGTGGATTTGTGAATACTGCAAGAAAACATAGTACAGGCATATTTGTCATAGTCCTGGGCACATTTTTCCAACGAGCCTGAGTTGAAGGCGTTTTGAAGGTTGAAGGTTTTATTTTGTGTGTGAAATAAAATACATTTCAATAAGTTTGTTCAATGTTTTCCCCGTGTTATTACGCGTAACTTAATTTTTGAACTCATTTCTTTTGTTTTGTTTGCTTGTATGAATTACTTGGGTTGTTACCAACATCTGGTGAAAATGGCATGCCAATAGCACCTTTAGACATATATTTACTGAGAAAAATGGTGACATTCGATGCTTGGATTACCCTCTGTATGTTGTGGTCTTTTATTGCTTCCATCTTTTTGTCTTCGTGTTACAACAGCTATATGCTAATGGCCTTCCTGAAAACTTAGAAAATAAATAACCAGGGGATAAGTGGATGGTTAATTCATTTGTTTACTTTATGATAATTGTGCAGATAAAAACGAAAATGCTTCCTGTTAAAGTTAATTTGAAGATTTTACTAATACATCCTTAAAAATAAAAGCTGTATTTGTTGAGTTTGGACGTGAGCTAGCATAAACTACTGAACAAATTTTGTTTTTAATGTTGGTAAACTAAACCTGATTGCAAATAGCCACTATATTTTTTGTTAAATGTTTATTGGTAGATCTTGTTTTTACAGTGCATATTAATGTCTTGACATTCAGTTTTGAGAGAGATTTATTTTTGGCCAAAGCCAAGCATTTTATCCTTAAGGAGTCATCTATTTGGCATTGCTAGAATCCACATACTGCTTTTTGTGCTTGATTTTAGCTTGGTTATTTCCTCATTTGAAATGGATGGATTTTAACATCCTTGTATTACAAGAGAGTTCTGCATCAGTGTTATTAATATGGCTGATTTGACTGTAATTACAGTATAGTGCAACCTCAAGTTCTCCATCGTGTACATGTATTTCAATCTGTTTGTCATACTTTCAGGCAATTCTATTTGTCTGTAAGTGTCGTTTTAATAATATGCAGGCTTACATCGTTAGGTGCATTGCAAAAAATAAATAAATAAATAATAGTGATAAAGCATTATGCAGTTTAATGCTATATTTCAATGTAAAAAAAGAAGAAATAATGAATGATTGAGTAAATGAAATGATACATGAAATGATCTAGTTTAATCAAATCCCACAAGAAAGTGATTTTTATATATAGATATAGATTTTATACAACAAAACAAACAATAAGTTAATATGGACTGTGACGTTTTAGATGCAATATTGTCATTTTTTGCTGTATCCTCAATGCAAATAGTTCCAAACAAAGCTTGAGTAGATCATTTGTGCTTCTCACAGCAACACTGCATTGTTTTTGAACAAGCATTTGGGTCAGCGATTCAGTGAATTCTTTGATTTTTGAATGAATGATTCAATCGCTCATGTGCACTTCTATGAGGAAGCCGCTGTCATATGCAAAATAATGAAATGGCTTTGAGTGCATGCGTGCAATTTTTACGCTATCGCCTTTGAATGACCACAAGTGCTGTATGCATATTAGGAATAAAGCCACAGGACAAAGTGCACATTTTGTATTATCCTCTGAAAGTCCTCTGTCTTTAATTTTCTAATTTAACCAAAGTTATAGTCGAGCACCAGAAATGTAATACCTTAACTTTTTGTGAAGTAGTTTATAAAAAGATGGCTGGAAATATTAGGGCTGGAAGTTATTATTATTATTATTATATGAATATTTATAATGATACTCAGATAATTTATTAGCAATTTCTCCATTGTCAAACATTAAATATGAGCTCCAAAATATCTTTTTATTTATTTATAAATTTTTTTTAATTTATGTATTAATTTTTTTAATTTATGTATTTATTTTTTATTTTTATTTATTTATTAATTTTTTTTATTGCTCTAGTGGACCATACATTTTAAGGCTTTAAACAATTTATTGGTTTCAAAGAGTTGTAACACGTTGGAAAAAAATTATTTATCCATGACTGATCTAAACTAGCCAAGAAACGCACTCAACTGAATTAAAAAATGACCCCCAAATAGCTAAATTCTATTAATTGTCAATTTCATCCCTAGGTAAAGATAAGCCATGCATTTGAGCAGTCAGCGTTTATGGTTGTGTGTTTCTGTGTCCAGTTGACTTGTCTCCTCTCTCTCATGATGGGTGCAGTTTTCGGGTTTGTTTGCAGTTGGGATTTGGTCAGAGTTTAGCCATGGCTAATGAATGTACCATGCATGTCTTCGGCTCTCAGTAGTGAATCATTAGCCTCTCAGTCTTCTGCCTCTGTCTAATTGGTTTCAGACTCAGCCAGCTAATGTTTCTCTGTGACATTTGTCTCAATATATTCCAGTATTAAGGTCGGAAATGAGCAAAGAGCATCCTGTAGCCCATGTCTTCTCTAAACCTGCGTAAACAAGTCAGCTGTGCTTGGACAAACATTTAGCAAGATTTGAATATAGAATATAACCCCCTTATGGTTATCCATTTGTAAGCAAATGTTTAACTATTCCAGGTGCTGTTAATCATAACCTGCGGTCATGTATTATGTTACACACGTCTGGCTTTTGAATAGTAATTTTTCACTGTGTTTAACTCCAGGGAAAGCCACCAGGCTTTTAACTCACCAGGAACCTTAAAATTAAAAGCAAAAATTGATATCTAAGGAGATTTTACATGCAAACAGTTCTTGCCTAAATGTTGTGCTGTAAAAGTTTATGACTGTAATATGTTCCTCTTTCGTTTCAATCTATCTTAAATAATTCACATTGGCTCCATGGTTTATTACAAATCTTTTTTTTTTCCATTCGAATTACTAAGGCGATACATTTATTAACATTATTAAGACCACAGTGGAAATGAAAGTGCTTGATGCATGTTTTATTCATCAAATACAGTTGACAGCAATGAACAAAAGCAGAAAGACTGAACAAAATGAAGGACGCTGAAATCAAACCTTGACTACAAACTTCTCTAGAGCAGAATACATAAAATTATTGCATGAATATTTACATATTGAAAAATATGCAACTTACATTTATGACAGCTGTACAATGAAATGCTATAATGATGTGCAGTGAAAAACAACTCAAAACATTTGTCTGCTGTTTTTACAGTAGGTAGGACCACTCTTTTTAATGTTTTCATTTGTGTACTTTAATAATTTTTGCATTAAGTGCATACAGAAATGAAGTTTTAATTTCGACACAAAGCAATTTTTACATTGTGTTATAACAATCTGTAACGACAATATTTGGCTGAGCGTATTCCTTTATTCAACTACAGTTTATTCAGTGTAAATATCAGTGCAATATGCAGCAGCTAATAAATAAAATATAAATATAACTTTGGTCACACTTTATTTAAAGGTACAATTCATGCTATGAACAAACAATTAACTAGGACTTTTAGCCTAATAAATTACTAATTTGCTGCTTATAAATAGTAAGGTAGTACGGTAATGGGAAGGATTAGGGATGTACAATATGTTCAAACTCTATAAATACTAAATAAACTATAAATAAACAGTCAATATCTTAATAATAAGCAGGTAATAAGCCAATATTAATGGGAATTGGTTATTGGCAATATTAATATTGGGAATTGGTACTTAAACTAAAGTGTTACTATAATTTTCTATCACTACTAACAGTACATCTATTATTTTACTCAGCACTCACGAAATGATCAACATTCACAAGTTTTCATTTAAACATCACAAGCTGCAGTGCCATGCGCCTGCTAACCTAATGTCCCGGGACTACTTTGTTTTCCAGTTGGGCTACCAAAAATGATTCCACCATGCCCGACGGGCTATCTTAAAATAAAAAAATTGGAAAACTATAGCCTATTTCAATGCTTTTGCATTCTCTTACAAATTGGATAATTATGTTGTTTATGCATGGAGATTTTTACATTAAAAATCTTCAGGGACAATTAAAAATAATAAATGAAAATATTGAAAAAAATTTGGTTATTTTCTCTCTCTATATAAATATGCGCAGCCTATAATTAATTAAATTATAGTAAAAAAAGGGGTTCTTTTGAAATATATTTAGCTCATAATGAATGCAATTTATTTTTATTTAGTAAATGTATTAATTTCTTTTTATTAACTAAATAATGTATATTCTATTCGGGCCACTTGCATTTATTTCGGGCTACCAAAAAATGAAGTGTGCTTGCCCAAAAGGCTACTAGGGATCTAGAAATTCTGCTGGCCCTGAACTGGAATATTTTTGGAAATTTTAACTTCCAGCTTACTTGAGACTTGACTTTGCAATGTTCTTGATTCATGGTTTTGAGCGTGCCGGCAAGCCTGTAAACTTGTGAATGTCTGTGATGTCCGGTCAGACACAATCTCCTGGTGTTAAAATGAGCGTGCGGTTTAAGATTTCCACTTCTGTGGTGAGATGCCACACTGGTTGAATGGGAACAGTGGCTTGTTGGAGAACTTTATGCCTGTGCCAAAGTTCCATACAGTCCAGGGCTTCAGGGAAGCTTGTCATTTCAAACTTATTAGCAAACATGCTCTCTTTTTCGATAAGCCATGGTAAGTCGCCAATCCCGTAAACGCAGATACCCCTGATGTATTGTCCTGTGGAAATGAGCAGTTTTTATCATCAGTATACACAAGATTGAAATATGTCTACGTCAAAGAAATGCAGTCTGATAAGTGAATAATATGATGACTATGCAAAGGGCTTGTCTGCAGGCTGAAATTAATAGGGGCAAGAGGAAAAAAATGATTAACGCATGATGATTCTCTTTTCACTTGGACAACTTTTGCCTTTAATGTTCCATCATGGTGGAACGATTGACGTAACTTGTTTTTTTCTTTTAGGAAAGGCAGAAGATTTGTCCATTTCATAAACACTTAATCCTCCAACTAGGGCTGCACAATATATCATTTCAGCATCGATATCGCAATGTGTGCGCGCGCAATAGTCACATCGCAGTATATGCAATGATAAGTTGGGGTTATAGATGATCAGCACAACAATTGAGAATATATTCGATTTGTGGAGTCATTGCAACGTAACAGAGTGCAACTTAACGTACAACATTTGTAACTTTAATGAAGAATACTGAATTATTAATACAACGAAGACTATACAGTGTTATTGTTCTGTACCTGAATACAATTTGACTCTCTAGAAACCTAAGCACTGGTTAGTTTTCTTTTTTCAGGGTGGAAAAATCTGATATTGTAAAACAGATCTGCAGAATTACCAGAACCTTGCTGCTGACTAAAATGTGTAATGATGAAACCACAACAATGCAGAGAGAGAGAGAAATCCCTCACTGCTCTAGTATGGACATTTTTAAGATACTTTAAGCACTTTCAGATCATGACAGATAGTTTTAATAAACAAAAAAGCTATTAAAAGGTAGGATAATTTGATCTATTGATTAATTTATGATTGCTTTAAAATGACTATGTAATAAAAAAATGACACTGTAATGTAATATCCATAGTAAACTTGTTGGGTAACCAGATTAAAATATATTAAAAAAAAGTATTGCCAGACTTTTAAGGTGTCTACATTTCTAACCCTAGAAATAAATGCTATATTTTACAATTGAAGTGTTTGTTCTTCTGTACCTTTACAACCGTCATGATTTGTTCCTTGTTGGTCCCTCCATTTGACTGCACGGACATTACCTTCCCATTCTCCTTCCACATTGCTGCCTGGTGCTTCTGTGTAAACATGGAAAAACAGTTTTATGGTTCGGAGACCACATACTTCCTGTCATATTACCAAAGCTTGTTTATCTCAAATGGTTTACTGGAAATGAACAGCGAGTAAACGGCATTTTAATGCCACTCATTCTTATGATAAATGACTACACTGACACTATCAGATGAGAACAAAACAAATGTAATGACAGTTCAGATGCTGTCTTGTTTGTCAGCAAACCCATAATATAATATAACATAATGTAATATGATATAATATAATGTAATGTATGAAAGAAGACCTTTATTGTCTTTTTGCATTTACTTAAAGGTTCTAAGAAACCTTGATGTGGCATACTTAAAAATGTAGCATTTTCTGGCAATTATGCAATAATGTTCATTCTTGTCAGCTATGTTTTAATTTCGCCTTAGTCTTGGTCCTGTTTCAAAGGTACTTTTAGTACTTGGCATACTTAGTCATGTTTAAGTTTAGTCAACTTGATGTCTGGCAGTTTTTGTTTATTATTGCACTTTCGTTTCTCATGTATGCACAAATACACGTCTGATGGTTGCCAGATTGTAGAGTTTAAGTAAAACGCCAAGCAGAAAATATTGCTTGGTTTCATTCAGAAAGGCTCATGCCCTAACTCCCTCTGAGGGTCCTTCCAAATTGAACACTGTGTGTGATGCCAAACAACTTCCTTGCTCAAAGGATTATGGCCCAAATTGTCCATCAGTTGTATGCTTCAATACAAAGAGCCCTTTGAAGTGGCCAGTTTTGGGCACTTCGGTTTGGAACAATGCTTCAATATGGTGCCCATGACTATTTTTACTGCAGTGCCCTTCGAAGGATGATATATTCCATTTGGATATATACTGTACACTCTCAGGAATAATGGTGCAAGAGCTGTCACTGGGGTAATACCTTTCAAAAGATACACATTTGTACTTAAAGGGTTCATATTGGTACATCAAAAATGTATATTAGTGCCTACAAATTTCGAGATGGTACACTTTTGTACGTTTTAGGTACTAATATGTACCTTTGAGGTATTAACAAGGACCCTTTAGTTACAAATGTGTTCCTTTTGAAAAGGTACCACCCCAAGTAACACCTCTCGTAGCATTATTTCTGAGAGTGTATGACTTTCTAATAGAAAGCTCTGATTGGGGGATTTAAACTATTGACATCTGGCAACCAAAAACGTGAACTCTCATAATGCTTTCACAGCAGTTTTTTACATTGCAATCTCATCAATTTTCACCTGTGATATTACATCATGATATAGTCACAGTTATTGTTTAATGACTTTTATTGTTTATTCACTTAAATTTCCATTACTTAAAATGCAGTTCAAATATCAAAAGATCAGATAACTGTGATAAGGCAGCTGTTACATTTTTAAAGGTATATTTATAGATATTGAACTGAACTTTGAACTGATTTGAGTTGAGTTGAAGGATGACCTATTGCATTTGAAACACTCTGTTGTATTAAATCCTATCTCTACCACCGCTCTACTGCCTGCCTGATATGCTGGAATGTTCCACTATCTGAAATATTCTTATAGCTTTTAGCTCTTTTTTTATTGTAAAAAGTTATATTCACTGTAAAAAGAAATCTATCAAATTTATGGTAAAAAGACGGTAACTGTTGTTGCTGGAATTTAATTATTAAAAATAAGGTAGGAGCGTAAAATAAATAAAAAACAATACGGTCATTTACTGTATTTCTTTTTTGTTGTTGTGATGTTTTGAAGTCTTAACATCTACACACCATAATTCTGTAACATGGACAAAAACACAACCAAAACCATGTGTGGATGAGAAAGTCATGAACCAATGTGCAACGAATTACATTTCCCACAAGCAGGGAGGCATAATAATACATAGAAGGTGCTCAGTTTCATTTACACAACTATGCAATAAACATTATTTATATTTATTATTTAGATTTAACCTAACTTTTATTATGCATAACTCAAGAAAAATAAAACATATTAATGTTAACAAATAAGCATAATTATAAACCCTCATGTGAATAATTTTTTATTTTTTATTTTTTTTCCCAAACAATGACTAACGGAGCAAGGCATTTTTCACAGTATTTTCTATAATATTTTTTCTTCTGGAGAAAGTCTTATTTGTTTTATTTCGGCTAGAATAAAAGCAGTTTTTAATTTTCTTTAAATCATTTTAAGGTCAATATTATTAGCCCCCTTAAGCAATATTTAATTTTCGATTGTCTAATTACCCTAACCTAGTTAACCTAATTAACCTAGTTAAGCCTTTAACCCTTTGACTGCCGCTCTACCAAATGATTGACCATGTTTTTACTGTTTTAAATAAGGACTGTTAAAGTAATTTAAAGAATGACTGTTTTAAATGATAGTTTACACACACAGCATTGTTGGTTTACGAAAAAATCTAACAAACATAATCCTGTTGCTGCACCTGATTTTAGTTTTATTGTAAAAAACAAACAAGAAAGCATGTTAAATGAGAATCTGTAATATTTTATATCAGACTTCATAAAATAAAGGTGATTTAATATTCAAAAATGTTTTATTTTGAATTTTTTTTTTTTAATAAATTGGACTTGCACTTTATATTTTCAGATTTTTCATAGCATATGTATTAATTCCGGCACCTGTACCATAAACTGACATACCAACCATTTGGTAGAGGTTGATATTTTAGAAATTATGGGATGTGTTGAAAAATGCATTGAGTGTGTTAACTAGCGACATTAAGAGTAAAGAAATCCAAAATAAATTGTCTTGGTGGGGCAGTTAAAACGTCACTTTAAGCTTAATACTAGTATCTTGAAAAATATCTAGTAAAATATGATGCACTGTCATCATGGCAAAGATAAAAGAATCAGTTATTAGAAATGAGTTATTAAAACTATTGTTTAAAACTGTGTTGAAAAAAATCTAATAATTCAGGAGGGCTAATAATTTTGACTTCAACTGTATATATTAAGGAAACTTACTGTTATCCAGGATACGGGTTTTTACTGTAGCATTTTAGTTTTCTCTTTATGTTGAAATCACAGACATTTTTTTTACAGTGAGGAATAAAGATTCATTAAATGGAATTGAAATGTATAAAAAAAGATAGTTTACCCTTAATGTGGTTTAGCGTGACCCAGTAATGCTCATCTGGACTGTAGGTGTCTTTAGACCAATTCAGCAAGTCTTTGGCCACTGGGTTGTTGAGGACATACTCCACAAACGGTCTTATCAAGGAGTAATAAGCAGTCCCGAAGTAAATTTTAAGTTTATGTGGAGGTGGTCCCTTCTTTCTACCATTCTGAGCCACATGAGTGTCTTTTACCTCTACATACTGAAACACAGTCCTGTACCTCATACTAGGCGGCTGCTTGATTCCCGGCGTCATGTTCCTGTCTTTCCATTCGGGAGTTTGCATGTACCGCACCAACTCCAAATTGGTCTGGATGGGGTAATCCTGGCCGCACAAATTTATAACCCTTTTCCATTTAATTGGAGACTCCACCAAGTCCTTCATGCAGTTGATGTCGGCCTGCAGACGGGAAAAGCCTGCGTAGGTGACTTTTACATTGACCGATGACAGGAAAACGTTTGGGAAGCATCTGGATAGGTTTCTGACGCTCGACTTGTATTGTTTTGATGCTTTCTTGTCGACGTGAATGCAGTAGACGTTTTGAGGTGCGTAAATGGCTCTCAGGAGTCGCACAAACGTCGCGAGCTCTTTGTGTATGGTGATGATGAAAGCCAAAGGATAATCTTCTTCTTCTTTGCTCAGCGGCGCCGTGATAAAATGCAGCTGGGACAGCAGTAGATCACAGTTTGTGTCTGGCTGGATGTGATAGCTGATTTTCTCACAGTCCTTTCTTTGCCATGTAAACCCGGGTGTTGCCGATGGTAGAATGTCACAGGTGTTGAAGGGTGGGGGTGGTGGGAACGGGGATGGGGACAGGGACGGGGTGGACAGGTCATTTACAGGTAGAGGGTCGCTGGACACTTTGGCTTTTAGGTAGATTGCAGAACATATTAGGATGCAAATTCCAAGGCAGAAGAGAAAACTGCACTTGGTGTTCTCAAGCTGGACCATAATAGTCCAACATCTGAAAAGCAGCTACAGACCTCCTGGAAACAGAGAAGAGGAAAGTGATTACAGGTGGTTGTATTGTCAGCTGGTAAAATAAATATTTCCTTTTCTGTTAATCATTAAATAAGCTTCGTTAACACAGGGAATGAGCTGATGCATTTGGCACAGTAGTCCATGCAAAAATACAGTAAAATAACTGTAATTATCTGAAAAAATAGTTTAAGGTTTGCTGGTTTAGTGCAGTTTAAAATGTAATTTGTTCCTGTGAATTTTCATCACATACAGTATGGGGAATAAGTATTGAAGCATCACCATTTTTCTCAGAAAGCATATTTCTAAAGGTGCTGTTGACTTGAATTTTTTTTACCAGATGTTGGTAACAACCAAAGAAATCCATATATGCAAAGAAAACTAATCTAATTAGTTTACAAATGAAGTTCTGTGTAATAAAATGAAATTACGCAGAGCAAAAGTATTGAACACATGAAGAAAGGGAGGTTTTTTAAAGACATGGAAAGCTCAGACAGTGGCTAAAATCAGTAGTTCTTCAGTAACCCTCTGCCCTTCCTCAGTGTAAATGAATATTACCTGGTACAGTTCAACATCTACATTAGCAGGATGATGAAGATGAAACCAGGGTGGACATTTCAGCAAGACAATGATCCAAAACACAGCCAAGGAAACTCTCAAATGCTTTCAGAGAAAGAAAATCAAGCTGTAGAACGGCCCAGCCAATCACCTGACTTGAATCCAATAGAAAAAACAAATTAAAGATTAGATTTGATGGACAAGACCCACAGAACCATCAAGATTTTTACACTGTGTAAAACTCACAGCTGAGCAATGCACGTGACTTCATTCTCCATATGAGAGGCGTCTTTAAACTGCCATCACCAAAAAAGCCTTTTATATAAAGTATTAAATATGTTTCAGTAGTTCAGTACTTTCTCCTTTTGTCATTTCATTGTTATTAAACATACAATTTTTTAATTTTTTTTAATTTTTATGTTTGCATTGTTCGGGGTTTTGCCAAAATCTAGTTCAATTCCATGTTAACAGCTCCTTTAGAAATATTAATCCCAGTAAAAAACATGACGTGTTCAATACTTATTAAACTAGGTTAATGTTAATTTGTTCATTCATTCATTACACTTCAAAAAAAAGTTCTTTTATTGTATTTATTTTATTTTACTTTTTTTTGTCTTGTTTCTAGTCCAGATATCAAAGAATTCTTGAATCAAGGAGCACTTTCTAGACAAGCACATTTTATTTTCTTGTTGTAAGAAATAATACGCCAAAATATTACTTAAAACAAGCAAAATAATCTTGTTTTTTTGCTTTGACATAAGTTTTTTTTTCTTACCCCATTGGCAGATTTATTTGCTTGTTTTAAAGAAAAACTCGCTTAGCTTTGACATTTTCGTTGTTTTATGTTTTAAGACAGTATGTTTTGCTTGTCTAGAAAATGCTTCTTGATTTTAAGTATTTTTAGATATTTGGATGAGAAACAAGGCAAAAAAGGCATTTTTTCTGTGTATGGATTTCTTTACGCAACTTGAAATTTTACTTGTATATGTAATGAAATTAATGAGAGTGTATGGGTGTTTCCCAGTACTGGTTTGCAGCTGGAAGGGCATCCGCTGTGTAAAACATATGCTGGATGAGTTGGCGGTTCATTCCGCTGTGGCGACCCCTGATGAATAAAGGGACTAAGCCGAAAAAAAAATCAATGAATGAATGTAATATCATTATTATAGCATAAATTACAATTGCTGTGACAAGCGTTTAAGCTTTTATTGCATTAAACAAAATGTTTCCAAACAAATAAAAAACTATTTTGTCATGACAATATAAAAAAAAAAACATAAAAAATGCAATTGCTGTTGGCGCAATAGCCTAGTGGTTAGCGCGCTGACATATGGTGCAGTAGCACTTCAGGGCGTCCCGAGTTCGAATCCCGGCTCGAGGACATTTCCCGTCCCTACTCCCTCTCTCTCTCCAACTTCGCTTACTGTCTATAATACTGTCCTATCCACTTAATAAAGGCAAAAAAGCCAAAAATAAATCTTAAAAAAAAAAAATATATATATGCAATTGCTAAATACATTAATGTTTGAATTAACGATCAATGTCATAAAAGTGGATCACGTCAACTGTGATCTGTCACGTAAAAATGGATCACGTCAAGTTTTAAAGTTTACATAAGCCATAGTCTCATGTGTTGTGAAATCGTGGACAGAGCTATTCACATCATGAAGTAAACACATAAACATATTTGTATGTTTAACCAAGGTGTCTCGTGAGGATTTGTATCTCTCACAGTGACGTAGTGAGGTGGTCCCCCGTTACACACTTTGACAGTACTGAGCATTATCTTCATATTTCGGTCTTGTCGCCCCTGGATATATCTGTCCTTTCACTCTTTTACAAGCTCCAGAACTCCCGGGTGCTTTTTTAATAGCACCCTAGAGATCCTCATTCACCTCGAGGTCTGTGAAGGTCCCTGTTGCTGGATGCAAAGGAGCTTTGATATCAGTTTTGCAAGTTGTTTAATGAACCCTCTGGGACTCGTATAACATGCTGACGTTTGCCATTGTCACCCAAAGAATGAAAAGCACACACCGTTCTGACAGCTTTAGCTGAAGTTTATGACTCCGCTATCTACATCTCCTCTGCTTTAAAGCCTCCAGAGGATTGTAAAAATGAGGCAATGGCTTTGTAGAAATAATATTTTTACAGTAGAGCTGTATGACTGTTTTAATACGACAGAGTTTCACTACAATATTAGAAGGATTTAAAATATTTTTGAAGCGATTCTCTTGCTGGATGTTTCATTAGAAATATTATATAAACACAGTCATATTGTAAATATTACCGTTGCTCTTTTCTGTTGGAGTGTGTTAGGTATAAAGTAAAATGTCATGTTTTTTATTTTATATTAAAAGATTCTCCTGCTGTATTTGTTTCAATATAATACTGTAAAAAAACAGTAATATTGTGAAACTTTTCTCTTGGAATACGTTAAATATAAGAATTATTATAAGATAAGAAATATTAAATTATTAATAATATTATTTATATAAGAATTATTAAAAATAAGAAATTTTCAATATTTTTAAAGGGATTCTCTTGCTGTATTTGTTTCAATATAATACTGTAAAAAAACAGTAATATTGTGAAATATTACTGTTGCTCTTTTCTGTTGGAATATATTAAGTATAAAGGTAAATGTTATTATTATAATTTTTTTTTCTCTTTTTCTCGTCTCATTACTTCAATATTTTTGAAGGGATTCTCTTGCTGTATTTGTTTTATTATAATACTGTAAAAAAACAGTAATATTGTAAAATATTACTGTTGCTCTTTTCTCTTGGAATACATTAAATATAAAGTTAAATGTCATGTTTTGTATTAGAATAGTTAAGAATTTTTCAATATTTTTGAAGGGATTCTCTTGCTGTATTTGTTTCAATATAATACTGTAAAAAAACAGTATTGTAAAATATTACTGTTGCTCTTTTCTGTTGGAATATATTAAGTATAAAGT
>CAIGQW010054107.1:0-12497 GCA_903798125.1 Danio choprae | reverse complement strand
TGTGTGTGTGTGTGTGTGTGTGTGTGTGTGTGTGTGTGTGTGTGTGTAGGGTAAAGCCATCGGCGTGGCCATCGGGTGTATTCTGGGCATGTTTCCGCTGCTCTTCTTAAGCGATGAGGAAGGCAAAAAACCCACGAAAGACTCAGACTGACCTGCTGTTCACTGGCATGACAGAAACTGTGTTTGTTTTGCCAAAGCGTCTGAAGGAAATCATGCAAAAGAACAAACATGCACACGGTAAACAGCACCACAATGAACAAACGACATTAAACAGTAGAGAGTAGCTAAACAAACAGACCCCTCAGCTAGCAGTGAAAGGGTTAATCTAGCGATGAACAGTAGATGTGTTATAATGCGCATGAGTTTGCTTTAAACACGTATAAACACTATGTTAAAGGCCCGATCACACTGACAATGATGACTAGAGTGAACACGTTGTATAATCCCCTTTCTGGAACTATGCTAAGCAATGATGGTTGTTTTTTTAGCTGAGCACTGACGGCCAATCAGAATCAGCAATGAACATTTAAAGAGACGCAACACTTTACAGCCGCGCACTTCATCTGCTTTTTCTGCTCTGATTGATTACGTGATCGAGTGTCAATGGAAACGTTAATCAACGTAACCTAGTTACATTTGCATATAGTCTCGCTATATCCGTTGAGCAGACGCATTTAAGTGGTCAAGTGTAAACGGAAACATTAACTGATGTTAATCAACTTAACCTAATTAAATTTGCATGCACACAATTTGAAGATCAGATACAGGTCAAGTGTAAATGGAAATGTTAATTGACCTTAATTTGCATAACCTAGTTAAATTTGCATATATTACAGGATTTAAACGTCCCTCGCTGTATCGTTTAGCGGAGACACATTAATGTGGTGGAGTGTAAATGAAAGACAGAAAGAACGCATGAAGTGACCGTCTGTAAACAGATCCTCCGCATTGTAGTGCTCATTATCCATGTGAACGGGCCACTCTTTATTATATAGTTTGATCTCTCATGTATTTATATTGACTCCTGCGCTTTACTTTGAGCAGCATGTTTTTCTGTAGATGATGTAGTGGCGATCATGAAGTATTATTTTACGATCAGCTCAGTTTAAAGAAGCTGTTTATAGCCTCAGTAATGTTGGACTGTAACTGGAATGCCTGTAGTTTTATAATGAACAGCACAAGGGTTCTCATGTGTGGACGGACCCCATCTCCCATGATGCACCTGTCCTGATGAACCCACAGGTGTAGACGGAGGTACAGCTGCAGAAATGTGGTGAAAACCAACAGAGCAAATGGCTGAAAGTTTAGATATGATTTATTGTTTTCTGACGGTCGTACTGGATGATGGAGATATATAGAAATATTAATAGCTTACACTTATTCCACTTGACATGGAAAGTATTTATTTATATCTGGTTGAGTTATTATGACTAAAACTGAACTATTTGACAGCATTTCACATTGTTTTTAAGCACTAAGTGGTTCATAATTTGAGTTCACCTTATTAAAATAAGATATTTAGTACAAATACAATGAAGTTAAAGATGACAATATTAATATTTCAAGAATATATTAGCAAAAACTGATCACTTTTTATACATTTTCATAAATCATATTTATTTTTTGCTAATTGACCCTTCGATGCACAACACAAACACGGTTTATGAAAATATATAAAACCTGAATATTACATTATTAATATTGTTCATTTCCTGCATTTAAACTAAAGCACTAAACTATAATCTATTTCTGTTTCATTTGTTGCCAATATATTATTTTATAAAGTACTGAAGCAAGAATAAAAAGCTTATTTATGTTTCAGCAACATCCCGGATATTATCTTCTGGTTTGTTTATGTTTATGTCCCACAATAACTAAAGCTATATTACGGGTTTACTTGCGCTAATTGCCAGAATTTCTCATTTGATTATGTTTTATGTAATTTAACATTCATATTCCTTCAGCTTAATCCCTTTATCAATCAGGGGTCGCCACAGCGGAATGAACCGCCAACTACTCCAGCATATGTTTTACGCAGCGGATGCCCTTCCAGCCGCAACCCAGTACTGGGAAACACCCATACACACTCACATTTACACACACACACACACACACTCATACACTACGGCCAATTTAGTTCATCAGTTCCCCTATAGCGCATGTGTTTGGACTGTGGGGGAAACCGGAGCACCCTGAGGAAACCCACACCAACACAGGGAGAACATGCAAACTCCACACAGAAACACCAACTGACCCAGCCGAGGCTCGAAACCAGCGACCTTCTTGCTGTGAGGCCACAGTGTTAACCACTGAGCCACCGCGCCGCCTGTAATTTAACATATAACGGTTTATTAAAACAAATATAAATGAGAAATCTTTGCAACTGGCTGAATCTTCTTTATCTTCAGGCATGTGTTTGTGGCCGCAGGCAGCATTACTCGTGTCCATTTAGTAAAAGTACTAATATTCAAAATAAATCATTCAGAAGATAAACATGTAACCATAACTAAAGGAAAAGCATCAGTGATCAATCAGTGCGTGTAAAAGAGCTCTGGCTGTTCATTAATGCTAATATAAATGAATATATTCATATGCAGATGATCATCTCTTTGGCTGATTTGCTGATCTCTGACTGAAATACCTCTGGGTTGATGTTTTACGTTTATTTATGTAATGATCAGCTGACTTACGGGGACTATATAAACATATAATAAACCCAAGAAATGCAGCACTAATTCAGCATATCCTTATTATTAGACACTATGCATTCAGATGTTGATCTATATAATTATTGCACAGCCGTCTCTGGTGGTCTACTGCAGCTGGAAATATTTTACAGTATTTTGCAAATTATTTTTGTGAAACTACATGGGATATTTGTACTTTTTATAACATCATTTGTCACTCCACAGAACTGAAAACTCTTCAAGCACATGACTCTGAACATGGTTTAGTGTATTAATGTTCTGAATGTACGTTTCTCTGGTGAACATGAAGCTCTAGATGTTATTCTTGCTGCGTTTGGTCTTATGTGTTACTGGTGTTGATTTGGTTATTAGCAGCAGGCTCTCTCTATATTGAGTGCTGTTTAAGTTAATTATAGGTAACACTTTACTATAATGTTAACACAAACTAACAACACACAGCTGTATTTTTAATTAACAGAGAGTAATAAACACTGCAACAAATGAATTTCTCATTGTTTCGTTACTGCAGAACTAATGGGGTTCCCGAATTATGAATGAAACACACACACTGCAGATGATCTTAATAAAATGCCTTTATTGACAATATAAAAAAATCACACTGCATTATTATTATTATTATATACAGTCTAGTTGTGTTCAGTCTAATTCTGAACTCTGACAAACAGCAAATCAAACACAACAGATGCTAATGGGCGAGTTAAGGCGGGTTAACCAAACTTTGCATGTTTGTGTGCATAAATAAACACATCGATGAGCTAAACACCTCTGCAATACACACACAATACCTCTGTTATTATCTTATTTTATGACGAGTGCTTGCAGAATAGTTTCTGCACTGCTACATATGTGGATCATTAGTAGACAAGTGAACACTGATCGCCGCCGTTTACAGCAAATATCTACATTCTTAAAAATAAAGGTTCTCTATCGGCATTAATGAAGGATCCTTCAGATCCGTGGAAACTTCAGGATTCCCGGACACTGGAGGGGGGAAAAGCATGATTCTTTTGTTTTGCTTGCGTATTTGGCTGCATCTGTCGTGTCTACAGTTCTAGAAATGTTCTGCAATAGTGGACCGTTTCAGACCTTACTGTTGTTGTTTCATTTTTAACACATTTAGTGAACACACCATTAAATGTCCGACTGAAGGCCCGGATGGAGAAAGACCTTGGCCATGACATAATAAGTAGGTGTGGTGTTATTACTGGAAGTGTGGAAAACTTTCTGGTTTATTATCTCTGGTTCATTTCGGGTTTTGTGTGAAGCCTCGTGCACACCTGGATGTTTATCGCACGTGCTTATCGCCAGTGCTTTTAGAGAACGAACAAACTCACTCCCTGACACTAGATGGCGCTTAATGAAAAGCAGAAACACTGCAGTACACAAGGTGGCGCTGCGCAACTTTACTGTTCAGACACTCGCTGGCTGCGCAGAAGTGGTCACCCTCAGACCATGTTTGCTTGTGTATTTATCGCATGTGTTTATCCTGTTCTGTTTAACCTCCTCCACTTTATTTAGTCATGAGGCGCTAAACGTCTGTGATAATCACATGTGATAATCGCCCCGGTGTGCACAAGCCTTAATGCTGGAAAACTCCCTGCACAGATTTCCGTCATGTTCAAGCTGGTAAAACACAAAGGTCACGCAGGTTTATAAGTGCTTATTACAACTACTCACAAAGACAAGAGACGTGTTAATCATGCAGGAATTCACTAATCTGACCACGCCTGAAATATGGTTCTTTTATCAGTTTGATTCTTTGGGCAACCAATAAAGGTTCTTCTGTGGCAGGGTTATCCAAACCTGTTCCCAGAGGGCCACTGTGGCCTGGAGAGATTAGCTCTAACCCTAATTAAACAGCAAGCCAAGGTCTTCAGGTTCTGTAAAGGGCCCTGGTATACTTCAAGCAAAGCTCTTTTTCATTATTTAAGGGCAAAAAGAAGTTTTCAAACACCCAAGAACTTTAAAGACGTAGTTTCTTTTAATATTCCCAGTCTTTGAGCCCTCCGAGTCTTTAAAATCTCTCCGCGAGTGATCGTACAGGTGCGGGTATATCTGTACCAGCTCTGCTACTCCACCCTCCAGTGTTCATGCTGCTAACTTGGTGTTGTTGTGTTTGATTTTGTTCTGCTGGCTGACCTCCGTGGCAATGAGATACGAATCAATCGCACGTCACAGAAGGTGCAGTTCAAGAACACACCCACTAATTACATATTCATCATGGACCAATAGGAGCTCAACTGTGTTTAGGAGCCAAAACAAACTCCCTCAAACTCAAAATGAACTTTGTTTATGCCAGATTGTTTTCGAAATGACGTTTCAATTTGTTCTTCATTTTTGTTTGAGGTATATCGTGGCCTTAATGTTGGGTTGACCACACTCTGTCCTGAAGGGTGGGTGTCCTGCAGAGTTCACCTCCAACTCTGATTAGACACACTTGAACCAGCTAATAGGTGTGGTTAGGCTAGTTGCAGGACAGTGGCCCTCCAGGACAGGTTTTGAACCCTTGAGTTATACCATACTAGAAACTTCCAGAAAGGTGTGTCTAGAGGTGGGGGGCCTACATTTGGTCTTGTGTCCTGCAGAGTTTAGCTCCAACCTCAATTAGACACTGCTGAAGCAGCTAATCAAGCAGTTACTGGGAACACTGGAAACTTCCAGAGAGGTGTGTTGAGGCAAGTTGCAGTTAAACTATTCAGGACAGCAGCCCTTCTGGACTGGGTTTGAGCACCCTTGAACAAGACCATACTAGAATATTTTAGCCAGATGTGTTGATGGAAGCTAAACTCTCCAGGACATCAGCCCTTCAGGACTGGGATTGGGGACCCTTGCTCTGGAAACTTCAAGATAAGCATTTCTGAGCTAACTCTGCAGGACCGTCAGTAGGGGGCTCCTGTTAGACACTTCTCTAGAAGGTGATTTATACCAAGGACCCCCCTTAATTTGCTTAAGCCCTGCTCACGCTGTGCGATTTCAGCCATGATTTGGTTGTATGAGACAAATTTGGCAAATCCTAAAAGACTTTGTAATCCCAGGGTAAAACCTGCGGCCTTTGATCATTGGTTTGACATGTTCACCAACAGCTTCTTCATGGCCATTATCACCAAATCTGTCCTCTGAAGTTCTCGCAGGTTCAGAAGATTTCAGACTCTTTCCTGCAATGTGATTCAGTTTTGATGAACGTCAAACCAAGACGCAATCGGCAAACCACTGTGGGGAAATGTCAAACCGCTGTCTTCTGGCTTTATTATTGTGCAGAATTACTGCTACAGTTTGTTTGTTTGCCATGAGGGATCATGCCAGAACACGGGATAGTGAAAGTGTCACGGATGGATGTCGTCAAACTCTGGGCAAATCTTCTACTGTGTCTGCCACATCTTCAGTATCGTTCAGTCTGACATTATGAAAACTAAGATCTTACACTGTGAGCCGGGGATCATGTTCATGCAGTCTGACATGCTAATATCGTTTAGAATGATCAAAATCGCACAGTGTGAGCCGGGCTTTATGGCCCAAAAACGTCACGGCTCCCCATTAAAAATAAGATCAGACACCCCTGTTCTGTGACTGCTGTATAACCCCCCACCCTGGAACCTTTACTTTTAAGAGTGCATTTCCTCTTCCTGTAACGAATAGTCGTCCTGCTCCACCTTCACTTGTCCGGCTGCGTCTGCATCCTCCTGCTGGCCGCCGGGCGCTGTGTTGGTCTCGAGGGTCCGCTGGCAGCGCGCCTGATGCTTGAGAAAACTGTCCCTCCAGACGATCTTCTTTCCGCAGACGCTGCACTCGTACGGCCGCAGGCCTCCGTGCGTCTTGACGTGTTTGGTCAGGTGGTGCTTCATCTTGAAGCTCTTGGAGCAGACGGGGCAGCTGAACGGACGCAGGTTCAGGTGCTGCATTTTGACGTGGCGGTCGCGCATGCTCTTCAGCGTGTACGCTTTGCCGCAGTGACAGAAGTGGACTTTTGGCGTTGCAGAGAGAGGAGAGCACGGGGAGGACGAGGACGACTGCGAGACCCAGGACAGCTCGGAGGGCAGCAGGGGGCGCTGTGAAATCTGTCCCGTCGCCTTCTCGATTTCATCGTAGGTCTCGAAGGAGAGATCCGCTTTGTCGTCCTCGTCCAGCACTTTGTCGTCTAGTGGCCATTCGGTGACGCTCTGCCACAGTCCATCGGTCTCCTGCAGAGACTCCCTGCTCTCACTTTCTCTGAGGCTGCCGTCCGGCTCGGCGACTCCTGAGAGAACACAAGAGCAGACAACAACAGTCAGAAACACCTCAGTGCTGCGCCGGCGACATGTTTCCCCGGTGGACGGCAGCTAAACGGCAGTGATGAAGAAGCTCCACTCACCAGCCTGGTGCTCCTCACACTTCACCCTCACTCGGTCCTCCCCCGAGGGTTCTCCCACTCCTTCATCCGCCTCCATCCTCCGCTGCTCCTCCTCTTCTTTCGCTCCGCGGAGGCGAACTCTGATTCGGTGCCTCGCGGCGAAGTCTAACTCTGGCGGGCTGACGAGAGATGGCAGAGGCGCGGCGCTGCACCCGTGAACACTGGCTGCACTGGAGCCGCATTCAGGATCCGGCCGCAGGGGGAACGTCAGGGTGCTTCGGCTCCACCTGTTCTGCTGAGGGCGCCTCCATGTGGCCAGCGGTGGCAGTGCGCTGTGTGGTCTTTTCTCCAGAGTTTGTTCGGTCGCTGCGTCCTCGGGATCGGCGAAGCAGCAGTCTGAGCTACTGGGCGACTGGTGACTGGACGAGGTGGCGCCGCCGGGGCTGACCTGCGCTAGGGGTCGTGACCTCTTTAGGATATCCGTGCACTTGTCTACGATGTGCCACATCTGCAGGAAGCTGGCCACGGTGACGTAATTGATGATGTCATCACGCACTATGCTGAGCTGGCCGGTGTATGCAGAGTTTAAGACGCTCTCGAAGGCCAGCGGGTCCATGACGGAGGGCAGAGACACCGTGGTGACGTTCTTTAGTAGAACCTGCCAACAGCAGAACCGCAGTGTCAAGAACTAATCCAGATCGAGCTACGATGCTTTTACTTGCAGTGTTAGAGAGACTACTCTGGTAATGCATGCTATTGACCTGCAATGCGGATGTGCGATTGTTCTAGAACTTCTGATTTAGTTTCCTATGGGAGAAATGGCTAGGAATGAACGGCAGACAACGCTCAAACTACTTGCCCAACAAACAAGTGTGTTCATGACTCTATATATGCACAAAGTAAAATAATATAATAAACAATATCAGTTTGCAACATCAAGCAGCATAACGAGCTGTTTTAACATCTAAATATAGCACTTCCCTATGGAAAAGCTCTTCTTATTAGCTATTGTATATTTATGCAATGATTATACTAAAACAGGTCACATGTATTTTTTGATTTAGAAAATAAAATGGAAACTATGATTGGCGGATGTCATTTTCCTCTCAACTTGACTAGCCAATAGCAGAACATCATCATCTGTGGAGGCGGGGTTAAAGATTGGTTAAATCTGGAAACACAACCTATGCATGCAACACACAAATATAATTAATCACACCCTTCTTCCATATGAATATTGCATACACTATATTATCACAATAACGATACGTTTCAGATATATTGTGCAGCTCCATGCACTAGTGTGCCACTCATACTTACAGGATGTGCTTAATAACCCGCTGAGGGTGGATTGTCATGCTTTATTAGCAGAAAATCATTCAGGGTCGTGAATAAGTTACATTTCCTCATAAGATCAGCTTGTAAATAATAAACGTTAGCATTGCATTACCTCTTTATTTCACACTCAGTACTGCGAGCTGTTCAGCAACAGACAACCAATCAAACTGCTTCATTGTGTGCCTCATTAACATATTTGTGCAGCCACAAAAACTCCCACATGAACAGCTACTATAGTATTTCTGAAAGTAGTGAAGTGTATTATACTGCGTTAATAATATATGGTATGTACAACTCTTTGTTAATGAATGCTCCAGCACACTGTAGGTTTAACTATAGTAAACTGATCAACTGTTGAATACTGTAGTATACTTTAGTTTTTACTACGGTCAGCCATGGTGTGTTGTAGTGTAATGTACTACGGTATTGGCTCATTTGTTTATATTACTGTAGTTGTTGTGTTACCATAGGAACTGCAAAATCACAACAACAGATTAATTCAAGTACTTTACTATAGTACGGTTGGAAAACGCGAGTGTTTATATATATTTTTTAATTACTCGTTTTAAAGGCACAGTTCACCCCACAATTAAAGCGCACTCACTATTTGCTGACCCTCAGGCAGTTCAACACCTTTACCAGTTCATATTTTGAAGTAAGATATTTTATATGTTATACTCTACACATTGACTTCCACAGTAGGAAAAACAAACACTGTGGTAGTCAAACATTTTTCAAAACATCTTCTTTTTGCGTTCAGCAGAAGCTCATAAATGTTTGGAACAAGTGAACTATCCCTTTAAGACGTATTTTCAGCATTTAAATGAAGCCAGTTTGAGGCAGGCTGCATAGCTTCTTCGGCTGTCAATCAAACTGAAGTCATGAATATGCAGATGAGCAGAGATTCACCTGGTCGTGGAAGTAAGGCGAGGAGGCGGCCAGGACACAGCGGTGTGCCCGGAACACCTGTCCCTGCACCTGGATGGACAGGTCGCACAGCTGGCCCTCCTCCCGCTGCCGGTTCAGGTTCTCCAGCACGGAGGCCCGGGAGCTCGGGAAACACACCTGCAGAACCGGGCCGGGCGGAGCGCTGGAGCGGCCGAACATCTGCTCCATCCTGCGGGCACAGAACACACAGAGACCTGCTGATTGAGGTAAAGTTGGGTTTATATATCATACTCGAGTACCATTCCTTACCCAGAAGCCTACTCAGTTACAGTCATCTGAGTATTTGTTACTTCACACTGTTTCTGAGCAAAGTGACAACTCTATAGTGCTTCATTACTACTCTACTGTGAATATTAGGTCTGAAATCACGTGTAAGAATGACTTTAGCAACATTAGCACTATTGGATTGACTGTGAGCAGGGCTGAACTTTGATAGTCATTGGCTGATAATGTGATTTCCCTATTTAGAATTTACATATAATTATTTTCTGTAATTAGATTAAGGAGTCCCGGCTGGGTCAGTTGGTGTTTCTGTGTGGGGTCTCCATGTTCTCCTCGTGTTGGTGTGGGTTTCCTCCGGGTGCTCCTGTTTCCCCCACAGTCCAAACACATGCGCTATAGGGGAATTGGGGATGCTAAATTGTCCGTGGTGTATGTGTGTGTGTGTGTGTGTGTGAGAGTGTATGGGTGTTTCCCAGTGATGGGTTGCGCCTGGAAGGGCATCCGCTGCATAGAACATGTGCTGGATAAGTTGGCGGTTCATTCCGCTGTGGCGACCCCTGATGTTTAAGCCGAAAGAAAATGAATGAATGAGAAAGTCTGAATGTGTGAATATAAAAGCAGCCAATCTGTCATGCTTCATCTAAACACACAGCGGCAGCGCATCAGCTCAGCTTCACTTGTCTATCAGAATGAACTACCACCTTCAATGAGGGTGTAAAAGCAGGGGTAGCACATCTTGTCAGCTCAAATTATTGGGGTAAAGTTGGTTTTATATTCAGCTTCAAACATCTCTCAGTGAACTACCACCTTACATTGATGAATTAAATGTATTTTATATTTAATTTATTTATTATAGTGGTAGTTAATTCTATTTGGCATTTAAAGCTGACTATATGTGCTACCCCTGTTTCTACACCCTTATTTAAGGTGGTCGTTCATTCTGACAGACACTGAAGCTGACAACATGCAAACACCCCGTTTCTCTACAGATTGAGCTACCATTGACAGAATGAGCTACCATTAGCACATCCAGCGGTAGCACAGACCGTCAGAACAGCACACACACACACACACAGCACACGTTTACTCCCTCCACACCTCCAGATTACACCCAAACCAGCATATATCGCGATATGATGAATAATAAAGCATATCCGTCATAATAATCCTTCAGATGTGTTGATTCTGATGTGTGTTTACAGGAACCTGCGACACAGCTCCGCTCGGGCGCCGCTCCGCCATCCGCGCACACCACACACGCTTAGATCAGATGGTAATATGCTTATTTACAGATTATGAATGACTGATCCGCGTTATAAAGCCAAATATGAACGTATTTATAACCTCACCTGCGTTCACCGTGATGGAGCTCTGCGGAACAGCGAGACAGACACGCCCCCTTCCGGAAGACACGCCCTATTAGGAACTATGTAACGTTTCGTTTTTATTTTTAAGTATTTTTTATATAGATCGATAGATATATGATTAATAATATGAGTGCTGTGCTATGTGTGTGTGTGTTTTAATGTAGAATATGCTGCAGGTTCATGTGTACAGCATGTATAGGACACTGTGTGCCTGCTGCTGTTAGCCAATCCCGCTCCAAAGAAGGCCGAGCTCATGAATATTAATGAGGTCACGACACAGGACGCTCTTCTGGAAAGCTTGTGCGTGGGTTATTAATATTCATGAGCTGTGCTGTGTCGCGGTCCGCGTGCGCCACCTGCTGTTCAGAAAACCTGCACAATTAATCGCTAATTACTAATAAATAGTTTTTACTTCTTGTTTAGTTTTATTATTGAACACGCTCCCAACTGAGAAACAACCACCGTTTACAGTCTATGACTAATAGACTATATATAATTATATATAATCATATAAACGCGTTATATAAATAAGGAATATATCCGCAGTCAGCCAAGATCTCTTCTAGTAAATAACTTCTTTATTTGACTTACAGTTAAACAGTGTTACATTCTTTTATTTAAATAAACAAACCAATAAATAATGCATCTAACAATAATCAGTCAATATGACATCTAACGGGACACATATAGTGCAATGACGTAGCTGAAGCTGAGTTAAAATATCATTTAAATAATATAAATATTCCTAAAATACAGAAGTAATCATCTATAGGAATAAAATATGCGTTTATTACAACGATTAATGTAAAAACATTGACAAATGATCAGCAATCTTTAAATAAAATAAATAATAAGTAAATATATTTAGTTATAAAATATATTTGCAATAAAAACCACCAACAGATGTTTAATGTAGTGATAAATTATGATAGTTGCTACTTCAGCTTCTTGGGGAAATTTAATGTGATAAAAATCGTCTTGTTCATTGTTCATCACTAGTTTATTAATTTGATTAGTATTATTCCTCAGTGATGAGGGGCCGCACCTGTCGGCAGCGTCATGACGTCACTGCGCGTTCGGTGTGTGTGCACGCGCGCGCGGCCCGGGTTTTACCGCAATGCATCAGTCGGAGCGTCACCGGGAGCTCCAGAACTCCGCGACCGTCTGAACGAGCCGCGCATGATGGCGATTCACCGACACCGAGCACCGATAACCGGACACACGAGCCAGAGGAGCGCCTGAGGAGCAGCACAAGGCGAGTACAGCACCAGTGTGTGTGTGTGTGTGTGTGTGTGTGTGTGTGTGTGTGTGTGTGTGTGTGTGTGTGTGTGTGTGTGTGTGGAGACTGAGAGGATGCGCTGCGCACACATATATACACACACCCATATACACACACCCATACACACACACACACACACACACACACACACGCACGCATATCTATAAACACTCACCTAGACAGACACACATACACACTCATCAACACTGACAGATATAAACAGCCTACAATACACACACTTATCTACACACACAGAGACACACACACACACACATAAAAACATTACATACACACTGGCATAAACAGAC
>CAIGQW010054099.1:0-19191 GCA_903798125.1 Danio choprae | reverse complement strand
TATATATATATATATATATATATATATATATATATATATATATATATATATATAGGGCCTCACAGTGGCGCAGTGGGTAGCACGTTCGCCTCACAGCAAGAAGGTCGCTGATCGCTGGTTCGAGCCTCGGCTGCGTCAGTTGGCGTTACTGTGTGGAGTTTGCATGTTCTCCCTGTGTTGGCGTGGGTTTCCTCCGGGTGCTCCGGTTTCCCCCACAAGTCCAAAGACATGCGCTATAGGTGAATTGGGTAGGCTAAATTGTCCGTAGTGTATGAGTGTGAATGGGTGTGTATGGATGTTTCCCAGAGATGGGTTGCAGCTGGAAGGGCATCCGCTGCGTGAAACATATGCTGGATAAGTTGGCGGTTCATTCTGCTGTGGCGACCCCAGATTAATAAAGGGACTAAGCCGAAATGAAAATGAATATATATATATATACACACACACACACACACACACACACACACACACACAGAGAGAGAGAGAGAGAGAGAGAGAGAGAGAGAGAGAGAGAGAGAGAGAGAGAGAGAGTGTAATAGAAAAACTGCATAAACAGAACAGTCCAGAATATGTATGTATGTATATATCTATGGCGACAATAAATGCTTATGAGAGATCATGCGAATGGGTTAGAAAGTACCATCAATTGTCCAACTCTAGCATAAAAGAATACAAGACATTTTACATGGGTTATAACTTGTGATGAGAGTTTTGCGCACGGATACACCCTGTAGGTCAGGAGAGGTTTTAACATTTATTCATATAGCAAAAACTTTTATCCAAAGTTACTTACAAATGAAGATAAAACAAGCGTCAAATGAAAAGTACTTTGAAAGGCTGTGCATTTTACTGAGCATGTTCACTACTATACCACTGCTGCTTTATCACAGAGTAAGGGTAGGATCAGAGGGAAATGTCCCTTTGCTCGCAATCTCTGTAGTTTTCTTTTGCATCACTCAAAGAGCTGGATAATGTGTCCCGATGGATGTGATTAACAACACAATACTGAAGCTACTGGCAGTTCCTGTGCTGCAGCAGTCGGATTGACCACTGGCACATTGGAGACCGCTGCAATGAACACAGACTTCAAAGAGTACCGTACGAACACTAGGTCCCGCTGTTCCTCCAAAGTCTAGCTACCTGGATCAAAGAAAAACAAAATTACCTCATGAAAGAACTGCACACTCAATGGAACACAATATTCCATTGAACATTTCCAATTTATATTAAAACCAATGTACTTAACATATCCCGCTTAATATAAAACGAACACAAATAGCATCTAATTGTCAGGCAATCGTCCGACAACTGTGGAAAGGGTGTCAGTTTCATTTACTACATCCAAAGAGGAAAACAAATGGATGAGTTTCAGGTAATTATTTGAGCCAATACCCTGAAGGTAAAGGTACTCTTGGGACAGGCCCACTTACACCACAGTAGTCTAATGAATCCTGCAAGCAATGCAGATTTTCCAGCTCATGTCCATTCTTGCTCTATGAGTGACTTTACAACCTACAGCTCATAAACATTGTAACCACCTCTCTAAGGCAGCTGAGAATTAAAGGCCAACAAAGTGTACTATATTTTCATTTCTCAAATTTCTATGATTGTCTTTTAACCCTCAAATCATCCTTCACTACTCAGTTTTTATTCGTTTTTGTTTTTTCAACATTCTTAGTGTTCCTCCAACTTTTCATTCTCACTTGATGATGGATGTGGTGAACATGCTGTCTATCAGCGAACAAAGTATTGATTTCGAAGACGCTGGAATGTATAGTTTTGAAATTATGATTGAAATTTCAAATTTGAGACAGATGTCAAATGTTCCGGGGAAGCTACAGTAACTCTGATGATTATAGTCATGGTAAAAATCATCTTATCATATTCAACAAGTTCCAAAAGTGAATGAAATATGGTTTGTTTTATTCCATTGCAATTAGAAAACTGTCTGCATTGAATACTGGTCAGTGTTGTGAACATAACTACTAGCGATTAATGTCACAAATGGTATAGATCATGTGAGAGGTGAATAATTCATATTGAAACAAGGAACATAAACGGACATACAAATAACCCAAATACTTGCTAAACTGTCATGTATACACAATTAAAATAAATGAAATGAGAAAATGTAACCATTAAAAGGACATTATAAGAAATCTGAACTTGCCTCAGGAGGCAATTCATTTCCACAGAACTGTATTAGGCTATATATGCTCATTAGCATAATAAAGGTCCATTTACATAGTTATGTGACTTTACCAGCTAAATGCTACTGTTAAGCACATAAAATGATGATAATTAAATTAAACCATTTCATTTCCAACTTGCACTCATTCAAGGCTGTTACATGAAGTTCACATGAAGTTACATCTTTGAAGCATAAATGAATAAATTTATGAATAAATTGTGATCTCATTCGTGCACAAATGGCTGTTAAAGTTTGTTAATTAAAGAAGAGAACTACGCTTGATCTGTGAGCAGTGTGATTTAGTTGTTTCTCTGAAGACGAAGTGCAAAAATGGCAGTGCTGAACATAACTCAAAATTTATCAGAAAATCGACAAAATCGATACCAGAATGCAAAAATGCTTAAATATTAAAAAAAATATTGGTGAAAAAAGTAGTTGTCAATGTGAATGCGGTGGCTTTTTTCAAAGGCTTTTAAGTGAAGCACATTCTGAATACAAAGCAGTATATATTATTATTATAAATGTTTTATATTTTCATTTTGAAACGCTAGCAAAAACACAAGCTGTTTACTTGAACTGACCAAACTATATTGCGGCATCAGTAAGCGTTCATTTCTCCTTTGTGTTCAGAAAATGAATATAATACTGTCTGCGTTTCTATTTCTGAGAGTCGCTGTTGTAAAGAGGAATCCAGGCTTTGGAGACATTTAAGTCAAATCCATTAGCCTGTATCACATTTATGCCAAAATCAATAAAACAACAAATGATTTGTCCTAATTACAAATGATACCAGTTGAACAACAAAGGTGCTATAACACATTTCAGCAACTCGGAGTAAACACCCGAGATGAAATTATGTGTGCAGGAGCACGTAATGGTGCTTTGACGTTCCTTTCATTACATTTGCATGCGGCCCACCTGCTACTTAATTTGCCCTCTCTTACCTTGACACTGAGTGTAAGTGAATATAGGGGAATGTTAGCACAGTATTAGCAGACAAGCAGGGCAGGTGGGAAGATACACAGGTCAAAAAAATGCTGTCAGGACCCATAAATCATCCAGCAGCCATCACAGCACACAGTTCTGATTCACTAGAGCCTACTTCCTACTTACTTGCTCTATAGACTCAAACTGGATCTTTATACCTACACAGCATTGCAGCATCTCAATGAGTTTCAAAAGGCTTAAATCTGTGGACAAAGCTCAGTTCAAGAATTGATGACTGAACTTAGATTTCATAACACTTAAGCTAAAAGCAGTCACCATGGAAACCACTTAAGGTTGGTCTTTCATGGTGTAATAACACGGTTTTTGTGTCAAGGTCTACAAAAACAAAACAGTTCTGAGACATTTTATGTTCTGAGACATTTTATCTGCTTCTAAACTTCATTTTGGTTAAGATTTTTCTATAAACTCTTGATGTTGACATGAAAATCCTGTCATCAGTTACTAATCTTTCAAATCTGGGTGTTTTCTGTTGGTCCACTGAAAATCTATTCAAAGCAAGGTGGGTTTATTTATACAGCGTAGGGCTGGATAATTGATCAAAAAGACTGAAATTCATAACCTAAGAATAATTTCGCCATGTTGGTTATTTAGTTTTTTTAAGATTGCGCAGTGAATGAGAGTCTATCAGGTTTATTTGATCTTGGGTGGGACCAGTGGAATTCAATCCCGTACTGATGTATCATCCGCATTTTCCCCCTTTAGCTAATCAATTTGAGCGAACGCATTAATGTTCAGAAGCCCGACAGACTATTAGCAGCAATAGTTATTTTAATTTTTTTCACTTTGCTATAACGTCAAGCATCTCTCAAGGCCCCAGTATACTTCAGACAAAAGAGAAGAACAAATTACAAAAATACATTGCTTTTTGTTTGAGAACAAAAATGTTAAAAAAGGCTGAGTGATGGTATATAGTTTTCAATTATCGAGACACGCTCACGCTGCAGGTATTTAATTGTACATGCTTCCCATTGCTCGCATGTACAGTCTACTCCTAAACACAACAACAAAGACGGCCGTAACCAAAGAACAGTTCTGTAAACATCTGCTCTGCTACTTGACCCTCCAGTTTGTTCATGTTATTGTTGTTCTCCTGTCTGACCTCTGTGGAATCAGAAAAAAAATAAATAGATAAAATTAAAAAAAAAAAAAAAAAAAAAAAAAATCGGGGGTGGAAGTAAATGGACGCCAAAGAAGTTGGAGTTCCAGAACATACTGATGTTTTGGGAAAACTTTAGCTTTTCTTGCAAGAGATGCTGGTTATTTCTCAGTTTTGACAATGAAATATTCAATTATTTTGTTGGCAAAAAAATGTATTTTCTATTTCTTAAATTAAACTTATTTTTTTACATTAAAACTCAAATGTAAACTTTTTTTACAAGATCTGCAAGATTCCGCAATTTGTGCTTTGATTTTAAGTTTGAAGTATTCACCAGATTACCATAAATAGTTGTTTCCTTCAATTATTTTATTATGATTAAAAATAGAAATGTGCTCTTTCGTTAGAAAAATACCTTTAAAAGTACACTACAAATGATAACAATGAACTATGAGAGGGTAAAAAATAAGAAAAAAATACATTGAAAATAGATTAATTGTTTAATAGTCAAAAACCGAGGTAAAGCATTAAGGTTTGGATTTTAAAGTTAATCAAGGTTTTGATTTTAGGTCATATTGTCCAGCTCTAATAAAGCACATGTTATACACAATGGTAATTCAAAGTGTTTTACATGAACAAGAAGATTAAAAAAATCAATAAAAAAGAATTCACTCAAAACTGTGACACTTTAAAATGTTTGTAACAACACCAATAAATCTGCATGAATAAAGCAGTTAAGGCTTTTGAAGAGAAGTGATCACTTCTGTCCATCATTATATGGTGGACAGATTTGTTCTCTCAAAATGAACCAGAATTCATGATTACAGGTCGTTCAAATTACAAGGGCAAAGTGACATTATGACATTTTATACCTTTTATTTCAAGAGAGAGAGAGAGACAGAATTAGGACAGAAATGACTGGGAGAAGAGTGGGGGATCAGGATCAAGAAATGTCACAAGCTGGACTCAGCTTACCAGTATGAACATCTGTTGAAGCTCTGGCAAATGCCACACATTTGGTTACTTCAAGTTATTAAAGAAATGTGAGTCGGCTGTATCAGCATGACACTAGAGCAAAAGGAGGGTAGGGTCCTTTATCTGTCATTCACTCAGTGAATGAAGAACCCTCATACTAATGATCAGTGTCTTACTGATAACAGAGATGGGCAAAGCTACATTTACTCTGTTCTAATTCATATAAGTAAATGTTTTGGAAAATAATGCTGGTCTCTTACGTTTTTGCTGCAAAGATATCCAATTAGGATCTCAAGAAAAGTTACTGATAACTTGTTATTGTTTTACTATTACTCAAGTAATTATGAAAATTATTTTTTTTACTTGAGCACAGTACTCTACTCAGTAGTCTTTGGGATAACATAACCATGTCTCAAATGCATATCGATTTAGATAAATAATAGAATATCTACAAACAAGGCAGGATATGAATTCTAACAGTGGATTATCTGAGGAACGGCATGACCTGAACTGGTTATTATTTCTGACTGTTACCAGACTGTGGCACAGATGTGTGAGTGAGAATGCCATGCTAATGGAAGCTGTGCATTGTGACACCTTGGCAGTGTTGCAGACCTCACAGGGGCAGTGTGAAAAACTAATTGCACAGGTCTCTCAGACAGGAAGACATCGCAAGGGTCCAGATTTCCAAAAACACTTTCTAGTCTAACACCAGTGAAACCTCTCATTACTTTTTGTTTGGATAAAAATATCTATTTGACTACTTGGTTGTGACGCACTACATACTATTCTGCCTCATTCATAGGCTTTAGAAGGGTTATATCAAATGGAATGGCACAGAGACACTATGGCTGGATATCTGAAATCACCGTTATACCCTCATCCACTATTCCCTACATTAATCCACTAATATAGTCTACTTAAATGAATGAAAAGTCAATTGGAGCATTCAGTGCACCGGAAGGGATGCTGTGTTGTTTGTGATTTGCTGGTTGATATATCCCTTGATGGATTCGATTTTCATCTTTCAAGACCCTGTTATAGTTATTTAAACACTAAGCGAGCTGTCTATAAAGAAACAAAGATTCCTTTCATGTACACAAACATTAAAGGTGCAGTATGTAAGTTTGACACCCTGTGGTTGAACTATGTATTGCACTCCTGAATCAAAACAAACGCAAGCGCAGGTTGCCAGATTGAGGACAGGAGCGAGTGATTTAAACCGTGTTCGATATAAAAGCAATGGCACCCGATAGATATTAAAAGGAGTTTTTGTCCTAACCAACACCTCGAATTGATATATTAGAAACAGCTTCTATTTCTTGCAGCCTCAAACAAAAGTAAACTATGACAATGATCACCTCAGGTACACCTCATGTGCTTTATTCAGTGTTAAATGCTAAAAATTTGAGTTTGAATGCCACTTTACATGACATTTATTGCCATATACTGAAAGCAGCAGCAGATAGTTCACCTCAGATCTTGAAAATAAAATAAACCGTTTTGAAATTGAACTTTAGAACTAAACACATATCAGTTATTCAGCATGTGCATTTAATAATGTTAAAGAGGGTTAATATGTATTAAATAGATTAAAAACCATTTCGTGAGTGAGTGCATATTCTGTGCTTCTGAATGGCTGTATTTAAATTTCTCTCATGTTTTGTCTGGTGCAAACAGCCAAATTGCTTATCACTGCGCATCTCGTCAGGAAGTATGTCGTTAGGACACGCGGTTACAATGCAACCTGCTCACCTAATGTTTATGTTCAAAATATGTATATAATTTACTAATTAATAACCTCATGTGGAAATCTGAGTCTCATTTCGGAGTCTGCTACTGTGCACCGGAGGTTGCATTACGGTCATGAGACCAAGGCAACCCGGGGTACTGAAATATAATTGGCTAAACTGGCACTGGGCAAGTTAAAATTACTAAAACAAAGACAGCGTTCTGGCACGGAAAACACATTTTCAAAGCAGAATATCTGACATAAGCATTGTTTTTCATTCATTCATTCATTTTCTTTTCGGCTTAGTCCCTTTATTAATCTTGGGTCACCACAGCAGAATGAACCGCCAACTTATCCAGCATATGTTTTACGCAGCGGATACCCTTCCAGCTGCAACCCATCACTGGGAAACATCCATACACACTCATTCACACACATACTCTGGATGATTTAGTTTACCCAATTCACCTATACCACATGTTTTTGGACTTGTGGGGGAAACCGGAGCACCCGGAGGAAACCCACACGAACACGGGGAGAACATGCAAACTCCACACAGAAATGCCAACTGACCCAGCCGGGGCTCGAACCAGCGACCTTCTAGCTGTGAGGCGATTGTGCTACCCACTGCGCCACAGTGCTGCCCCACATTGTTTTTCACTTGGCATATTTCTTAAATATCTGAAAACATATTATGGTATTTTTATGCTTTAAAAAAACAAAACAAAAAAAGACTTAGAAACTTACACTAATAGAATTCCGCTGTGGATGCCATGTTTGGTCAAATGCAGAGATTTATTAAGTGGGTAAAACTCTTATGTGTTCGTTATGTGTATTCTTTAGCTATTGAGTGTACATTGCTTGTACGCTCGTTATTGCAGTGCATCATGGAATTGACAGTGCAATTCCGAACATACACTTTGATTTCGAAAACCACCACAAATGGCTGCTTCCTTAAATAGTGCACCATTTAAGGGTATGGGTAGATTTGGATACAGTCATCATATTGTGTCTGGCAAAAGCTAAAGCATATTTTGATGGTTCTTGCTTTGATAAAATAACACAGACTAGGGATACACCAAAATGAAATATCAGGGGGGTTAAACCAAAATCAAAACCAAGCCAAAACCAAAATTAAACCAAATCTGGATGCTGTTGGCTAAAAAGCTAAAATGATTTGTAATAATTACAGTAATTATTATTTTACTAAATATTATAATCTTGTAAGACTTTTTAAATGTTTAACTTTTAATGAGTTGCCATGGCAGCACATTAGCGCTACTTTGTTTTTCTGGTGAGCATGTGTGTTTCATGCATAGATATGGGTATATGGGTTCATGAAGAGAATATCCACAGAGTGGACTATTGAGCTATTTTGCGCTGACCATGCCGCGTGCTCTTTGCTGCATGTGGCACAATAAAATACATGGGTAGCATAGTGTTTTCTGCATCTGGTGTGTAAGGGAGAAAACAGGTGCCCAGTATAGTGCAGCATAACCTTTTTCAGTACATATTGTCAGCCATTTTTCTCTTTTGGCCGAAAATGGAAATTTTTGGTGGGCAAAATTTGGTGCATCTCTTACAAACCATGAATAAAGATTAACTTCTATAGTTACGGTTTACAATTATTGAGTGCCTGTCACATTATAGACCTTCATTATGTTCCCAAAAATATATTTGGTGTAAGTTTTGGTCATTGTGATCAGTCATTGTCATCAGTGAAACCTGATGAACTAAAGTCACCTCGACCCACATGAGGCATTTATATCAAGTAGAAAAGTATCACGTAGAAAAGTGAAAATATGGATGAAAAGTGATGTTCACAGGCTAGAGTTTTAGATCAAGAGCATGTGGCTCTCACTTTGATCTCAGCAGGTACAGACGAAGCTGTCCACATAAGCTGGAGGAGACGAAAGTCACATCAAAGTCGCAAGACTCATCATCGGGTTTCTCTAACCCAATCCTTCAGAAAATGAGCCTTTCGCAGTTACTATTGATAGATCAAAAAACTGCTGTCAAAAAGCCATCAATAGTGCTTGGATTACACAAACACTTGAGAAGAGTGAAGATAGTGGCTAGCCTTCCCTTTCTGTGCCAAGGCAGCAGTCAGGTGTGAGAGTTTGATGAATAATTTATGGCGATCCTTCTGCCGTAATGATTCAGCACAACAACTTTCACCCTTTTCTCGCTGTGTGTAGAAGCTAGAGTGAGTCGCGCCAGCCAAAGCGAGAAATTCTTCACAGAGAGTCTCTGGGAAAGATGGAGAGTTTATGTTATCTATAGGATCTCTGTACGGTCTTTATCTTTGAGATCATCTCTCTCACCAACAGATCAATGCCTTCACAGCACGTAACGTCGCCTCTCACAACACTCTGTTGGTGCACAGTGGCTGTCATATCGGCTTTTCTGTGAGATTAGGAATATGATATGTTTGTTAAAATGAGATTTATCTTTAACTCCTGTCAGTGTTTAAAAAGTAAGAATTCTGAACCGAGTGCCACTTTATCATCAATTATGTGGAGAGATGAGGTTCTGGGGTTTGAGATGTACATGAGTATGATGCAAATGATAAATGTAACTAACCACATAACTGAACATACAATAATCAGGCTTAAAGACATTGAGACTTCTTTTGTTTTTTTACAAATAAAGACAAACCAGTCTAATTGGAAATACAGCCAACCTTTTTGCTAAACAGAATGTGCGTTGCTACAGGTACATTTTGTTGCACGTTTCAAATGACAAATCTAATAGTGGGTGCTGTCTACATATCTGCAAATATAAAATATGTTACATAGGGTACGTTTTGGTATATGCGTCAGTTACACATCCTCTTTGTAAACTCCACAAGAAGGTGATGCTTGTTGTACAGATAATCAAGACCAGCAAGCCACTGACCTAAAATCAACCAATAGTGTTTTTTAAAAGCCAACGTAAGAGAAAAGTAAGAGACTAAATGGTTTACCCCTGATTTTACATAGCTCTTTTTCTTTCTTTAGTGAAGCTGTGCTTCACCGGACTCGAACCCAAGCACTTTGTAACACAAGTACAACATTGTACAAAGTGAGCTACGAAGCAACTGACCACATTGGAATAGTTGTCCATATAGATATGGGTGAGGCAAACTAATTTGATAACTAAATCACTGACACCATTACTTTGTTTTTAATTGCACAAAAATAATCCTTTTTGAAAATATGTTCCTGCAACTATCATTAGTGTGAAAAGCTGGTGTAATACCGTAGCATTCATTTTACTATAAAAAGCATTCAAATATATATGTTGAAGTATGTTTTTGCGGTTTCACAAAAATGTAAGCTAAAGCATAATTCCAATTAACCTGTATTCAACAAAGATGCGGTTATGCTAACCTATTTTTCAAATGGGTGTAATCCAAAGGTCTCAAACTTAATTTCTGGAGGGCAGCAGCACTGCATAGTTTCTAACCACCTGCAACTCACACCTGCTTAATAGTCTCTAGTAGTCTTAAAGGTGCTGTATGCAAGTTTTTGACTCTTCTAAAGCATAAAAATGCCATAATATGCTTGCAGATATTTAAGAGACATGCTAAGTTAATATACTTATTTATCTGGAAAACAATGCTAATGTCAGATATTCTGCTTTGAAAATGTGTGTTATGTTGCGGAACGACTGTCTTTGTTTTGGTGTCTTTAACCCACCCACTGCCACTTTAGCCAATTATATTTCAGCACCTCAGGTGCTTTGGTGTAAAACCGCCACCAATTTCATTCATTCAGTCAGGAAGGCTCTCCCAAAATGCAACCTCTGGTGGACAATAACACAGATTCAGAGTACCTGAGGTGATCACTGTCATTTATCCAGATGTTTATCCAAGCTTCTAAAATAAAAATTTCAGGTGTTGTTTAGGACAAAAGCTCCTTTTAGTATGGAAAATATCACGTGCTGTTGCTTTTAGTTAGAAAACGGTTCAAAACAGCCTTAAATCAGTCTTTAGGCTCGATAGTCAGGCACACTCATGTCAATCTGGCAACCTGAGCTTGTATGGACTCAGAGGAGGAGCCGAGTGAAAATGTGTTTTGATCCAGGAGTGCAATCCCTAGTTCAACCGCTGGGTGTCAAACTTACATACTGCACCTTTAAAGACCTTGATTAGTTGGATCAGCCCCTCATATATATATATATATAAATATATATATATATATATAGCCCCCCAATTTCTGCTTAACGGAAAGAATATTTTCTCAACACATTTCTAAACATAATAGTTTTAATAACTAAATTCTAAACTGCTTTTATTCTAGCCAAAATAAAACAAAAAAGTTACAGAAATACAGTAAAAAATTACAGGAAATACTGTGAAAAATTCCTTCTCTGTTAAGCATCATTTAAGATTTTTTTTATATAAATTTATATTATGTTTTATTAATGGTGTGCTCGAAAAAAAAATTAAAAAAATTAAAAAAATTAAAAAAAAAATATATATATATATATATATATATATAAAAAGAACACCTCCATGTTAAAAAACAACACGCAAATTTTCAAGTCAGTCTGAACAGACACATTAACAGTTGCTCAGATTAAAATGTTTATCGCACCATATTCTCACATTAAACATGTGTCAATTTGTCTGTCACTTCAGAGGCTGTGTTTAATTTACACAAAAATCAGACTGTCTGAAAAACATGTTGCAAACTAAACCATATTTGTTCAAAAGAAAATAATGATTTCTTTGAAAACTGGTACAAAATGTAAATGCAAGGCTTAGCCACTGGCGAAGCAACTGTGGCTCTTTTATTAATGTAATCAATTTTGTTTAGTTTAGAGCACACAAACAGAACGCTCTGACGAATTTGTTTTTTGCTAGCAACAGCAGCAGATGCTTTCTGTCAGGGAAAGATCTGGAAAGTATAATAACAGTCAATCATCTGAGATAATTATTCAGCCACATAATTTAATGTGCTTCATAGTCAAAAATAAACAAATAAGCAAATAATGAGATAATGTATATATGTATATACATACATACAAACATCTTTTTTCATGAATGCTGAATGGAGCATATTCTTTGTTTTTATATTTTCAATTTCTCACAAGATACTTCGATATGCCCCCTTGAGGGACAGTAAATTATAGGCTAAATTTCATTTTTGGGTGAAAAAAAACCCTTTGATATCCACTACTAAATCTGAGGGTCTGTTTACACAATATTTTCAGACAAAAATTATGAACTTAAACATTTTGCTTGTTCATTCACACAACAGCAGTTTTGTGACAGAAAATACATAAATCTGAAAAAGGGGTAACAAAGTGAAAGTTTTTTATTTAAAATGGCACCATTGTCATGTTCATGTAAACGAAAAACAAGAGTCTTCGAAAATGATGCAGTCCTGCGTATGGATAATATGTGTTTTGCGAGGTTTAGATTAAAGACAAGCCCTAAAGAACACACAATAATGGTGGAACACATGGTAGTGTTGTTGTTGTTGTTGTTGTTGCTCAAGTGTTTGCTAATGCTTCATCAGCTAAGTGTGGATTTACTTCACATTACAACAAAAAAAATTGTAGACACCAACAGCACATAGTCACTTTCCTACTGATACGGTTTACTACCAAGATGCCAGAGCAAAACACTGTCCTGGCATACATGATGTACTGTTTTTGGTCATTTCATGGATGTGCAAGCACGAATCATTTTGAAAACATTGTCTTGTAAATGTGAAACTTTTCCATTTTTGGCTACATCACTGTAGTCTTGAAGCAAAACCAGTTCAGAGGTTCAGCAGCACTGCTACTAAAACCTCTAACTGTCCATTACTACTAGCATGTATGGTACACTTGCTCTACCCCGACAGTATTATTGTGATCATCGGAGCGTGTGTGAGGCTGCAGACGTGAGAGGCCGGCTGGAGTGGAGGCTGGGGTGATGTGTGGGTAGTGATAGAGAAGTGAATGTTTGCAAGAACATACTCGCACATTAGAAAAGCCTCTGGCAGGGGGCTCCAGGATGGCTGAGTGAGACGAGAAAGGAAATGAATGATCTCAGACGAGCACTATTCTTGGGTCAGCAGCGCTGCTATTAATATTCAGCTATTCTCATTTAGCGATATTAAGGATAATTAATTTCAGCCCTGAAAGGAGACTCGGCAGTCAGAATGTTCCTTATGGGAGCCGCTGATAAGTGGATTGCAGCTGTGAAAAGGTTTTGAAGATTGTATTAATGAAATTGTGTGCAGCAGGAAAACATACGCCATGCAAGAAAAGAGAAAATCTTTAGGTTGCAGGTGAAAACCCTGGTGTGTTGTGCTGTCGAGCAGTGGTCTGGTGTGCTGTGATTTGACAAACAGGCAGGCTGGATCATTTGTCGCTTGATTAATGAGAAAGCTCAATTGCTAGGGAAAGATTAATAGGAAACGCAGAGGGAGGGGCAATTAAATACAGGCATGCAAACACAAAGAGAGTGAAAACAGTCAAGAGAGAAAAACAAAAAGGAAAGCAATACTATAAATACGCATCAATATTCAAAGAGGCATTTACTTTATAACTTCAAAAAAAATGCTTTCATTTAGCGCATAAGGTGACAAATGGTAAAAACAATAACAAAGAATGCTTGTCCCAACTAGGGCTGCATGATTAATCGAAAAAAACATCATGATCTCGATTCAACCCCCCACACGGTCTTAATTCAGAATTTCTATGATTGAGCCAATGATATTTTCAAGGTCAGGAGGGAAAGAAAGGCAGTTGCAGTCTTCACATTGTTTTATATACGTAGCTCAGCAACGCAGACATCTCCATATGGTGTTGAAAGAGTCACATACTGTATGTCATTTCTGTCTTCGTGTAATGATGTATTTGCGGCCATGAAATCACACGTAAGCTTACCGTGAACTGTGTGCTTACCACAGAGAGGACGCGCGTAAATGCTAATTTAGTGAAAAGAACCTGCATAGGCTGTGAATAACAGGTAATAAAGTTGTAAATAACGTTCAGTTTGTTGCCCAGTGCGATCGTTTGGGAGCCGTGCAAGAAGTATGATTTGCATGTATGTTTTTTTTTTCTTCAGAATGACGGGAGCCATGAGACGAAAGCACTCAGCAGTAAAAGTGAAACCGAAAGTGCAAACTATTCCAGGAGGGCTGCAGCTCTGCACAATTTTGCTCCAACCCTAATCAAACACAGCTGATCCAACTAATCAAGGTGTTCAAGACTACTAGAGACTATTAAGCAGGTGTGAGTTGGAGGTGGTTGGAGCTAAACTATGCAGAGCTGTGGCCCTCCAGGAATTGAGTTTGAGATCATTAATTTAAATGATCATATAGCATTTTAGTGTTATGATTACGACAAGCATTTGATATGTTTTTTTTCTTTCATAGCGAACAGAGTATTGTGCATGAGAAATGTGTAACCATGTGAGTATAACTACTCTAGCCTATATAATGTTATATGCAGTTATGTTACAATATAATGGAAAAAAATGATCTAATAATGTTGTCAACGACAGATTGCAAGCATATGTCTCAAACATAATAATTCAACTTCAGAATTATGAATAGCTGTATTCTGATGTCATCACTTTACTGTGCATTAATGACCAGGACAAAGTTAAAGTCTATTCAAGTCCACCATTCCAAGTCTATACAAAATTTAGCATTTTAACCTACTCATAGGTTTACCATATGTTTGAGTATAACAATAATAACAGGCTACTCATATTAACCTTTATTTTACATCTACAGAATCATGAGAAAATTGTGATATTTATTTTAAGCAAAAAAAAAAAATTGTGATTCATTTTAGCCAGAATCATGCAGCCCTAGTCCCTACACAAATCAATTGTGCGGAACCCAGCATTTTTTTTACAGTGAAGATAAGTGCAAACTAAACTTAACCAGACAGCCAGCTAATTATAGTACAGGCCCCAGAAGAGTTATATTAAAAAAAAAAGCAAGATTTAGTGGAAAAACCCTGATTTAACAACACAACAAATATTTGTTTCGACCATCTGTCATTTTCTGGGGAGGAGAGGGCTATAAACAGATATAAACAATTTACTCAAACACAATACAGTACATATGTGATATGTGCGTATTTGTGTGTGTTACCCACAACGTTTTTTGTTGTTTTTATTCCCCTCAGAGCTGATGTTTTTGTAAAATGACTGAGAGGACGCCTCTGTGGAACAATAGACTAGAGTTCACAGCAAAATGAGAGGCAGCTGTCAATCATCCATTCCCTTTTTCCCTTTTTAGCCTCAGTAAACACAGCTTTGCCAAGGAGACCTGCAGGTTAAGCAGGGAATCCACTACAGAACAAGAGGCATTCCGCTTTTCGGATAAAGGGGAGGAGCAGAGAGGGAAGTGAGTTGGAAAATCTATTCAGCTGTTCTCACATTGGGCTCTATGGGTTTTCTGCTTTCAGATTTGGTCTCCGAGTGGCTACAACCCACTTCTTTCAAAAGAGATTTCTATTCAAAAAGAGGGGGGGGGGGTTGTTTTCAGTCACATCTTGGAAGGCAGCAAAATACAAAAATTAGAGTTCAACATGTCAAACCATGCACAAACTTAAATATTTACTCTATGCTATAACAATTTAAAGATTTCTGTCCCCCTACTAAAAGTCTATTCACTGCAAACTCTAATGCTTCCAAACATTCATAAAAAGATATAAAAATATACATAATATAAAAAAATATTAGATTGTCGAATCCAAGTCTTCTGGTGAGACAATCAATTTTAATTTTAATTTAATACATTTAATTTTGGCTTAAAAAGTGCCTGTCTGTGTTATTTTTTTTCCAGAAAAATTTGAATAAACTACACAGACACATATACTGTATCTTTATTAGATTTTTTAAATTCTGTTTATTAAGAGTATTGACTCTCAAAGTCTCTTGAAAAGGATTTGATAAAATATGTAAGCATGCATGTATGTAGAGTTTCGTATTTGTTTGGAATAACATAGTGGAGAGCAAATAGTGACAGAATTTTCATTTTAGGCCAGGGGTACTCAAACTTGGTCCTGAACAGCTCCAACTAGCCTCAACACACCTGCTAGGAGGTTTCTAAAACGTTTAAGAGCTTTATTCAGGTATCTCTGCAGGCCACTGAGTTTGGGAAACCTTGCTTTAGATGATATTTGATGTTCTCAAAATTTGTCTATTGATAAATGCAAATGTTATAATATAATGAAACCCAAATTTACATGTTTACAATGCATTGTGTGTGTACTTGTTTATGTGGTTTACGAGGACGCAAAATTGTATAATGCCATGGGTATGACCTAGTTGTACTCTATTAAGGTGGCCCTGCCTTGTGCCCTCGTAATTCAAAATGCTTAAAAATCATAATTAACAGGAGGTCCTTGACATCTTTGACAAATTGCCACAGGCTTCCTATGAGAGTTTGGTTTAGAGGTAGGGTACTGCCATACAATAAGCGTTTTTACAGTATAAAATAAGGAAGAGTCCTCGTAAACCATGTATAAATGTGTGTGTGTGTGTTTGTGTGTATGTACTTTTCAGTTATGTGAGACAATTATAAAGACAAATTATGTTTATTCACACACTAAAACAATTGGCTTATCTGAAAAAAAAATTGGCTTCTCAAAATCAATTGACTTTATATCCATTTTCATAATTTTCAATTTTCTCAGAATCTGAACATAGTTGAACAGAATTCATCCTTTAATCCAATCCAAGACATCTGATTTGAGAAATAGTTCAGAAAAACTTACACAAAATTTTAACCTACTCATTGATACTAAGGGCATACTCCGGTGTGGTTCAAGGCAACTGTACCTAGTGTGAGTATGCCCTTAGTATCAATGAGTAGGTTCAAATTTTGTGTAAGTTTTTCTGAACTATTTCTCAAATCAGATGTCTTGGATTGCACTCATTGCATTTACCATTGACTGTTCAGTTTAACAGAAGAGAAGCGCTCTCGCTTAGCACAGTGGAGACTGCTTTAATCATATAGTTTTGGATAGCATAGTGTGAGTGCACCCTAAGTTTGCCATGACACTGACATGCCACCCGAGGCAATAAAACCACCACAAAACCAAGTCCTGTTCCTTATTATTCATTCATTCATTCATTCATTCATTTTCTTTTCGGCTTAGTCCCTTTATTAATCTGGGGTCGCCACAGCGGAATGAACCGCCAACTTATCCAGCATATGTTTTACGCAGCGGATGCCCTTCCAGCTGCAACCCATCTCTGGGAAACATCCATACACACCCATTCACACTCATACACTATGGACAATTTAGCTTACCCAATTCACCTGTACTGCATGTCTTTGGACTTGTGGGGGAAACCGGAGCACCCAGAGGAAACCCACGCCAACACGGGGAGAACATGCAAACTCCACACAGAAACACCAACTGACCCAGCCGAGGTTAGAACCAGCGACCTTCTTGCTGTGAGGCGAACGTGCTATCCACTGCGCCACCGTGAGGCCCTTCCTTATTATTATTATTATTATTATTATTATTATTATTATTATTATTATTATTATTATATGATGATAATAAGCTAACAACAACACCTTTACAAAAATACTTTTAACTCCAAGTGAAGCCCTTCAATAATCAAGGCGATGATAAGATTAAGCCTCTGGATCTCTTCCAACTCCCTGCAGCTAAATAGCAGTTAAAACAGAACGGAACAGCTGGAAATGTCCCTTAGGATATAGGTGTTCCACATGATTAAAAAAAAATTAAGTAAGATACAAAGAGATCTCCCATCCTTAAGAAAGCAATATGAACTCTTGTGAACTTCGGCAAAATTAGCGGATGAAAAACTGCTGTGCCTCTTTTTGATTTGTCTACATGTATAGCATATGGACAGACAAATTAAAGAACCATCATTACCCATCTTACACAGAACAATAACAGTCACAACAGCACTGAACAGTCAATCAATCAACTGGTTTCTTCTTTTGCATTCATAAATCATAGAAAGCATTACACCTTTTCTGATGAATGCATCATATATTTCATATCAACCATAACATTAAAAACTAGGGCTGCCAAATATATCGTTTTAGCATTGATATGTACGGATTTCCAATAGTCAGGAGGTGCAATGTTGTATATGGATTGTAGAGCCACAGTTCATATGAGATTTGTAGAGTAATTGCAAAGTTCAACCATAATAGAGTGATTGTTTATCATTTGCATGCATGCATTTTTATTTATACAATGAAGACTACTCGGATACAGAAATTGAATAATAAAGTAACACTAACAATAATAATGTGAGTAACGTTAGACTGCAGAAAATCATAAATCACTGTTTATTTCACTTTTATCAATTTTATTTACCTATGCTTGTAATTTATTTATTTTATTGTATGAAGCTGCGCTCCCTACTAAATTATCCCAATGAATCTAAAATTATGATTATTCTTTTCCAAGTAGACAATTCAAGCCATCTGGTAAAATTGTATGCATACTGCAGAAAAACGAAATATCAGATTTTACCAATATCCTGGAGTCATAATCAAAACAATAACTTCACTGGCCAATAGATGTATGAAAAGGCCATTTTTGCAGACTTGAACTCAACACAGCTTGTTTAACAGAGAAATGCGTGCAGGAAACTTTTTTCCAACAGAAAGTAGGTCATAACTGAAGGCAGAATCAATAACAACCTAAATTATATTCAGTCTTCATAAATTATTATTCCATACCTATTTTATAGAGCCAGAAGAACATTACATTTTAAAAAGACATTTAAAAAGCAATTTTGCAAATATCCCAGTTAAATTAGCCCAGTTTTTATATAATACTCTGATTTAGACTTGATGCAGTAATAGGTTTGTTACACATCGTTCAGCCACACACCAATTACATTTCAATGCTCAGCATGACACTACCACCACTGGTGTGTTTGGTCTATAAATAAAAGCTATTTAGATTTCTTGAATTTCAAAATTATATCAGTGATGTGAAAAAGTGTTTTCCCCCCTTATTGGTTTCTCTCTTTTTTTTTGCATGTTTGTCACACTGTACTGTTTCAAATCAAACTAATTTAAATACTATTTAAAGAGAATACAAGTAAACACATCATGTAGTTTTTAAATGAAGGTTTGAAGAGTTGAAATGAAGAGAAAACTAAATCCAAAACTACATAGCCCTGTGTGAAAAAAGTGTTTGCCCCCCCCAGATGTTTGAGATCTACTAGCGTGAAAAAGCAATTTCAAA
>CAIGQW010054098.1:17765-36492 GCA_903798125.1 Danio choprae | reverse complement strand
TATATATATATATATATATATATATATATATATTATGGCTATATTGAGGCACAGTTCAGATGTTGTATGTCAAGACCTCAGTCCTATACTAAGGAGTGGTTTGAGGTCAAGTTTCTGACATCTCACCCAAAGTCTTGACTTCTGTAAGCTGTGAAGTAACTGAAATCATTCAGTGTATTGATATAGAACCATTACAGTATTTGGAAAAGGCCTGCATGGAACTATTTTAGCTTTGTGGTTCCCTAAAATAATTGCACTCCATAGAATTGGTGTTAATTTCATCAACAAAACATGGAATTTTTTTTTTTTACTTTTAGTTTGACACTAACAGAAAATTGACAGGTCCTCTGTGCTAGTAACGTGGCTGACAACTGTGAATGCTCTAATGAATGAGCACTGCATTATCGGTGACAAAAGAAGAAAACACTGCGATGGATGGCAAAAAGAACCATAACCTAAATTAATTTCTGTTATAATCCACTGCATTGTGCTGTTCATTCATTAGATATGCAAGTTGACAGACCTGTCAAGTTTCTGTTTGTCAAACTACTTTTGTTGACGAAATTAACACTGCTTAGAATGTTCCCCAGCAAATCAGAATCACGTATTCAACAAGTCTGTGATAGAAGATATAACCACAGAATACGTCTGTGTACTGTTGTTCCAGTTTAACATAAGTTCACTATACCATGCTGAACGACCATGAAACATACTCTTTTTGCGTCTCATTATCACATGACCTACCCACGTTAGTTGCATTCCTTCACTCCCATTCATAAATTCTTTCATCAGATAGGCATGTGTCCATTAGATGCACACTTCTTGTTTAAAATGATCAAATATAACAACAGCAACAAAGAAAGCCACAACAATGATGGATGAATGATATGAGTAGAATCCTGGAAAAGATGCGACCAATGAGATGATATTATCTGCATATAACAAAGTTAAGTCAAGTTTAGAAACATTGCCTTGCTAAAGATAATCAAACCAAGAAGAATATTGCAACATTGCAATGTTAACTTGAACAAAATTGAATTGATACAAACTTGACAGGCTTGCTGCACCAGTAACATGACTGAATATGCGCACTCTGCTCATCTAATGAATGAACAGCGCAATGCAGCAGATTATAACAAAATTAAAGTTTTTTTTTAATCCTTTTAACTATGTCTTAGTCTTGTCTTTTCTTCTTTGCAACATTTATTCATTAGATGAGCAGATTAAAGTGTGCACATTCGGTTACATTCACATTACTTGTGCAGCAGACCTGTCAAGTTTCTGATTCAAGACAATTTGTGCCCTTTTTTGTGGATGAAATGAACACTGAAACATTATAACTGTCCTGGAAGCTATAGAAGCGTTCACTATATGGAAAAGAGCAGCTTGAACATCTTCAAAACTGCATCTTTTGCACTCCACCCATTGAAAATCAAATGCATTTGATATATGATGCCTGTGTCCAGTAGGGCTGCACAATATATTGAAAAAATATAGTCATCACAATATTAGCATACAGTCGTGGCCAAAAGTTTTGAGAATGACACAAATATTAGTTTTCACAAAGTTTGCTGCTAAACTGCTTTTAGATCTTTGTTTCAGTTGTTTCTGTGATGTACTGAAATATAATTACAAGCACTTCATAAGTTTTAAAGGCTTTTATCGACAATTACATGACATTTATGCAAAGAGTCAGTATTTACAGTGTTGGCCCTTTTCAGGACCTCTGCAATTCGACTGGGCATGCTCTCAATCAACTTCTGGGCCAAATCCTGACTGATAGCAACCCATTCTTTCATAATCACTTTTTGGAGTTTGTCAGAATTAGTGGGTTTTTGTTTGTCCACTCGCCTCTTGAGGATTCACCACAAGTTCTCAATGGGATTAAGCTCTGGGGAGTTTCCAGGCCATGGACCCAAAATTTCAACGTTTTGGTCCCCGAGCCATTTAGATATCACTTTTGTCTTACGGCACGGTGCTCAGTCGTGCTGAAAAATGCATTGTTCTTCACCAAACTGTTGTTGGATTTTTGGAAGAAATTGCCGTTGGAGGGTGTTTTGGTACCATTTTTTATTCATGGCTGTGTTTTTGGGCTAAATTGTGAGTGAGCCCACTCCCTTGGATGAGAAGCAACCCCACACATGAATGGTCTCAGGATGCCTTACTATTGGCATGACACAGGACTGATGGTAGCGCTCACCTTTTCTTCTCCGGACAAGCCTTTTTCCAGATGCCCCAAACAATTGAAAAGGGGCTTCATCTGAGAATATGACTTTGCACCTGTCCTCAGCAGTCCATTCACCATACTTTTTGCAGAAGATCAATCTGTCCCTGATGTTTTTTTATTGGAGAGAAGTGGCTTCTTTGCTGCCCTTCTTGACACCAGGCCATCTTCCAAAAGTCTTCACCCACTGTGCGTGCAGATGCGTTCACACCTGCCTGCTGCCATTCCTGAGCAAGCTCTGCACTGGTGGCACTTCGATCCCGCAGCTGAATCCTCTTTAGGAGACTATCCTGGTGCTTGCTTGGACTTTTTTGGACGTCCTGAAGCCTTCTTAACAAGAATTGAACCTCTTTCCTTGAAGTTCTTGATGATCCTTTAAATTGTTGATTTCGGTGCAATCTTAGTAACCACAATATCCTTGCCTGTGAAGCCATTTTTATGCAACGCAATGATGGCTGCACATTCTTTGCAGGTCACCATGGTTAACAATGGAAGAATAATGATTTCAAGCATCACCCTCCTTTTAACATGTCAAGTCTGCCATTCTAACCCAATCAGCCTGACATAATGATCTCCAGCCTTGTGCTCGTCAACATTCTCACCTGAGTTAACAAGACGATTACTGAAATGATCTCAGCAGGTCCTTTAATGACAGCAATGATTTTTTCAGGATTAAGTTAATTTTCATGGCAAAGAAGGACTATGCAATTCATCTGATCACTCTTCATAACATTCTGGAGTATATGCAAATTGCTATTATAAAAACTTAAGCAACAACTTTTCCAATTTCCAATATTTATGTAATTCTCAAAACTGTTGGCCACGACTGTATACAAGATCCATACTGCAGAGAACTGGAATAAATTAAATACATTTTATGAGCCAAGCATTTGTGTGCTGCATGCATAGATTGTTTAGCCGAATCTGATCAATCAGATGGGGCTTTTACTATCTTCATCCCCACCTTGCAGTAGGTGCACATAAAGCTGAAAATAAATACTTTTTCTGGGAGGTGAGAAAGGAAAATGAGCACAGCCATTACAAATCAGAATTTCTGTTAAGGTTTTTAATCATTCATGGTGTTTAATGTCTGAATGTTTGCACTAAGACCTATTATCTGCTTATTTTAGTATGATCATTACATGAACAATATATTATTGTTTAATTGCTGATTAAATAAAATTTTGCAAGTTAGTTATATCGTAAGAAATATTATTGCAACTCTATTGCATATTTTCCTAGTGTTGTGTCTAAATATCTCTTTAAATCTCAAATTGTGCCAAGCTAATAATTTTCCAGCAGGTGGCGCTTAAGAGGCATTCAGAGTAAAAACTGTGTGATAGCCTTTAGGAAACCCACACAACGAGTAGACACATCCCTAGAGCAACTAGACTTCAAATAATCTTTGTATCTAATCTTCAAGGAACTGTCACACTATGAGTTAAGAAAATGGTCAGCAAGGTCATGCTTTGGGGCAGGACAGAAAGAGCGATCTGTCAGCTTAACATCTTTCACTTTAATACTTTATGTATTTTGACAGCTACTGCATGCTTTATTTCTTATTTATATGTCAGATTCCAGTGACTTTCCACAGAAGAAAGTCTAATATGTAGCTAAAGTTGAAAAGGTGCTACTATTTCGAGTCTTGTTGAGAGTTTCCCATGAGGCTGAAATGAACTGCAGCGTTGAACTGCAGCGTTCATCTCAGTGTCAGAAGCAGTTGTAACACTCAAATACACTTGGAACAAGAGGTGTGTGATCAGCAGAAGAGAAGACAACAGTCACTTACTCTATTTGTATAAGCATGTCATGTGAGGATACAGTCTCTCGGTTGGGTTTGAAACAGAAAATAACAAAAAAGAAAAAGCTTTCTGCTTGAAACTGGAAAAATAATACTGCTGTGGTTATTTTACTGTGACTAAATCAGCTATTTTCAGATCATCTTCATATGAGAATATCGGGAAATATAGAGGAATACTGCAGGAGTGCTTAAACCTTCTGTATGCTGAAAATGAATTTTAGGCAGCAATTCTTAAGAACCCAACCCCTATTACTAACAATAAAAAAAAATAATAATAATAATATGTAACAAAACAAAGACAAGTCATCTGTTTGAATCAGTAACTTTTTCAAAAAACAAAAATCCTTGTAAGATGCTTATATAATATGTAAATGTGTAATATTTATTACCACATTTATTTATTTATTTATTCATTTGTTCATACATTCATTATCTGCCACTTATCAAGGGCCGGGTCGTGGGGGCAGCAGTCTCAGGAAAGAACCCCTGACCTCCCTCTCTCCTGGCATTCTCTACTCCGAGTCCCTCCCAGGTGACAGAGCTCCTCACGCTAATCTCTAAGGGCTCTAAGGCTCTAATCTCTGTGTGCCCTGTCACCTAAAGGAAACTCATGTCGGCTACTTGAAACCAAGATCTTGTCCTTTCGCTCATGACTGAAAGCTCATGACCATTAGTTAGAGTAGGAACATAGATTGATGGGTAAATTGAGAGCTTTGCCTTTTAGTTTAGCTCCTTCTCTACCACAAAGGACAGGTACACTGACCGCATTGCTGCTGCAGCATCAATCTGCCTGAAGTTGCAACGAAGTACCATCCTTCCCATACTTGTGACCCAAACCCTAAGATCTCCTCCACCCGGGGCAAGGACTGCAACCTGGAGATGGCAAGCCACCTTTTCGAGTCGAGCACCATGGCCTCGGACTTGAAGGTGCTGATTATAATCTCTGCCGCATCACACTCAGAAGCAAACTGTCCCAGAAGGTATGATGAGGCCAACAGGACAACATCATCTGCAAATAGAAGATATGAAATCCTGTGGTCCCCAAACCAGACCACCTCCGGCCCTAGGATGCACCTAGGGAACCAGTAAGAAAGGGTACAGCTGGAGTCTAGAAACAAGACTTAATTGCCAAAGTTCAACCATTGACCCGATTCATTTCTTCAGTACCCTGGCATAGCCTTTCCAGTGAGGTTGAGGAGTGTGATCCCCCTATAGTTGGAACACGCCATCCAGTCCCCCTTCTTAAAAATAGAAACCACCACCCTAGTTTTCCAGTCCAGAGGTACTTTACCCGACTTCCACGCAATGTTTTAGCGTGTCTTTGTCAAGACAGGCCCATGACATCCACAGACTTCAGGTACACATATCGTATTTAAAATTATTTAAACATTTTTATGCTAATATCTGTCAAATTAAACAGAGCCTCAGTTTGAGCTTTTTTAAAAGTTAAATAAATAATTCAATTAATAAACTGTTAATTGACAAGTCAAAATATAATAATTACATTATTTAATCAGACTACAGTTGCCTGTACTATTGATTAAACTTATTAAACAGAATAAAATGTTACCAATTTATGCATAAACGTCCTGGAACTCCAATAAAAAAATAAAAAATAAAAATAAAAAAAACGTGTCCCCTCAAGCGTAAACCATGTTCAAAGAAAAAATATACTCTTATATCTACCAACAATTTCAGATTCTTACATGACCCAGAGCTTAATTTCATAAGCAGAGCCTGTAAAAGTTGAAATGACTCAGTGAATATGGGATGGTAATTTGTATTCTGACGCCTATGGCACAGAGAGTAAAACGAATTTCGAAGGCGCATTTCTCTGATCGATTGGGATCCATTTTGATGAAATCTTGTGAACGCAGAAGGGGAGGGTTTGTGAAGTTTGCAACAGAAACATCTATTGATTTGGCTGGAGTTGTGCAGTGAATGATGCAACTTACAAATAAGATTCTGGAAAGCCTGCTGTTGCACCTACCAATGTATAATGCAGACCTATGCCTCCGCCGGAATGTGTCACAGCAATATATGCAACCACCTCAGAACTTACAGAAGCAGAGTCAAACAAAGCGAGTCAAACAGCTCTGCATGATGCCAAAGTTATGGGCCAATATATCAAATTGAAGAATGGAGAAAAATAGTTTGAGAATCAATTTTCAAAACGCATCATGATTCTCTCTTAAATCGATTCTGAGTCAGTGTGATCTGCAAACAGCCATACTCTGGTTTCATACAATTCCTTACAAATACCACTTGAACCTAAAATAACCATGAATAAACTTAGGACAGGTTTTGAATTACAAAAGTTTTCATAGTGAGCTGTTTACATTAATCTTGTCACTTAAAACCCAACTTCTTTGAATCTCAAATCTATTTTGCCACATCTCTACTGTTTTTAATACTGTAAAACAGTGAAACTGCTTGATTTAAAAGTAAACTACCTACTGTATAATGTGCTATATATAAAAATAAATTAACTTGAAGATAAAACTGCTCAATCTGATGCAAAAGTAATGTCACAAAAATGTTTTTTTCAACTATCCAATGTCCCAAGGAAATGCAAGTTTATGTTTCTGCAAATATATGATCAAATTCACCTGAAAATGCATGAACATTCTGCATGGTCTGTCCTTAACTGGATAGTGCATCCAAAGGTGTAATATCTGTCATCATTTACTCTCCCTTTACTTGATCCAAACCTCATTAAATTCCTTTCTTCTTTTGAAAATATTTTTTTTTAACAATCTGCAAACCTGCAGCCATTGACTATTAAGTTTTCCTACTATGGAATCAATGGTTACAGGTTTTCAGCCTTCTTCATTTTACAGTGAGTAAATTTTCATTTTTAGGTGAACTTTTTAATGACACCCAGCCTACACATATCCATCACTGAAGCATCACTATTATACAAAAAATACAAATGAGACTGTATATGAAGAGAACAAATTCTCAAACACCTAAGAACTGCCATCTTTGTTGGTTTATTTTGGTCAAAGACAATGTATGCCGTATGCATTTGCATATTCACTAAACGCCCCTCCCAGCATTTATGAAAAATTCACTCACTGTATAAAGCTTGTACTTAAAAAAAAAAACACTTAAAAAAAAAAAGAAAAAAGAACTTCACTGTGAGTATATCAGGGCCTTTATAGAAAACATATGTCGCAGGTCAAACCTTCACAGACTCATTTTTTAACCTTTTAACTAACCAAATAACAGGGTGCCAGATGGTTGTATCTCAATGGTAATCAAGTAGATGTAATTCAAGGCAGGCAGGAGTGCCGACATCTTTGGTACATAAAACAAAGCTGAGATTAATGGCTGATAGGACTCTAGGAGGGGGCCGACGGGGAGGTGCAGGTGAGATGGATTGATCCCAATAACCTCTGCTGATTTAATTAGATACAAGCATATTTATCACCCATCTGTCATAGAGAAGAGCATTGCGGACAGGAGCCGGGAGGCAGTACATTATCTCAGCACACCTGGCTCAGTAAACACCAGCCTGTCTCACGGGCCAATATCATTGACAGGCGGCTCACCCTCTCCTGATTAAACCACTAAATTTATTGTACAATACTTCACAATCTCGGCTCTAACACACACTCTTCCTTTCTCTTTCTTTCCTGCTTTGAGGTCCCAGTGTACCTCTAACAGCTTTTTTAGAACATTAAAAAAGTTGGACAAATATGCCAATTAGTGGGCTTTTATTTAAGCAGTCAGCATTTTACAGATGGACTGAAAATGACAATAACATATCTATAATTTAAAAACAGCTCTCTGCAGTTATATAATAATGGTTTGTTTCCAGTAAAAAAAAAAAAAAATTGGTATGTATAGTGACAAGCTCATCAATGTACATGAGGCAGATCTGTAAAAGTATGATACCAAAATGTTTACTTTATATAATGCCAACCTATAGGCCCATTACATGTTATGCAACAAACAAAATAAATGAAAAATAAAATAAAATGACAAAAAAAATTAAAATAATGCATTCTTGCATAAGTCAAGAGGAATAGCAGGTAAAATTGTATTATTCTTGCAAAAACTCAATAAAAAAAAATAAATAAATAATGGATGGATGGATGAGTGTAATAAAGGCAACAGTAATGATCTACCTAAGGGTCCATTTTCACTTTACAGTTCAGTTTGATCAAAAAGTCTGGTTAATTCGCTGATATTGTAGTTCTTTGATCAAGTGTAAATGCTGCCATCCCAAAGTTGGTGTCCACCAAATAAAAAACAAGTGTCAGTAAGAGACACACCAAGACCAAGGCAACATAAATATCTTTATTTTCCCAAAATCATTAAAAATTTGCTATTAAACAGTCAATATTGATATGGTGCTCAATATACTGTACATTGGTCTTGGTCTTTATATTCTGTATATAGCTGTATATCCAAAACAAAAAGAGCAGAGGGTAAACAAAGCAGCATCCAGCAAACAGCACTGTTTTGGATATTTCCTCGTTTTTCGGTCATAAAAGCTAAACCAGTTTGGGAACTTATTCTTATGCCTGCCCAAGATTGGTATTAAGCATGTAGTATCAATGCACTGCAAACCAGGACTTATTTGTATAATTTTCTTCTTTCACCCAGACCTAAATGAAAGGCCAAAACCATATGTGGTCCTTTGATTTCACTTCTACAAAAATTAAATTTTGTAATGTGGTAAAATGCCAGTAACATGGTACTTTTTCTTGCCACATGCTGCAAAACCCTATAGTGAATTAGAAAGCTATTACAGGCTCAGCATGGCAGTTCAATTTCCATCACATTCAATTAGTGTAATGACCTGAAACAATGGCTTGGCACAGACAAAAGTCCTTGTCCTCCAAGTTTTGGCCTATAATCTTCAATACGCCACACTGCCCTTTTCTTGTCCAAGGTGAGCTTTAACTTCTGTTTCCATGGCCCTATCAGTAACTGTAACTGCCACAGAGCTTGATGCCATCATTTAATCCTGGGTCTCGCTACCAATCAAGATGTGATTGAAAACCATGACAAAAATCTTTAAAATGCCCATTAAACAAGAAACGGATGTTCATGAGCCCTCACCAATCTCTCACTTTCATTACAGCCCAATGCCTTTAAAACGACTCCCTAAGTACAGACGATAAACATTGCAGATGACACCCATAATGACAGTCACTGCCCGCACAGGACACTTTATGTCCACAGCCGATGACATAAAGAGAGAAACAAGGCAGTTATCTGAGGGATGAGAGAGTCTGTGAAGGTCAGAATCAGATGAGTGGTGTTAAACTGACTAGAGACCAGTACAGACATCAAAACAGACCGGCATATCTGCGAAAAAAATAAAGTGCTTTTATAGACTCTTAACCGCATGACCTTAGATTCCATGCGGCATGAGGACAAAATGTTGAATGTTTTTGGCACTGATTCAGAGCTTTTAAAAATATCATGTTGACCTTCAGTTTTGCACAAGTAGAGGATCAATGTATATGTTTGCCAAGCTAATAAGGCTGCAACAACTAACAGAAAAAAAATCCATCAAGAGAATGATAAAAAAAGAAAACATCCACCTGACTTGTCACCTTACAGTAATACATAATAAGGGTGGGCATTGACAAATTTCCTGATTCGATTTCACGTTTCTCAAGCATGTGAATTACAGCGCAAAAAACATGAGAGTGAAAACAATTTGGATGACTATGATTTTGATTGTAATCCATGTTTTTTTTTCTTTTTGTCAGTTGCAGACAAGTTTAAATACCTTGTTTGGTGCACTCTTACAACATGTTCAATGACAATCGCGTTATACCAACAGGCAGAGAGTAGGTTCTCTTTTGTACCTGTTTGAATCCATTCAACCACACAAGATTACATTATGAAAGCAATCCAATCATCAAATGCAATGCTGACTATCTTAGTAATGGAAAGGCTCAAATCTGATTTAATTGTTTGATTGGGGTGTCAAAATTAATCGTTTCTATGGTGCATTGCAATGCAGACAAGGACAATTCTGTATAATTTTAAAAACATATGATGTACTTACTGGCAAGTTTCTGACGTCATTTGTTGTGTCAGAATACTATGGCAAGGGGGGCGAAACATTTGTGCGAGTAGTATACTATGACAAGGGAGGCTTCAACTATTTTTAAAACATTAAACATATTTTTCCGCATCTGGACCAAAAAGTTGATGTGAACACAGCAAAGGGTCAAAAGCCGACTTAAAAAAGTGCTGTGTTCTGCGCCTGCACAAGAGGACGTCTCTTTCCGCTCCATAGTGTGCAGTAGTCTGTTTTCTCGTTACAACCTCATTCCTTTAGGTCGACTATTCAGCTTATAACTGTAAGGCAACTTGCTGCACAACTGTGAGTCTATTTAAGTTGAGTCAAGTAAAAAAGCTCTGCAGTAAGTTGCTTTACAAATTTAAACTGACTGGTCGACAGTCGGCTTGGTGTGTCCCAGCCCTGCAAAGGCAGAGTGCAAAGTTTGTCAATTAAAAGAACCATATCACACAAGTAATTTCCTAGTGAAGCAGGCTACATTGGTTGTGACTCAAACCAAGTTAAGTCATCTTCATTTCAATAGCACTTTTACAATGTGAATTCTGTCAAACAGTGAACAAATTACAAAAAAGCCATAACATTTCAGATAATGGAACAAATTCAGTATATCAGGCTGACAGGAGAGTAGTGATAGAATCGATTCCTTTGAGTTTAATATGAATGCAACTGTAAAAAGAACGATCCACTGACCCCAACCAAGCAAGCCAGAGGCGACAGTGGCAAGTAACCAAAACTTAACAAACTGACGGAAATAAAAAACAAACCTTGAGAGAAACCAGGCTCAATCAGGGGACTAGTTCTCCTCTGGCAAAACAGAAAAGAGGCAGAACTGTAGTGTAAAAAAACACTGGTGGCAACTCAATAGAACTGTTGTTTATTTGCCATAGTTTTCTAATGATCTCACTTTGAGGAAAACCATTCATTTTATTTTCCATGCTGCAGTATTCAGTGGCATTGAGTGGCAAGAAATGCTGTCACTTAATAATGGACCAGAATGAAACCTTTACTGTAACAATGCATTAGCAACAACCCAGAACGCCCTGTGACAGTGTTTTACACTGACAAGCCATCATTATTTTCTAAAATTTAGTTTAACAACAGACTTAAAGGGAACTTCCTCTTAAACTAGTAAAAATAGGCATGGCTTTGTTCGAGGAGTGGGAAGTATAATGAGGTTGCATGCTCATTTCATCATTCAGTCGACAGGATTTAACAGACAATAAAAAAAAGTACATGGTGAGAAGACAAAAGCCTCAAGACACCAGAAATAGGAAAACCCTGAAGCTTTCAGCAAGTGAACTGACGCTGAACCCATTTAATGCTAATGTAATACCACTTCTTGTCTTGTTCTTATGCCAGTTGTTTATTTATTCACGATTGAACACTTGAAAAGTCTGACCCATAACTGAACTGAAAGCTTGTCATTTTTTTAAGTGCCCCCTTATGTTTAGCAGACAAACAAAAGGAAAACATCACAAGACGGATTTCATCCTCCGTGAAATTCTGCTACTGTATGATGTCAATTTAAAGCCTGTCTTTCCTTTTGCCTCAGGATATAGCATGATGCTTTTGAAAGGAAACAAAAATATGTTATGCGCTTGCTTGACAAAACTAGCATACTGTCATTGTACACTCAGGTAACAGATTTTTCAAACCTTCTATTATTAACGTCAATTAGACTCAGTTTTACAGCGCTGATTAATCTAGGTCTATGCTGACTTATGAACAATGAACTGTAGTTATTTACTGTATGTTTTGTCATAACACATTAAATAAATGTGAATTTATTAAAGGGTCAGTAAGCTCAAAATCTATAGCTCTAGATACATTGAGAATAATGTATTTATTTAAAATAGATAGTATGATTTTCCCACAATGTATTAATAGGCAACTATAAAAAAATAACAATTTATTAGAGGTTCTGAAATTAAAATAGCCCATCAAAATAAATTAAAAGTATTGTGTAAAAATTATTTAAAATTTATCTAAACTTTTATCCCTGTACCAACAATTTGACTTTTCGTAACAGAAATAATGTTACTTCGCTTACAGCCATACCTCCGTGAGCATGCCCGATCTAGTCTGGTCTTGAAAGTCAGTCTATATGGTTCAAAATAAAATAATAATTTTTAACTATACATAACTCTCTTTGGGTCCACTGCAGATTTGAAAGTTTCTTTGACTGTACAGAACTTTTTTTTTTAAAGATTTGAAACCCCAACTAACACCTACAAAATATGAAGCTGTTATTGTCAATCCGATCACATGTGGACAACACTAAAGACAGATGTAAATTAAGTAAATTAACATTTTGAGCTATTTGTAGAGATCGTTGAAAATATAGTTGACCATATTGCTTTCATAGTGTAAACACTTGTGTGGTTTAATATAAATAAACACATTTTGGCATGTAAATAAGCATACCAAACCAACTGGCTTTGTACCAAAACACATGATTATGATAGAAATTTTGCATTTTCATTTACATTTGCTTGCTCAATTGTAAACTGCGTAACATGAGATTGCTCATACAAAAGTATAGATTTAACAGTATATGAAAATGTTATAATAATTCTTATATAAATAAATGGTTTTTATTATTATCACTGTTTTGTTGAGATGAGCTGAAAATGATCAAAAATAATATTCATAAGTCACCTTATACCTATACTTAAGGCATTCAACCAAGTTTTGAACACTTCATTCATTCATTTTCATTTCGGCTTAGTCCCTCTATTAATCTGGGGTCGCCACAGCGGAATGAACCGCCAACTTATCCAGCATATGTTTTATGCAGCGGATGCCCTTCCAGCTGCAACCCATTTCTGGGAAACATCCATACACACCCATTCACACTCATACACTACGGACAATTTAGCTTACCCAATTCACCTATACCACATGTCTTTGGACTTGTGGGGGAAACCGGAGCACCCGGAGGAAACCCACGCCAACACAGGGAGAACATGCAAACTCCACACAGAAACGCCAACTGACCCAGCCGAGGCTCGAACCAGCGACCTTCTTGCTGTGAGGCGAACGTGCTACCCACTGCGCCACTGTGAGGCCCCAGTTTTGAACACTTAGGAAAGCTAATTCACAAAGATATTTTTCACACAATTGCATAAAGCTGCTTTATAAATGCCAAAAAGGGCTGTGCAACTTGAAAAAAAAACAAATCAAATTGAGATTTTGACTGATATTGCAACTTGATTTGCGAATTATATTATATTGTGTTATATTGTATATATTTCAATATATATTGAGTAATATATAATGTATCTGAGTAATCTTTTTGGACAGAACTTAGTGTTTGACAAATAAACTAAAGAAATGAAATAACAGTGATCCTAAAATGAATGAATTTAAGAGTTACCACCTTCTCTTTTATTGTTATGAAACAGCAAAATCTTCAAAGACTTCAGAAATGTTCCATTCCTTACGGACAAAACAAACTGTTTTTAGCTTAAAATGTTCTGGTGAAGTTATCTATAAAAACATTTTACCACCAGCACTAAAGTAAGTAAATAGTTCCCAAATATATCCCCAAGAATAGGTTTACAAAATACTTTCCCAGTTTTTCTAATTTGACTTTGGCATCCATTTCCCATTTTTAGCAGCATTTTATTCACTGTGCCAAGCGTAACTGAGAGAATGTCCTCCTCTGCGATTGACCCAGAGGCTAGCCTTAAAGCTGTTGTTAGCAATCTCTCCCATCATCCGACTCATCTTGCTGGAAGCTGGCTTCGGTAAATCCTCTTGTCCCAATTAAAGCACACTCAGCGCTTTGATGCCACTTGATCTTGCTGCCCCTTTAACCCCAGGGATTTTCAGCACTAGGGGGCGATCGCTGTCTCTTCCCTTTCAAATCGGCAGACAAGACAAGCTTTGGCTTATGCTTGTACCCAATTAGCAAGCGTTACACTTCCCAATGTATGGAGGGCTCACAGCTTAATGAAATTACAGCAGTCAGACGAGGCTCTGCGGGGAGTGAGTGAGACACAGAGAGGCAGAATGGCCAAATCCTCAGCCCATTGTGCAGTGGCCTAGATTTTACCTCCCTCGAACCATCTTTTAAAATCCCAACCATGAAACCATTCCAATTCTGGCAAATGAATCACACCATGCAGTAATGTTATCAGTCACTAACCACACTGGTTTAGCATACTATCATTTCTCTGCAGTACAACAGCCAAGCGCTATTCGGGCCACAAACAACACATACTTTGACAGGAAGAGACTGTAAAATGACCAACTACTTTTTGTTTTAATTTGCATAAGAAGTTTAGAGGCACATATAAAGGCATATATAACCAAAACAAAGCAGAATGTGTAAGGGATATTGTACAGACAGTCTACCATAATTGCATAAACTGTGAAAGGAAGGAAAAAGGTATACTTATGATTTATTGATCACACTTCTCAGTATTAACAAACCATTAACTGTGATTTTTTGCCTCAATAAACTCCTACATTGATGCTTAGAAATAGTTAGGTTTAGGTATTATTAGGGATGCATAATAAGATCATGCAGAATGTGTACTATAAGCATTATTAAACAGCCAATATCTTAATAATTGGCAGGTAATAAGCCACTATAGTGAAAATGACACGTTAAGTAAAGTGTTAATCATTTATTTTTATTCTAAAACAATAATAAGGATAACTATTATTTTTAAATCTTTTTTAATGTGTTATTATCTCATCCCAAATATAATCTGTAATATTAATATTGGCATTGTATCAACACAATCAGAAAAACTGTAGATCGCATGTATAACTGAAGAGATATACAGGGTGATTCAAAAAGAATACCACAACTTTTGGGTTGATGTCACTCGAGTGTCTGGAGGGGGTCATATTGAACATCTATGAACTTGTTTTCTACTGAAAAAAAAAAAACTTTAAGAACTCTTCACTTTGATTAATTACGCAAGGTTCCATCATGTTTCTTTGATTAAATACAGCTTTTTAAAGTTGTGGTATTCTTTTTGAATCACCCTGTACAACTTTCCTTTGGCTTATTCCCATGGTTATTAGGGCTTGAAAATTTAAACAAACTTAAAAAAAAATGTAAAAACTTTTAAGAAATCTTAACAAATGTTAAGCCTGCAGAGGCTCGGTTCTTTATTTTATATAAAATGTGTTCATACTGTATATTCATAGAAGAAAACATAATTGAGGACCATCATCATTTTTTTATGATAAGTAAATTTGGTGGTGGCAAGAAACTTATTTTTTTTTAAAGCTGGCGGGGAAAGGGATAAAAAAAAAATCTGACAATCGTAATGATTAATATATCAACATATTAACATTTGTTTTCAACTTACACATAACTAACACAATTTTAATATCGGTGTATGACCAACACAATCTTGATAACTTTATCCCTAATAGCCCTTGTAATCATTCAAGTGAACCATTCAGATTAAAATCCCCGATCAAGATAGAACTATCAAATTTTCTGAGTAATATGCATCAGATGCTCAGTGAACGGACTGCAGGTGGTGTGTCCGAGCAACGGACTACCAAATCATCAATCTGACCTTAATGAAGCAGCAGTGCCGCAGCTCCAGCAGCTCATCTGCTTTGAGCAGACATAAGGAGTGCTGCAGGGCCTCGTGCTCAGCCCGCTTTACTTCAGTCAGTGTCACCTTCTGCTGTCAGCGCAGGCCGTGGGCGTAAGACTAAATCAGGAGAGGACAAAAAGTGCAGTGTCTCCATCAGCTGCCTGTTCAGTGACACTCAGCCATGCGGATGGCCGACAGTCGAGACTCTTTCCAACTCACTGAGCACAGAGACGACCTGAGATCCACAGCGAGACTACACACACGAGCAGAGACAGGAGAAGGGGGTGAAGTGGAAGATAACAGTGTGTCTCATGATGAGATTTTAATGACAGCATCTGATATAAACTGCTGTTTGACATGTTGAGGTCATTTTAAAAGCAAAATCAAAACTGTTAGCTACTTTAAGGGAAAAAAGAAGACCTAGGAACATTTAAAGTCTGAGGCAATGCCAATGACCTTTTAGATATATTTGCCTGACATTCTTTAAAGATACTTTTAAACTACTTTTGCACAGTACATGCTAATTTACTAAACTTATTATTATTATTTATTTTGTAATATACAGGTAGCTGTTTTCATTGGTTTTATTTTAGAATATAATTGAGAATAAAAAAAATAAGTAGAACTGATTTATATATGACAATACAACAACAAAAACTAAACATTTGATAAACATTATTTAGTTAGACTTGGAATTAAAAAATAAGAAATTAATTGTAATTTTGTTTTTTATTAAATTGTACTGTTTATAACTAGTAGCGCTGTCGCCTCACAGCAAGAAGGTCGCTGGTTCAAGCCTCGGCTGGGTCAGTTGGCATTTCTGTGTGGAGTTTGCATGTTCTCCCCATGTTGGTGTGGGTTTCCTCCGCATGCTCCGGTTTCCCCCACAAGTCCAAAGACATGCACTATAAGTGAATTGGGTAAGCTAAATTGTCCATAGTGTATCTGTGTAAATGAGAGTGTATGGGTGTTTCCCAGTGATGGGTTGCAGCTGGAAGGGCATCCGCTGCATAAAATATATGCTGGATAGGTTGGCGGTTCATTCCGCTGTGGCGACCCCTGATTAATAAAGGGACTAAGACGAAAAGAAAATGAATGAGTGAATGTTTATAATTAGTACTCGGTACTCAAATGATAAGGTGGTCCATGTGTTGAAATTTAAGCTTCAAACATAATTCGCTATTTTTAAACATACTGCACTCTATTATTTTCTCATTTTATATCATTAAGGCCAACCATTCAGCTTCATTAATGCCAAGCTAATTAACTGACAAGACAAATCAGCACTAATGGTCAGAGAACAAAGCCATTCTGCAACAGACAGGATCTAAATGATTTTGACATTTCAAAAAATCATGGATGCCTTTGATCCACAGAAAGGGCATGAAGATTTTCCTTCGCAATCAGTCAATGCAACATTACACCTACAGTATTCAAATTTCAAATTGTAGCACAGTTACAACATCACTGAGAAGTTAGTTTTGTTTTGGTTTAATTCATGTTTTAGGCATTTGTTTATAAAAAAAAAAAAAAAAAAAAAATATATATATATATATATATATATATATATATATATATTTAATAATTAGCAAAATACAACTTTTTATATAAAAAATATATTTTATGCCTTTTTAAAAAATATTATTGTTATTATTATCATTATTATAATCATCATCATCATAATAGTATTGAATATAAATTAAAATAATCATTCTTGCATGTTATAAAATACAATTTTAAAGAAATAAAATGTAAATTTTAAATACAAACAATACATATTGAATACTTATTTTGTTCATGTAAATGTATGATTTAGCAAATAAAATAATCCATCTATTTTATTTTTAGCAATTTTAGCAAATTTTTTTTTATATAAAATGAATTGGATAACTATTATAAACTCACATTTGAATGTCTAAAATCTGCATAAAAACACCTTTAACTCTTTAATGTTCACTCTACAAATAGACAATTTACCAATAAACTGCGTTTTTTTGACAATAAGCCAATTAAGATTTTCTTTGGTTGGTTTTAAAAATAACCTATGAACATAAAAAAAAAAAAACTAAAAACCTAAAGAAAAAAAAAATGTCCAAAACAACTTAAAAAAAAAAAATTAAATAAATAAATAAATAAATAAAATAATAACCTATGGACAAAAGGTCAACCAGTCATGGCTGATTTATACTTCTGCGTTAATCGCACACGTATGCTTCGGCGCAGCCTTCACGCGGTCGCATAGCCCTAGCTGTGGCTGATGCTGACGCCGACGCTGACGTGCACCTCTCAAAAAATTTAACTACACGTCGCAACGACGCGTAGTGCAAGCTCTTTGATTGGGGAACTTGGTACTGGTGATGAGCGTGGGTGGCGCTGAGAGACGCGAGCCCGATGGAACGATTGTTTACAAGTGTCGAATTCCGTGAAGCAGCTACAGTTGGAAACTTTTGTTTTGCGTTTACCTTATTATTAAAGTTGTTGCATGTCCGCCTGTTCCCGCCTTTGAATGAGCATGTTTTAGCTACTTGTAGTGTTCAAAAAAAACAAAATACCAAAGAAGAAACTCGACACAGAGGAACATAAACACTTACTGCCAGCTAGTGTGTATGAAGTGTTATTGCAGAGCAACACAAACAGCACGCAGAACTATAAATGCACGACTACGCGCAAGGCAAGCACCGAGGGTCACGCCGATCACTCGATGCATAAGTATAAATCAGCCTTCAGTTACAGTAAGATTAATGTTAAAATAATAAATTAAATATTTCTATATCCGTATCAGTTCAACCAAGAACATTTTCTCTACTTTTCTATTGCAGTGTAATGACATCCAAAATGGCAGAACAAAAGATCTATCTCTTTTTACAAAAAAAGCTTTTTGCAAATTGGAGGGCTCTGAGTTTTCAGGCTAAGACGGAGGTCCTGCTCTCCTGGCTCGACTCACACTGCTGACTCAGGAACCAGAGACTCTCTCTGGGCCTCCAAATTGCTGACAGCAAACTGGCCTAATTCTCCCTCACGCTATCAGTGTGTGTATGTGTGTGCAGTATTACCCTCTTCAGAGATTATTCAATTCTTTC
>CAIGQW010054098.1:0-12765 GCA_903798125.1 Danio choprae | reverse complement strand
TATATATATATATATGTGACAAATCAAAATGCTGTAGGTCAATCACTTTCTATGGGCAGTATGATCTTTTCCACTTTTCCACCCTCCCATTTGATAGAACCATTACACTATTAGATTTGAAGTTTTGCCGTAGTTCTAATAAAATGTACTGTTTATGGCAGTGAATGTGTCGCAGAAACACTTTAAAGAGGATGATAAATCTAGAGATGAAACTTCTGAGAGTTTAACAAACAGTCAGCCAAAATACTTTCAGAAACATGCCTCAGAATTCATCCACTTTAAACCACTGACTCTCAAAACGCTTCAACATATTAACAAAATTAGAGGAGTCCTTTGACTATCATTCTGTGAGACTCTACTCCAGATTTGTGTCCCAGTAGGGAACAACTTCCTCTCTGCCAGCTCATCTCACTTCTGTTTCTGTCTGTCTGCCAATGATAAGCCTGCTACACATGCCAAAATTGTTGGAGGGATGGATTTTATGTTAATAGTGTCACATAGTACAGGTCAAGTTTATCAAGTCAAACACTACAGTGGATTTTTAACTTCTCTGTAAATAAAACTAGTATCAGAGCCACAGCAAGGGTTTGTCAGTGGAGGTTCTTTGGACAGCGTGGCTGATGATTGCTTAGCAATAGAAGTTGCATCAGGAGAGCATTGAATTTGATGAAGAAAAAAAGTGGTATGCCTCACATTTTCTGGGTGTTTTAAAATGCAACATAGGAATGGTCATTAATGATGGTTCAAACCAAAAGTGGAAATAAGTATCCATGATATAGAGACAAATTACAGTCACATGGTGCAAGGAATTTGATTATCACACTAGTTAAAATAATTAAACACAAGCAGAAAATTTGTGTGATGGGAACAAAATCTTGCAAGTAAACTAGACCAAGTGAATTGGTGGTATTATATATCATAACATATTGATGTAATATTTCTGTTTTCAGAGTATTTATAGATAAAAAGAGACATTATACGACATAGAAAATGTCAACAAAACGGTGTACTTCAGTAGAACATGGAACTGATTCGATTTTACTAAAACCTTCAATAAGTGCTCCCTGAAGGTCTTTCTGCTATGCTGTGGATATTCAAAACAAACAGCAACTCCCTCTCTCCTCAACATTAAACAGCCATACGCGTCTTTTTCCAGGCCACCTTAATCAATCCTGAGTCACGTACCAGTGTCAGAGACAGAGCACAAACCTCAAATCAAAATTTCCTAGGACAGCAGCTGATTGGAAACAAGAACACCACGCTTCTGTCTAGACAGTAAGTCACCAAATCAATCCGACAGTAAACAGTCGGAATCAAACACCATCACCTCAGCATTAACCTCCAGCAAAACAAAAACGGAGCTTCAAATCATAGCAAACTGGCAAAGAGAAAGTCTGGATACATGATGAACAGCCCCCCTTTTTGACTAGAGCAGCACTGGCTAATTGGCGTATTGATTTCATGACAGGTGACAAGTTTCCTGGCACTGTTGTGGGCTCATGCATTATCTGAAGTGGACAGATAAAGGCATGATGGGACACTATATGGCAGGCATCTTCAGCTCAACTCACAATAAAATATTAGTCCTATTGGAGCTAATTCGCATTCTACTGAAATAAAGTATATTTCAGGAACAGGCATCCATCCTTTTTTTTTTTTTCTTCACATTCCACACTTTTTTTAAGTCATTTTCCTGACCCGTTTTGTTACTTAAATGTAAAACAAATAGAAAAAAATACGTAAGAGAACAAAATAATGTAAAAGATGCATGACATGCTTTTCCAAGATTACAATACATGGGAAATTAATGCATGCATTGAATCCAACTTTTTTTGAATGTTGTGGTTCTCAGGTTTTCGTATGACTTCGGAACATGCACGTTGAATTTAAGAAGCCGATCCCACAAATTTCTCAACAAGACTTTGAATCAGATCAAATTATTCACCAAAGAGTGTATAAAATGTTGAAGTGACACCATAATATCACATGAAACTGAAGAACAAATTGGTGCGACATCCTTTTGAACCACATCAGGCCAAATAAATAAGGTTTGAGATGTCTGAAAAAGCCTCACAAAGCGAAGTTTACAAAAATGCTCACTTGAACTAAAAACGAATCTAGTAACTGTAACCTAGGGTTGCATGACATAGGGAGAATTTCATATAGCAATTGAGGTCAATATTGTGATATGCAATTGTGATATGAGAAACATGGTATCATGAATCAACCTGCTTGGCAATAAATAAAAACAAGAGACAGATTACTAATAACACTGAAAAGGGTATGCTGTGTTTTCAATTTAAAATAATTTTGCATTGAATAAAAAAAAACTACATTTGAACTTTTGTTTTCAATAGTACAGCTGAACAAAATAAATAGTAGAATAAATAGAAACATGCATAGATAGTTACATTCAATTTTTTGTTGTTGTTGTTTTTACATTTAGTCTAAACAAACAGGGACATTTAATTTAATTAACCCTACTTCATTTATCAATCATATCAAATCATGCCATCACTTTAAGCCTGATGAATGAGGTTAGTGGTTATCAAACTTCCATACTGCTGCTGCCAGGGACATCATACCTTTTTTAATATGGCACATTGAGCAAAACACAGAGAAATAAGCTTTGTATGACTATGAAGTCATTGCATTACGCATTTTAAACCACAATACTTTTACTTCACAAAACTTTTGGGACACTCTTAAAATTAGCAAATACTGACTGTCCCAAGTTGATTAATCTTATACGTAATAAAATGGCAAAAATCTCCAAAAGAACATACCAGGTGTTTGTACTCATTTGAAGGGTTAGTTGACTCAATAATGAAAATTATGTTATTAATTTTATTTCACCCTTATGTCATTCCAAACCTATTTAAGATTGTTGTATATCGTTTACTGTTCATTGTTTTTGCAGTATTCGATCTAGCTCCATTTCTTCTCCAAATGTGTTCAGTGTTGATATAAGTGTTAATACAGTGTTTAACCAAAAACAATTCAAACACATTTAAGCTCACATATTAAATGTGAGAATTGAAAATAAGTATCCTTTTTAACCATTTTAGGTGATTCTGTACTAATTTTGAACCTTGAATATAACATTCTCGTTGTAATGGGATGTAAAAACCTGCATATGAGTAAATGCAGACAGAGTTTTTCTTTAAAATGGAGAATTAGAGAGAATTATAAGGATGAAAAAGGTGAGGGGGGGGGGAAATGACCAGAGAAGTCCACTCTACTGAAGTAACCAGCGAGACATTCTTGACTTGTGATTGAGCAGAGTGTAAATGTTTAAAGGAGCTGAGCTTCAGAACAGTGAGAATTGACATCGTGAAATAAATCTCTCACTCTGACAGAATGACTGAAGGCCGTGGTCAGCTGTAGTATTGATGGGCTCTGTGTAGAAAAAAAAAAAAAACATCACACGGTTTCAAACGCAGCACATGAAGGCTCTTTTCAAAGCTAAATTTACATAAAGTAAACTGTGGCAACTTTTTTTTCCCCCACACAGCACAAACCCTCTCAACAAAGATTATTACATCAACCTTGCATAATTATGTTCAGCTCCAATAAAACACATTTAAGTGCAGTCAATTTTACTTTCCCTCATAAATCATGCATGAGGGTCAATTTTAATGTGCTGCACATCATCCAACTCTATTTCTGTGGAAATTGCAGTTCCAAGCATCCTGCGTGGAATAAATGATAAATATTGAGGCAAATCCAACTGACACCTAAGATTAATCTCACCGTGACAGGAGAGAAAATGTACGTTCCTCTGCCATTTCTTTCTGACTGTCCATCATGCACTGTGCCGCTCAGTACCTCTTTCTTTCCAATCTCTTTTCCTTCCCTTAAGGAATTTTATGAGCTGATCTCTTTTCCATAGTCTTTTTCCACTCTCTGTCTCTACTAGATTGTGACCAATGTGCAGCTTGGAAAAGAAAATCCTATTACATGATTGTTAAAAATAAAGCTACTTCCAGGTTCTTCGTCTTATGGCTGTGATTGCAGAATGAAACCTGTCACATTTGTCTTTCACATTGCTCATTGTGACCTACAAATACAAGGCTGGATGTATCAAGGCAGTTCTGGCGTGTGAAGAATCACAGCGTTAGAGATGGATGCTCTACAGAGACGTATCTGCATCACAGGCTATTTTCAGCTCTCTGTCAATCTTACTTCCTCTATTCACCTTATCACTTCCTGCCTTGAAATATACGTCTGCTAAAATATGGTTACATTTTCAACTACAAATTAAAGCAGACAGAGGGCTGCTCAATTATGGAAAAGTCATAATCACAATTATTTTTGGTCAATACTTTAACCACAATTAACACTGGAACTACCAGAATTACATAACTACTAGAATGGCAATAGCGGTCATTCTGATCATTCTCATTTAAGATGTCACATTTAAAGCTTCTATTGAGATATTAGAATTAAGTTTAAATGTCTGATATCATATTTAATGAAGTCTTCACTCTAAAAATATGCTATTTTTGGGGTGCACACCTCACTTTGTCCAGACAGCAGGAGAGCAAGGTTTTTTCACCACACTGACTAGGTGATTTGGAAAGTTTTGTTTTTGCGATCAGAAAGTAATTTTTTGTTAGCAGAAAGTTGCTAGGCAACAGAGGCATGCATATTCAAAGGCAAGGGAATAAATAGCAGACACTGAAATGCATGTGGCCAATTTTACCTATATGGTAATTCAAGGTAGAAATACTCAGAACTGTTGTTTTATGATTTAAAAAATAAATAAATTTAGAAAAAAAAATAGGAAAAGTCAGGGTTTTATTATTTATATGGGTTTTATTTTAACATTATTAAATTACAAAATGGTAAAAATGACCACCTCTGTAGTCCAGGTCTAAAATGATTATGAGTGGGCCATATGGCTTCAACTTGTTTAATAGATTTTTTTTAAAGATCTTTTTTTCTGTAAATAAGGTTGCTATTATGCCTATGCATTTCAGAGATCATGAAATAACACAGCAGGATGAGTAACTACAAAGAAAGTAAAACACCAACAAATAAAAAAAAGTCCTAAAAATGACTAAAACGAATATAACAATGAAACAAGCCATGCTTTAGGCATAGTCTTCACTGTAAGAATTAAACGTGATTTGTTTCTAATTGAAGCTACAAAAGTCCTTCAGTCAAGAGCAGTGAGAGATTTTGTCTTGTCTTTTTTGTTTGATTAATAAGAAGAACATTCGGCAGCAGGAATATAACCTGCTGTCACTTTAACACCCACACAGATCCGATTTACAATTAAATTGGGCTTTGCAGAAAAACAAATCCAGACTGTCGGAAAGGGGACGGGATATAAACGCAATAATTGTTTTATCTCAATATTTGTTTTTAATAATTGTTGGAGGACAAAATCTAAATTAAGTTGATTAATTGCACAGCCCTAAGCAGATCTGTCCATCTTTTTTTGAATCTGGTTGGTCAACGATCTCTGAATTTTGTTATAGAGGCTTGCAGTTTTTAACATTAAGAAAAATAGTCACTTCCTGTGAGAATACATAGAACAGCTACTCATCCAAGCTTTGGAAGATGGTCCTACTGCAATACTCTACTGGCAGGCCTTCACACCGGCACCACTAAGCTTTTGCAGATGATCCAAGAATACCCAAGCATGTTTCCTCTTCAACCAGCCAAAGCGAACCCCCTTCCTGATTTCCCTCCTCGGAAGGCCCGGCACTAGAGAGTGGGCTGTAGCCCTAGCCCTTAAAGTATTGATGTATTTTACATTAAATAATAAAATGTTTAAATAGCGTCTATATAGAATTCATAAACAACATGCCGCAAACTGCTGAGTTTGGATTTTCCTATGGTTTGTGTTTGCCCACCTTCAGAATTTGCATGCCCCCTGTCAGTACTGGCTTGGTGCCAGGCCTGCTCCACTGGCTCTCAGCTGTGTCCAGAATCAATTTTAACGATTCGATGCTGACTTTCAGGACTACCACTGGGACATCTCCTTCACACCTCAATTTACTGCCAGTTCAGGTCAATTAATGAGTGACAGTTTGTTGTTCCTTCACAAAAAAGAAAAAAAGTTACTCTACGGAATGAGCGGCCAACATAAACATGAACTGCTGAAAACAGCATAATGTTCAAGATGCGTCTTAGGGTGCTTTCACACCTCGATGTTTGTTTCGGAACCTGACGTGTTTCCCCCCTTAGCTCGGTTCATTTGGGCGTATGGGAACCCTGCAATTGTGCTCGGATCTGAGACAAAACAATTGGTCCGATATCGCCTCGTGGTGTTCTCGGCTCAGTTAAAACTAACTCTGAAGCGGTTCTGTTGTAGTGAGAAAGCAGTACAATCCAGCAAACTAACACACCAGGCTATATTACAGTGTATTATGCTTATGTAATAGGCATATATACGGCTATAAGAAGAGACAATGATGAGTAGGGTGGGATGTCATTCCTACTCCTAGGAAAAGCATCTGTCAAACTGAACTATAAAAAAAAAATTATAAATGACCATTATTCTTTTGCTTAACATGACTACTGATATAGAATACATATAAAATTTACAACCCTAGACTAAAATGAGGCTATGTATGAGAAAGTCCTACCACTGATTTATATTTGGTGACTTTGTCTGTGGGTGTCACCATTCAAAATTAAAAGTGCACCTTTTCGCTTATAATGTCTTATTTTCTCACTGTCATAAACTAAAATAACAATATGACAGCGGAGTAAAATCCCAGAAAATAAACCAAACTCTGACCAATGTGAGGAGAGTTTACATGGACGTGACTTGTTTTAATAATTTTGGTTCGTTCATAAACTTCGCTGTGTGAAAGTGAACTGCACCAAAAAACAACTTCTCTTAGGGTGTCTGCGTGCGTTTGACCCCCATTTCCCAGTTCGTTTGGCAAGTGTGAGCGCTCTGTGCCGCGCCCCAGCCACAGTTCAATTTGGCGGCCCTGGCCTGGTTGGAAGAGGTGGTTCAGAGCGCTATTTAATTGGGTACGTGATTTGGTTTGCTTGTAGTGTGAGTGCAACTGTACATTTACACGGGGTGACACCACTTGAGGGTGTATCTGAAGCTTGGTGCTGACCCGATCATCATAGCAGCGGCAGCCAATGACTACTGTCTGAGCTGGGGTATTTGCATAAAGCATGTGAATCAGGTCCAAAGCACACCTGAGCATGCAACGTCACTTTTAAGGACTGTTTGATATAGATTGATTAATCATTTTTACTTTTCAATGAACGCGAACAGTCATGGTTTATCAAAGATACAAACCCCTCACTGTACTTCATTCACTTACAAAAGAGTTGTGGCAGCCCGCAGTTTTCAAAAACTAAACAAAGAAATGTTTTAAAGCTGGTTTAAGGTTCAGTATAAGCCAATAAGCCAAACATAACTTACAATTGTGATGTAAAATCGAACTATATAATAATTCCACTATAATATTTCGATTGTCATACATAAATCTAAAATTTTGAAACTAAATTATTCAACCCTCTAAACTACTGTATACAAATGTGAATAGTGACCATAACTGGCAAGTAAATATTTTAAAATGCCTGATGGGGTCAGAAGAACTTCTGCTTAATGACTTTTTCCCCTTTTTAAAAAAAAATGTCTACATAAACTCTCCATTTTACTAAACTTGAACATTCTTCTAGACTACTTTTACGCTCCAAAGCAGATACTTATTCTTACAGGTTTTGGAAAGTCTGAGCAAAATAAGAAATTGTCATTTCTGGATGATGCCAGTTTGTCCTTGTGTGACCTAGGTCTAAATTAAATCCTTCTATGGTCTACAGTAACATGTTCGAGAGAACATGAATGTGAGCAAGAGTGTTTGTGTACACGAACATGAAAACAGGACAATGTACTAAAATAGGACAAATACCCTTAGGGTTCAAATTAGATGAATCAGGTACCACACACACCATTAGTGTAAAAGGCTCTTTAGGACAGCTCCCATTACATCGTAACACAAACACATTAAAAGCCTACTGCTTTCCCTCTCTTTTTTAAGACTAATAAATAAAATAAAAACACATTTACAACAGTCTTTTTTACATTAAATATTTAGACAAAATTGGACTGCAGCAAACAACATCTGTATGGAGACAGATACCAAGAAAGAATTGAACTTTTGTTTTTACACAGGGATCCTCAAAACCCGGTGACAATTCCACCAAATTACTCAGCTCGAGTGTTACAGAGAGCCATTCATGACTAATTCATTAACATCCCAAAAATACATTCCAAGGGTCACTAATGACCTTTGAAAGGTCTTTTATTTCGAACCCAAGTGGAAAAAAACAATGTGCACTGATGCACATAATAAGATGAGATACTCTTATGAGAGAGAATGCTACAAATGAAAGGTTTGCTTGTATTCATGTATTTATTCAGTTGTGTTATTCAGAGATGCTGTGGGAAAGTTTTAAAGAAACCGCATTCAGAAAATACCCCATTACCTGACAGATCTCAATGAATTGGGTTTCCTGAAATAGCAGGCCTGTTTTTGCGACATCCCAAGGTTTCATAAACCACAAAGGAGGGATTACATTTAAATTCTTTGTGCAGGCAATCAGAAGACTATCAGTCAGGATGGTTTATATAGGGGAAAGAGATAGCTGAAAGTGGGGTTGTTGGAGTAGAACATTCAAGTTAAACACAATGTTAAGCAGTTGACAGTTTGTTCCGTTTGTTTTGCGATCATACTGCTGCTGTTGACAACTTTGAGACAATGTGTCATTCTTCTGTTTCATGTTTTCAACCAACAGACTCAGCATTTTGTTTTGTTTTTTGACAGAGCTTAGAAAAGAGAGAACATCTAAATCAGTAGACACCTTTACGTGGACACATGAAATATATACGAATATACTATTTTTACTCAGTGTTCTCATTTTCTGTGGTTAGCACAGATCTGCTTGATGTGATAATGTCACCTGCAGAACACCCTCTGGATATAGGAACAGAGGTTCAGGCACAGCCAGAAATTACAGTCTGGGTATCCAATAAATAAATAAATAAATAAATAAATAAATAAATAAAAACATTTGGAGCACAACAACATCAATGTACAGAAAAACATAAATCAATAATAAATGTAAAGGGTAAATGTATCTATTTTTCTAATAAATAAAAATAATGCAACTCAGAATCAAGCATAAACTGCAGAACGAATGTGTGCAAAATGCCTAAAGTGCAGCGAACATATATTCAAAACGTGAACCAAAAAAGGTTAGATAACAATAGATAACACTGTGAGTGATCAATAGATTAAATAAAAATAAACAATCTAGTAGAATTTTGAAAGTAGTCAAAATGGGTATTATTATTATTTTTTTTACTCCAGCAGATGAGATACTAAACAGACATGGAATTCTTTTTAGCCAATATTCAAAGTCCAGAAACGTCCAAAAACAGTCAAAACATTGCATTGCATTGGTTCAACTAATCATACGAATATCTTCTCTCCCACATAAAGGTGCACATATATTATGGGGAGTATGACCAATTGCAACTAGACCCAGCAGTGCAACAAGCAAGCGTTGTATTGGCCAAAGTAAATGTGCACCCTAATCTGATGCAGAAGACATTGCTGACCAGTTTTATTTTTAAACACAAAAGTGTTCTTGAAGCATCGTTTGATTACAGTCGAACCACTGAAATCACATGGAATGTTCTAGATGTTTTTGGTTTCTTTTCTGGACTTTGAATGTCTCAAAACCGTTGCTGTCGATGGAGGATGAGGGAGCTCTCACATTTCTTCTAAAATATCTTAATTTGTGTTCTGACATGTGTTATGAGGTGAACGAAGGACTCAGGGGGCTGAAACAACACGAGGGTGAACATTTAAAAATAGAATTTTCACTTCTAATTCATAAGGCGTAATTCTGGTCACAATTTGGTCATCTGAGTATAATTTTGAAAAATTTGAAGGGCTTCTATAATCCTAGACTAAAATCTGTGATCTTTGATTGTTGGTTTGACATGTTCACCAACAGCCTATTTATGGCCATTGTGATCAAATTTTCCCAGTTTCATGCAGTGTGACTTCAGATACAATCACTGTCAAACCAATAACAAATAGGAGTGCAACAAATTCAAACCACTGCAGGGAAAACCAGATTTATATCCTGATTTTATGATCTAGGCATATCATGACAAAAATTTATGCAACAGCTTTGCTGGATTGACATGGGGATCATGTTTGTACAGTCTGTCAAGCTACAATCACAAATTTACATTGCATTTAACAGTGGTTCTCTACCCTTTCATGAAGCCTCCTAATAGTGCACGTTGCATGTCTCCTTTGTCTGATACACCATTTTCTAGTCTTGGAGTCTCTGCTAATGAGTTGGAAGTTGGATCAGGTGTGATTAATTAAGGAGATATGTGAAATGTGCCCAAGTAGGTATCGCTGCAGCCCGGAGACCTCCAAGTAGGAGGGATTACACTGCAAGTAGGTTAGGTGACCTCCAAGGGGGAGGGACTTACGCCACATGTAGGTTGGGTTTAGGTGGTGTAGGTGGAGTAGACATTAATAAAACAACAAGTTACTGTGAGGTTGGGTTTAGGGTTGGGGTAGGTGTAGACATTCATAAAGCACAATATTGGACTGTGTTATGTACAAGACATTAAACAAATAAAAACTCCAGGTTTGTACAGCCTACTTGGAGCTCAGAGCCCAAGCTCTCGAGACCTACCTGATCTCGGACCCCCTTTATATGCATATTGACCAGGCGGGAGTTTTGGGCTCAATTTTCTCCGAGCTCAGGGTTCTCTCCCGGGACAGCATGCCAAACCTGCTATTAATGCCAAGCATATCGAAGTGTGAACTCTTGAAAAGGTCAGTCAGAGATGCATCTTTCGACTTCCAAATATCACCTCTAACATCTGAGGTGGTATGAAACATGTCCAAACACCTCCGTTTGCCCAAAACATTCAATCTGAGCAAATTCATTTTGGCATGTCCTTACTCACTTCTAGAGGACGCTCACCCTTTACAGCAAAGGTACAAAAAAATTTTAATGCATAGCCCACTTTAAAATAAAGAACATGCGGAACGAAATGACAAAGAACCTCACTGATATTCAATCCACAGAAAAAGACACTGCCCTGCTTCAAAATATGCCTACCTCCATACTTTATAGTATGAAAAAGCCAATGTGAACAGCATGCCTAAATTTATAGTATTCACACGAAACAGCAGAAAAAAATTACTATTGCATGAAAAATGTATTACCCCACGAGGCCAAGCTAAGCAATTTTTTGTGAACTCTTTTGTTAGACTAGTCTTCACAGACAAGAAAAAGAGAAGAATAAATATGAGAAAGGAAGGGAGGAAATGAGAGAATAACTGTAGGCAACGAAGTGAGGATAAGCATTGAAGTGCAGTCATGGAGTCTGAGAATGTGACTCAGCATAAAGTAGTCATTCAGCAGCTCAACCAGATAAACTCCATAATGCCTGTCAGTAGTAGAAGATGGGTGTACATGGGTGTACTTTGTGAAAGCATATTACATGAAAATGTAATTATATATTTAAAAACTGTTTCTTCATTAGAAGAAAAATATATTAACTAATATAATATAATATAATATAATATAATATATAATAATGTTGGGGTCCATACAATATGTGACCAGTTTCACAAATATATGTTGTGGTCCAACAGAATTAGGTTTGAATGACAGGCTGAGTAATAATGAAATCATTTCTGAGTGAACAATGTTCTGTTGTATGGAGACTTCATCTCATAAAAAGGGTCAGAAACAGACAAGAAAGAGATCAGACGCATGATAACCTTCACATACCACTAAATTCTTGTGTCAAACCACACATACACAATCATGGCCTCAAGTCAAATCAGGCTGTTTACCATCAAGCTACAATACGAAGCCAGTCAAATGAACATTTTTAGAACAAATCAATAAACAATGAAACAATTTCCTAATACGCCTAATAGGGATGTACCAGATCAGTTGTGAAGTGTATGTACAACAATTAATCTGTGGATTAATTATAAATTTGAACCATAATCTACACGTTCAGTTTATAGCTGAAGTAATATCTTACAATATTCATGCTAGGGATGCTCAAAACTGAGGCTTTCATTTTATAGCTTATAAAACTTATGCAAATTAATGCAATATCATCTGTAAACATCAAAATTGTTATATGCTATAGTAACCTACACTTTACAAAAAGTCAACATGTGCGCCTTAAGGTTCACTGTCATTGTCTTTCATCACAGGCAGCGCACGCGCACATGAACCGTGAGTGAGACGGAGAAAATAAGTCATAATCATAAGACATAATCTTTAAACTAATGACTTCTATTAAAAATGTTGATAGAGGTTTTGTAATATAGCGGAGCATTAATTAAACGCATATTTTCAGTGGAGCGATCGGTTTGAGGTAGCCTGCTATTGTTATTTGACAGAAGAAAAAAAGACATGATTGGACAAACAGCATATGCCTTAATCTTAAAAAAAATTCAGTCAGTATTTTCTTTTTATAATCTAAATTTGTAGATAGTTTAGATTAGGCATGTCACAAAATGGACATGTCAATTTTTTCTTTTTATTAAATAATAATTTTATATTAATCTGACCAGTTAACGGTTAATATTCGGTTAACGAGCAGCGGTTGTCGGTTGGCAAAATTAACCGAAATGAGAATCCCTAATTCATGCAGTATCTCTCCCTCTTTATAATATATATATATATATATATATATATATATATATATATATATATATA
>CAIGQW010054088.1:3522195-3537256 GCA_903798125.1 Danio choprae | reverse complement strand
GTGATGAGTGCACAGGTGTGTGTAATCAGTAATCGGGTGACTGAGTGCGTTGTGTAGTGGCTGGAGAGTGTGAATGGTGATCCGGGCTGATAGAACGTGCAGGGGGTGTGACACTGGGAGACATTATTAGAAGACATGGGATCAGCTTCCACTGCTATGCAGATGATACCCAATTATATATTTCAACAAAACCTGATGAGACATCTGAACTGTCTAAACTAACTCAATGTACTAAAGATATTAAAGACTGGATGACCAACAATTTTCTTCTCTTAAACTCAGACAAAACAGAATTATTACTTATTGGGCCTAAATCCTGTACACAGCAGATCTCACAACTTGACCTGCAAATAGAGGGATGCAAAGTTAGCATTAGCTCTACTGTAAAAGATCTGGGCATTATATTAGACAGCAATTTATCATTTGAAAATCATATCTCCCATGTCACAAAAACCGCCTTCTTTCATCTGAGAAATATCGATAAGTTACGAAATATGCTATCCATCTGAGATGCAGAAAAGCTAGTTCACGCTTTTATGACCTCTAGGCTGGATTACTGTAATGCTCTGTTCGCTGGTTGCCCAGAATCTTCTATTAATAAACTTCAGCTAGCACAAAATGCAGCTGCCAGAGTTCTTACCAGGTCTAGAAAATATGATCATATAACCCCAATTTTATCCTCCTTACACTGGCTGCCTGTTAAGTTCCGTATTGATTACAAAATATTGCTTCTTACCTATAAAGCTTTAAATAATCTAGCTCCTGTCTATCTAACTAACCTTCTGTCTCGTTACAATCCAACCCGCTCTTTAAGATCTCAAAACGCAGGGCTCCTGGTAGTACCTAGAATAGCAAAGTCGAGTAAAGGAGGTTGAGCCTTCTCATTTATGGCTCCAAAACTCTGGAATAGCCTCCCTGATAATGTCCGAGGCTCAGACACACTCTCTCAATTTAAAACTAGATTAAAGACTTTTCTTTTTAGTAAAGCATACACTCAATGCGTCGCATAAGGGTATGGTGTATTGTGTACTCCTCCTGTCTTAATACACCAGCCATTGTGTTAGAAACTCTTATATGCTTTACATATCTGTTATATAACTGCTATTTTCATCCATAACAATCCTTTTCTTTCCGGTTTAAATACACTATGAACAGCAGCTACGGTAAATATTTTCTTTATTTTCTACTTCCACCTGGGGATACTCATCCCGAGGTCCCTACAGATTTGCAGCGCCATCGATGCGATCCTAGACCTCTGAAGAGATGATCCGAAGGTATCCTGGACCAGGCCGTATCCTGAGCTGATACCGTGGTGGCCATGGAGGAATGGAGTGCATGAGACTGATTCCTGAAAGGCTACAGTGATGAACAAATCTACGTTTGATTCTGTGGGCCAGCCTAACCTCCCGCTGGTGCCCTACCCACACCTGCAGCTTACACGATGGATATCCAGCTTCTCCAGCCCGGCGCCTAGACTGCAGCTCCACATAGGAAGTTTGGGCATAGGAAAATGACCGTGCCTAACATAGCCTGGTTTCTCTTGAGGTTTTTTTTCCTTCACTTCGTCAATTGGTGAAGTTTTTTCCTCCACTGCTGCCACTGGCCTGCTCGGATCGGGACTTGTGGAGCTGCGCTTCGGTGGATTCAGTGTTTGAACTTTCAGCAGTGAAACTTAAACCACACTGAACTGTACTAAACTCTAAAATCTGGACTTTACTTGAACTTGTTAAGCTGCTTTGACACAATCTACATTGTAAAAAGCGCTATATAAATAAGCTTGAATTGAATTGAATTGAATTGAGACTCGCAATAAGAACATATGGACTAGCCCTATGGAGGGGGAGTGCTACATATGATAAGTTGGTTAGATGGTAAGGAAGACACGGGTCCGCTTAGTCATACCGTGCATAGCTGGCATCGAACCTCAGCATGTGGGTAGACCAAGAGTGGGCATACCAGACATTACACTGGGGATCTCGGAGGAATTCTTTATGGTTCGCCAAGCGGGAAAAAATAAAAAAGGCGTATGCACCTCCCCGGGTTAGGGAGTATGGCGCAGCAAGCGTTTTTGACACCGATTTTCTCCCAATTGACCAAGGTTACCCAGGAATCAGGAGGAAACCAGCTCCACTCGAAGATTATAAAATCTCGCAAATGTGTTAGGTGTCACCCAGCTCGCAGCTTTACATAATCTGTTGAGAGGTGTCGCATACTCTGAAAAGGAGGCACAGCTTTTTTAAGTGTGCTCTCTCTCCCGGGGGACATGGCTTGCCCTGGCACATGAGCGAGAGAAGGCTGGTCCAAATTCCTGGCACGATTCACTGACCAAAAATGACACCTAAATCCTAACCCTCCTGAATGATACCAACGCGACCAGCAGAGTTGCCTTCATGGACAGAAAACTTATAGATACTGAATCGAGTGGCACAACGGACCTAACCATAACCCCTGGTTATGCTTTCTCAGCGAACTACCATCTGCCACCCCACAGGGAACGGGGATGGCAGCATGCCAAACCTTCAGTGTGGAGGGTGACAGTCTGCGCTCCAGTTATCCTGGAGGAAGAAAACACAACACTAATCAGGCATGTCCGGTGTTCTTCTCAGAGAGAAGAGCTCCACACAATCCACTACAGGACATAGGCTTGCCTATACAGAGTTTTCTAGCCTGAGTGATGGTGTTAACCATCGACTGATAGGTCACCTAAGTCCATCGTGCTCTGTCTAGAAAACCTCCATGGAGGTTCCAGAACCCTGCCCGTCCCAGAAAAATGAAGTACTTCTTCCGGGGAATTCATCAGGGAGAGCGATCACGTGGAGTGTGAGTCCAGAAACTCAGGTCCGGCTGGGCCAAGAAGGCGCAACAAGCGAGACCCACTCCTCGTCTCCCCAACCTTGCACAGTCTGTGTGAGCAGGCTTACTGGGGAAAAAACGCGTGGGGAAAAATATTGCGTAACCCCGGGGCCAGCTGAGAGCCAGCACATTCGTGCAGAGCAGGGAAAGCAGCTGGCGAAGGGCCATTTGGGAGAAGCAGCAGGATGACCTGGGCCTCTCTGAAGCATGCCCATAACAGCTGGACTGTGCCGGGGTGGAGTCTCCATTCTCCCGGAATGTAACTGTCGTGAGAGCATGTAAGCTGGCACAGTAGAGCTCATCCGGGATTTGAATGGCGCGCAGCTATTTAGCCATATTTTATGACTCTGAAGGAACAGATGGTGAGTGAGCTGAGACATGCGGCGGTAGCACTCATCACCCAAATGGTTGACGTACGCTATCGCCGCCATGCTGACTGTCCTACCAACACGTGTCTCCCCCTCCATATCAGTAGGAACCGGCGGGGAGCGAGACACACTGCCAACAGCTCCAGGCAATTAAAATGCCAATGCAACTGAAGTTCGGTTTACAAACCTGCTGCTGCATGCTCGATACATACAGCCTGCCAGCCCATACTGGAAGCATCTGTCAGAGAGACAGCATGACTGGACACTTGTTCTAAGGGCACCCAGGTCCGTAGAAGGCAAGGTCCATCCAGGGACTGAAGGTGTTGCGACACAGCATGGTGATGGACACCCGGTGTGTCTCTGCACTCCATGCACATCTGTGGACCCAATCGCGAAGCCAGCACTGAAGTGGTCTGATATGAACAAATAAGCAGCGTGATATTGGCTACAAATGTCATATGCCCCAGGAGCCTCTGGAAAAATTTAGTGAGACAACTGTAACTGCCAAATTTATTGAACCGGGCAGTGCAAGCCCGATGCACTGTTAGTAAAGCACACCGTGAAGGAGACAGAGTCCGGGGGAGAGCTAGCTCTTTCTCTGTTGACCTGAAACCCCAACAGGCAGAGGTGCCAGAGCACCAGGTCCCTGTGCATAATCAATTAGTTCAAAGACCTGAAAAAAAAAAACAGTCAATGAAAAATCAAAAAATGACGATGCTCGTGCATCGAAAAGGTAAGGGCATCCTCCACATATGGAAACAGGGAGAGCCCAAAGGGGAGGACCGTTTACTGCCCGGCTCGACCCCCGTCGCAGACAGGAAAAAACAAGGAGGGAGAGAGCGAGACATGGAGTGAGCGTCCTTCAGGTCTATAGCTGCAACCAATCCCACAGACAGACGCACTGGGGGATGCGTTTCTGCATGAGCATCTTGATCGGCATCCTGAATAGATGACAGATCAAAACACACAGATAGGATTGGTATAACCCATCTCTCTCTGGGTACAATGAAGTGGGGGCATAAACCCACTTTTTATCTCGGCTGGAGGGACTGACTCAATTGTATCCTTCGAGACAGGGGTGGCATATCGATGACCGCTTAAATACACACGTGAACTCGGGAGGCCAACACCGAATTAAAATGCATAGCCGAGTCTGACCATCTGCATGAGCTACTATGACAGGCTAAGCAGCGCTAACCAGGGTGACAGAGTCCGAACGAGCAGCATCACTGGAACGATCGATGACGTACCTGCGGAGGGGCCGCTTTGGTATAGGGAGTGCTCAAGGTCCCAAGGAAGAGCTGAAAACATGAGATTGACTCTTACCTTCCTCCAAGGATCCCGTGGAGAGGCTGGAGGTGCGAGAGAAGGAGCCCATCCTCTGGCGCCCTCAAAGCCTGTGGCGAAGTGCACCAAAGCTGAGAGCTGGAAGGCAGCGCGTCACATTTGGCACATTCACTAGCAAGTGGAACAGGCTGTGATGGCAGAGCGTTTTGGAGCTGCAGGAAGAGAGCTCTCAGGAAGGAATAGCCAGCGTGGACGGGTCTGGTGGGGGAGCAGTTTTCTAAGCCTACCAAGAGATGACCTGTTTCATCACGCATGGCTAATCTCTCATCACCGAGGACTCCTGGGTAAAGTCCCCAATAGTGTCGCCTAGTAGGCATATGGGCACGCCAAGAAAGTACACTTTGTTGATCAAGCGCATATCTGCCAGGGTAAGCCAAGAGTGGCATTTCTGGACCACTGTGTGGCCATCGTCCTCCCCAGGGCACGGGCGGCCAACTTGAAGGTCATGAGAGCATAGTCGCATAAGCCCAGGGAAGAACCGCCCCTGTGCAGCACAGCCAGGCGATGCAGTGGTGCAGGGCAGGAGTGGCATGGCCCGCAGCGGTGTGGGCTCTGGCCATGAGAAACACAGATAAGCCACCCATCTTGGACGGGGGTCTCAGCTTACCCCTCCAGGTGGCGGCGCCCACCAGCTGAGGAATAGCTTTGTACCCACTGGCCACCTCGCCATCAGGGAAGGTGAAGGCGGAAGCGCATGAGGACAGGGCGGAGAAAAATGTCCTCCATGCCAGCGTGTGCTCGCTGTGCGCCCCTGGGAAGAAGGGGATGGGAGCTGGAAGATTCATCTTCGTCACACCCTCTAGTCTGTCCAGCAGTGAGACTGGGGGACAAGCCATCTCCTGCCACACTGCCGAAGCAGCCCAGGAAGCGCAGCCATCATGTCTGACTCGAAAACCGTGACTACGCATTGCACCCAGTAGGATGGTAGCAAGCCCGGTCTGTCATCTAAGCATAACTGCTCGCCCACCAATGTTGCAATGGGCATCTAATCTCCGGTGTCATCAAGCGGAAGCGCGGGCATCCCTGGGGGATGAACCGCACAGCCACTCGAAGCTTGGATGGAGTGTGCTGTGGAGGAGTGGGGGGCCCGCGGGCCCAGAGGCCCGGATAAACCCCCACTGTGATCCTCAGATCTGCCCACATGCTAACCGTTTTCACGAGGAGCAACGGGGGTGGCTTGGAAGCCGCGATCTCAGCTGTGCAACAGCCATACCCTCACAGTAAAAGCACAAGCTGTCCGTGAGCACTGCATTGACATGGTGGACCCCCAGACCTGTGATGCAGTACCTGTGCCCATCATCCGGAGATAGGAACCACCACATCTAGAAATACAGTCAGAACAGAATCTTGAAAAGACATGTTGATTGACTGTGTTGCTGTCTTAGGAAAACCTGTGCTTTTGATGGAAACTGCTATATTTATGCACACCAGCGAAATGCCCAGGGGACAGGAAAGCCCAGATCGACCGCTGCTGTCGTGTCATCTCCCGCACTGGTGAGTAAACTGGTTTCAGTCTTGAAATTAGGTTGGCAAATAGAGTGTCTTCGCGTGAGAGTCTCTGAAGTAGAATTCTAAATGCTCACTCTCAGCAGCCGGCTGATATATACCACTAATGGCTAATCGCCTTCAGCTGTGGAGCTGAGCTCTGTCAAATTATTTGGCATTCATTGGCCCGTTTTCTTACTCTTCAGAGTGATTGGTCATCTGGCGAACTCCCATATGTCTGGTATCAGACACACGTTGTAGTTCCCATGAAGGGGAACACAACAGATCATCCAAAGTGCACTTTTTTCAAACATTCCAGCATGTTTTCAATTGTTTTAATACAATACATATAATCACAAAATATCCTTTTCACTATACTAAATAAATATTTCATTCACAGCAACTGCCTTTCATAATGCTATCACTACCAAACTTTTGATTTGTGTCTTTTATCGTTCACGTTTAATTCAACTGATCTTAAGGTTTAGTCAAATAATAATTTATTATGTCCATAGATTTTCAACTTGTCTGATTGTTATCTGATTATTTGTAAGTTACCCCACATTTCTGCAAAAAGCTTTTAGTCAAAAAATACCAGTTACTAATTATATTCACCTGATGATCACAATTAGATACTATGTAAGTACTTGTGAAGTAAAATTACAATACCTAAATGCTTTTTTTTTGCTTGCCTTGATGTGTTTCCATTGAGGAATCTGATACATGAAATATATGCAAATTACATATTTGACATATAAGTTCAATGTGGATTTCGAGCACCCTTTTGATCTAGTACAGCCATGAGTCTTTTTGGGAAAGAAGCAACTTTTTTTTTTACACCTGGATTTGGGTATCCTCTGCCATTCCTCCTAACAGATCCTCTCCACTTCTGTCAGGTTGTATGGTAAATGTTGGTGAACAGCCATTCTTTAGTCTCTCCAGAGATGCTAAATTGGGTTCATGTCACTTGGGTTCAAATTCTTTAATAATAAAACGCTTTTTAAGGTAAATAATTAAATAAATAAAATAATTGAAACAATCCTTTGAAACAATCTCTGATTCAGGAAACACTAAGGGCAGGAAAACATTAGCCTATCTTGTCGTGGCCTATTTAAAATTCCGCTGTAACATCAGTACTTTTTTTATTATTTACACTCTCTGTATCTTTTTTTTATATTATGGCATTTTTTCTTTACTACATTATCCCTCTGGCTTCCACTATGTTTCTTCTATACTCTCTCAGAAATAAAGATACACAACCTGTCACTGGGGTGGTACCTTTTTAAAGTGTACAATTTTGCACCTTAAATGTGCACATTTGTACCTTAAAAATCCAGTTTTGTGACTTTAGGGTATACATTTGTTTCTTTAAAGTATTATGAGGTACACAGTTGTACTTTTTTAGGCATTACAGTTTTTTTTTAAATTGCTTATCCACGATTTTCAAAACACGGCCCGTGTTTTCAAAACAGTACACACAATTAGCACAACCACACACCTAATTAGCAAAACACTACAGATCCTTTGCATAATTAAACACTCTTGTAAAAATTATACACTTATGTTTAAAAAACACACTTTTTTACTATAAGAAACACACGTTTCACATATACTATACTCTGTTTGCACGAGTTACACTCTGCTGTGATAAACCTAAAACACTTTTAGCACTTCTACTTCCCTATGATTAGAATAGGCTACCATCAACAAAGTACAAATATAAAGTAAATACACCAAACACTACACAAGACCAATGTGGCACACTGAAGAAACTCATTTATTTCTCAACATGCCCAAAATTTTGACATGGAGATTCATAGTACTGTAACAACATGTCACTTTACGTATTGCACTGTAAGTTTACTGTTACAAAAACAAAATATGTTGTCATTGTTTTAAATCTAAAGCTCTTTGCTCTTTCATAGGCTTATATCTACAGTTCAATACAGTGTTCTACAGTGACAGTAATCTGCTGAGAGGGGGAACAGGTACACTGTAAACACCAATGACATGTAGAAACATAAAACATTCATTAGGCCAAACATTACTGTTGTATACAGTAGCATACAACAAAACCATAAACATACTGCATGTAAAAATGCATGTATAGCATATGTTAAGCAAATGTATATTCTCTAGAATACAGTAAATAAAGAGTGTGGGGTTTCGGGGGAAAAAGTGTCCTTTGCCTGGAGAAGAGTAATGCAGGCATAGGGTTGGCCATCATCTGGTTTTGGAGATTTGCTGTGTAGTTTTGCATTTTGAGTGAGATGTTTCAGAAATTGTGTGACAAGAAAATATTTTGTGTGTAAACAGTTGGAAAAAAACTGTATATACTTTCCATAAAACTACTCATTCAGATTCAGGAAAGGTGAGTATGGAAGGAGATACAAGTTTATAAACTGTCCATTGCTCTCCCAATCATCTCACATTGATTCTTCTAACCATGTTTAGACACTCTCCTTCCCACCTTCATTAATCTGTTTGCTTATATCGGTTGTGTCACATCATTTGAAAAACATGACATCAATTTTGAGTGGTTGTGCTTAATCAATGACATCTTTTCCCTATTTGTATTTGATCGTTGCTACTTGTGTTTACCAGCATGGATGACATGTTCATTAGAGTGCAGAATGTGTTGTGAGAATCAGAATGTGTTTAGAGAGTTGTATGAAAAGATCTGCACATTGCTTTTTACTATGTGAAATGGTTTAAGGTATTGACAACAGACTGCACAGTTAGCTAAATGAGGTCAGGCTACTGAGAACATAGTTCAGCTAATGGGTTTTAGAATTTAAGCAATTGAGAAAAACTTTAATGTGACAGTTGACCAAAAATACAAATGTACTCATCATTTATCATTGAGGTTCCAAACCTTTATGAGTGAATACAAAATAATACATAACCTCTTTTGTTTATGAACACAAAATAAAATTTTTTAAAATGCTGTAACTATTTGAAAAACTTGTAACCATTGACTTCCATATTAGAAAAAAAAACAAATACTATGAAAGTCAATGGTTACAGGTTTCCAAAATTTTTCAAAATGAATAAGTTTGTGTTCAACAGAAAAAAAAGATAATCAGGTTTGTGAGAAGTGAAGCAGGAGTAAATGAAGAAACAATTTTCATTTTTGGATGAACTATCCCTTTAAATTATAATAATTTTTAAAACCTCAATTAAATTAATAAATTAAACTTATCAGAACAGAGGCAGAACTTAGTCTATATCTTGCTCTCTTGAAAATAGGCCAATAAAATAAATACACAAAATCGTCTGTGCAAAAGAGGATCAGTGGATTTTCAGCAGTATTCTCTGCCCCAGTTGTCCAGTATACTGGGGTTGATGTAGGATGATCCAGGGCTATTTACATACAGAGCAGTGTGTTGGTCTGCTTGGTCTTGTAATAATGTTATGTACCATAAGTCTTCTGGCTGGTCAAGCTCCAGAATCCTCTGCTTGATGCGTAGTTTCTTCTCAATGGTCCTCCGCCTGAATTTAAACTCAATGATGGTTTTGGTGTAACGGTTTAGAGCCGTGACCGCAGAGCCCATACAGGTGCCAAATGAGCCCCACGCCAGACTAAGAAAAAGAGAAGAGGAGCAAGATTAAACAATTTTTAAAGAGATGTTTCAGACAAAAATTAATCTTAATCTTTGTTTTTGTTTTTTTGTTCTTATAAAAATGCTAGTCAACGGCTAGACAGCAAAACACCCAGTGGTAAATTTATTGAGATTATTAAATGTTGGTTGAGCAGAACCTGACGCTAACAAGCAGAATCACTGAAGAGACACTCAAAATAGCGACTGACTTCAATTTGAGATTTTTCTGTCAAACATCTACAAAAATCCCTTGTGACATTTACTGAAAAGTCAGTGTTGAAAAGTCACAATTGTTGAGAACAGGGTTTGCTTTACTTGAGAATTGTGTTTCTTCATTCATCGTATTAGTTTAACTTTGGTTGCTGTAATTGTAAATCCCCCTCTCATGACCTCTTGGGAAGTCCTGGCGGGTCTGCAGAGAGATCCGTTTAAGCCACTCAATTCGGTATCTCTGAAAATTGCCGGACCCCGGCCCGGCTATTTGCCCAAGGTTCCTACCACCCCATGTACTGTAGAGATCAGGTGGTGAACCTGCAAGTACTGCCCACAGAGGGGGCAGACCAAGCCCATTCACTGCTTTGTCCCGTTTGGTCTTTGCACCTTTCACGTGGAATGAATGCAAAACTTAAGATCTTGTGAATGCCAGGGCAAGCCGTGTTCCCCGAGCATGAGAGCAAGCTTTACTAGAAGTGTTGCCCCCTTATGGGAGTTAGCACACGGCGCCTCTCTCACAGATATTTGTAGGTCTGCAGGCTGTGCGACACCTAACACATTCGCAGGGAAAGGTTGCACTGATGATGATGCTTGAGCACTCACGCTATGCTTGGCAAACCACATCAGGGGAGTGACAGGCTTAGCTGCTGTGGCGTTTTCCATACACACTCCCATATGTCTGTTATCAGACACATGTCAAAGTTCCCATGAAGGGTAACATCCTGGTTACGTACATAACCCATGTCCTCGAATAGGGAACAGAGACGTGCGTTTCCTTTGCCACAGCAGCTGAGTCTCCAGCTGTTAGCTGAGTGATCGGCTCTTCAGCAGGCACATTCTAGTGCTTGCTAATCGCTAATTACTAATCGCTGACAGCTGTGGAGCTGAGCTCTGCCAATTCATTTGGCGTTCATTGGCCCGTTTTCTTACTCTTCAGAGTGATTGGTCGTCTGACGAACTCCCATATGTCTGTTATCAGACACGTCTCCATTCCCTATTCGGGGAATGTGGGTAACGTATGTAACCACGACATTTTACTCACTGATGTTGTTTGTGACTTTAATTTTTTAAAGAAAGAAATATAAAGCCTGAGAGAACACACAGAAACCCTCACACGGCCTACATCCAGCACCACCCAGACACCACCTGAGGCGAACACACAGAGAACAGACACACACAAGTTCAAACACCCCCGAGATCAGGAGAACACATCCAGAAAGGCAGAAATAGTTATTTTAATAGACTCAAATGGCAAGTACATCAAGGAGAAACAGCTATTCCCTAGTCACAAAAAGCTGGACCAAGAGGAACTTGGTAATCCCAGCCACATCATCATACATGTGGGGACCTGAAGACACAACAAGAAAGAGTTACAAAATCCATTACACAAGTGTCAATTAAAGCAACAAAGACTTTCTCATCTTCAAAAATAATGATCTCCAACCTTCTATCCAGAACTGATTTCCACCCGTAGACTATACAGAGAGTGAACACAGAGATCTCACGTAGATGTGCTGAAATACTAAACATTTGCAATATTGTAGTACCACCACACCACCAGCAGAGGAAACAGCTTGGCCCCAGTGATGGGTGTCAACACCTGGACAAAGCAGATGCCTGTTCTACAGCTCAGTAGTCACAGACAACAACAGGGGAAACTGAGCTATGCTGCAGCACTAAAACAGCCAGTGGACACACATAGCACCAGTCTGAGATCAAACGGCTGATGGAATAGTTGTGAGTAAAATACTCAAAATTGCTTGTACTCTAGATAATCTTGTTAATATTAATGACTGTATAAGATATTTATGGTTAATATGGATTGGTTCTATTCTAGAGGAATTGTTTGTTGACCAAATTAAACCGCTGACAATCTCACTGTGGAATATTCAGGGTGTTAACTCATCTAGTCTTGGGTGTAAAGTTAACACATTGGATTTTAAGAAAAGCATTTCAGACATAGACATCATAGTACTCCAGGAAACAGGGCTCAGAACTGATGAGGTCACTCTTTGTCCGCCAGGATACCGTGAAATATCCATTTCATCTAAAAAAACATGAGAAAATTAAACATGGTAGAAAATCGGGGGGCACGATAATCTGGCACAAACTCGAAATCAATAAATACATCAAATTAATTTAAAAAGAAGAATCTTATATCTGGCTCAAAATCGACAATCAGCTCAGTCAAACAAAAAAGACACGTTCTTATGTGCTCTTTACATTCCACAATCCAAATCTTCATACTATAATAAAAATATCTTTGAGACCATCCAGACATAAATAATCCACTTCCAGGCCCAGGGAAGTGTGCTCTTGTGTGGAGATCTCAATGCTAGAACAGGGTCCTTAACTGACCACAGACGTACCACAGACAGTGGAAATAAGTACATATTTGGACAGAGTTATCAACAAAACAGTGTAAATGTCTCTAGGAATAACTCTGATGCCCAAATAAATAAGAACGGAAAGCTCCTACTTAAGCTCTGTCGAAGCCTCGGTCCGTATCTGGTCAATGGCAGGGTGAGAGGAGACTCTCTGGGGAGATACACCTACAGCTCATTTCTTGGTAGCTCAACAGTTGACTACATGATCAAAGATTTAGATCTGTTGAAAACATAAATTACGTATTTGATTATTTGGCAACGATATCTAATATTAAAACTACTAAGAAAACTTTTAAACAAAAACAGGAGAATGAAAAATGGTATGACTTTGATTGTAAAACACTAAGGAAAAACTTAATACAACTAGCAAATCAAAAACACAGACAACCAGAGAATACAGATGTACGTCTTCAGTACTGAGAGAAGCTTAAAAATATAAAAACACAATCAGAAAAAGAAAGAAGAGTACATCCAAAAACAACTCAAAGCAATCGAAGAATCTGTTGATTCAAGCAATTTCTGAGACAACTGGAACCTCCTTAATAAAAAGAAACGTGAACAGCTAACAATACAAAATGGAGACACCTGGAAAAAACACTTTGAAAAACTGTTTAGTAAAATAAACATGAGTACTGAACAATCTAATATATATAATAAATATAGCAAATATTTGGCAAATACCAAAATCCGTTAGACTACCCAATCACAGAAAAGAGCTAATAGATAAAATACAAGTCCTACCAACAAAAAAGGCAAGTGGTCCAGATGATTAATGATATGATTAAAAACATGATTAAAAACATAAATCACAAATTTCAATTGGCTATAATGAAACTGTTCAATTTGGTTCTGAGTGTTGGTCATTTTCCTGACATATGGAATAAAGGATTAATAATGCCCATATTCAAAAGTGGAGACAAATCACACCCTAACAACTACAAAGGCATCTGTGTGAGCAGTAATCTGGGGAAGCTGTTCTGCAGCATCATCAACACCAGACTCATAGGCTTCCTTACAATGTCCTTAGCAAAAGTCAGATTGGGTTTCTGCCAAATTACAGAACTTCAGACCATATCTTCACCCCTCAGAGTCATCAGAGTGATTGACAAAATATTTGCTTGCTTTGTAGATTTTCAGATTTTTTCAGTTTGATTCAATTTGGCATTAAGGTCTGATGTCTCAACTTCTAGAATCAGGTATTGCTGGTAAAACATACAACATTATAAAAACCAATGTATTCAAACAATCAGTGCGCAATTAAAATTGGAAATAAGCGAACAGAATTCTTCACTCAGGGGCGGGGTGTGAGCCAGGGCTGTCCCCTGTCACCAACCCTCTTCAATATTTACATCAATCAATTAGCAATGCTCCTATAGCAAGCAGATACGCCGGGTCTCACACTATACTACTCCAGTGAAAGTTCCTACTGTTTCAAGAGTTCACACTTAGCTGATGATTGGTTATAAAGCTTGTTTGGCATGCTGACCCGGGAGAGAGCCCTGAGCTCATAGATCCTCGAGCCCGGGGCTCCCTCCCGTTTGCAAGGTGAGAGGGGAGTTTGAGCTCAGGTAGATCTCAAGAACTCCCCTGCTGTAGTAGCTAATGAACAGATAGTGATTGCTCTTGAGATGACTACTTACTAGGAGCATGTCTATGATGCCGAGTTGGATTAGTCAATTAACTTAAGTTGCATGTTTTTGGACAGTGGGAGGAAACCGGGGAACCCGGCAGAAACCCACGTGAGCACGGGGACAACGTGCAAACTCCACACAGAAACGTCGGCTGGCTTGGTAAGGACTAGAACCAGTGACCTTCTTGCTGTGAGGCAACAGAGCTAACCACTGGGTCAATGTGCCACCCATCTAGGAAAGGAGGAGTAGGGGTGGAAGGGGGGATTCTTCAAAACGAAGATGGCTGTGATATGAAACTTAGGGTATTTATAGTGGCTTAGGAATCGTCTGATTGGTGAATCATGAATTGGATAATGCGGGACCAGCCGCAGCAATCATAAGCACGTGATCCTCTCGAAATTTGTTTATAAATAAACTTCACTTGCAGATGATCTGGTGCTGCGGTCGCCAACAGAAGAGGGTCTACAGCAGCAGCTGAATATCCTGCACAGCTTCTGTCAGACCTGGGCCTTGACCGTTAACTCAAAGAAAACCAAAACCCTTATATTCTAGAAAAACCGAGATGTCAGGGAAAGAAACACAGCTTCATCATTGGTAAGACAAAAATTTTACCTGCCACAAGCTACACATACCTCGGGTTGAAAATAAGTGCTAATGACAGACTAAATTTGGCTGTGAATGAACTGAAAGAGAAAGCAAGAAGGGCCTTTTATGTAATTGAAAAATCAACACCAATAGAAATTCCAGTTCAAATCTGGCAAACATTTTCCAGTCAGTCCAATTATATTATTATAAATGAATCATTGTAAATATACTGATTATAATTGTTTTTATTGCTGTTTTACCCTAAAATGTTAATTGCTAAATGTACAGTGTATTTTGATCTATTATTATTTTTTATTGATTTGTATGAATAATATGATACATTGAATAATATATGATATATTGAATAATATGACATATTATTTATATTTTAATTATTATATATAAGTATCTTATTTTTTCTACTACTATTTACTGTGTTTACTGTGTTTTTTATTATATATGTATGTTACTTTTTATGTAAACTTTATAAATGCTTTGGCAATACATTTCTAACATTTGTCATGCCAATAAAGCAATTATTGAATTGAATCGAGAGAGAGAGAGAGAGAGAGAGAGAGAGAGAGAGAGAG
>CAIGQW010054088.1:3489265-3505592 GCA_903798125.1 Danio choprae | reverse complement strand
TCAGCTTTGACCATGTCTTCTGGCAGGTGGTGATGTGCGTTGAGTATGCTAGTTGATGTGCATTGAGTATGCTATGAATGCTATTCATTCATTCACTGGGATTAGTGAAATCATAGTGAAAGCGGAGAGAGGATTGTCTCTACTGGCCATGTCACATCCCAAAACCCCTAACCCCCACACCAATCCGATTACAGCGCAAACCAAATCCCCACGCTGCTAGGGACCAGAGCAAAGCAGAGAGGCAGAGGCAGAGTTCTACCCAGCCAGCCATAAACACACATTCACTGTAGCAAAACACATTTTATTCAGCAAAAATATAGGAATACTACCCAAAATCAGAAAAAGTAGGGACAGTATGTAAAATGCAAAAAAAAAAGAATGAAGTGATTTCTAAATTTACTTTGACTTGTATTTTTTATTGCAGACAAATCAACAGCACATTCTTTAATGTGTTGCTCGAGATTTATTTATTAAAAAAAAAACATGTATTCCAATTTGGTTCTTGCAACACATTTCAAAAACAGTTGAAACAATAAAGCATTTACCAATTTGTAATTTTGCGATTCCTTTTCACAACATTTGAAATACGTTTAGGGACTGAAGACATTAAGTGATGAAGTGTTTCAGTTGTAATTTTGTCCCATTCTTCCTGCAAACAAGTCTTAAGGTGGGCAGCAGTAAGGGGTCTGCAGGGGTTGATGCACTTTGCGCTTTAAAATGCACCACACAATCTTTATTGGAGACAGGTCAGGACCTGGAAGATAGGAGATGGAAAAGTTGAAACAAGTGAAAAAGAGAGAAACCTTTGGAGCTCTTTGATGGAATAAGGTTGTGGCCAAGAAGTGATGGCTTCCAACCTCTTCTCATCTTCACTTATCATCAATCATGTTCGTTGATAACAAATCCAGACACAGACAGAGCGTTTGCCAATCCACAGGACATCATACGATACTCATAGTGGCTGCTAGTGGTGATAAATGTCTTACACTTGTCTCCCTTTCTAATCCTGATCAGGTTATAGGCACTGCGGAGCTCCAACTTAGTGAAAATTCGTGCTTCGCACAAATGTTCAAAGACTGCTGGGATGAGGGGAAGTGGGTACATCTTCTTAATGGTGATTTTGTTTAGGGCACGATAATCCATCAAGCCAGATTCTCTCTTGCCTGTTTGAGACACCAGAGAGAGAGAGGTTTTAAACGGCACCATCCTGCCCAAGGGTGTGGTGGTGGCCTCCCTTTTTTGGGATATTGAGAAACTGGTACTGGAGACCTTACAAGAGTGCCAAGTACCTAGAGGGATTCCAGTGGACAAATTATCTGTTCCTACATCACTGTTATTTAGTGGGGGCACTCATCCAGACTAGTCTGTCACCCAGAACTTCAGAGGTCGTTGGCCATTTTTCATCGATTTTGGTGGCCGTCCATGGCTAGGGACATCAGGCAGTTTGTGGTTACCTGGTCAGTTTGTGCCCAGAACAAGAGTTTGCCCCTTAGCCATCTCTGGTCACACCTAGCCCTTGACTTTGTCAATGGTCTACCCAAATTGAAGGGCAACACCGTCATCCTCACAGTGGGGGACCGCTTCTCTAACGTCATCTATTTTATTCCTCTCCTCAAACTCCCCTCTGTCAAGGAGACTACTCAGGTGGTGGTGAACTATGTGGCCCCAGTTTGTCTCACAGTTTTGTAAGGAATTCTGCAGACAGATCAGGCCTCTATGAGTTTGTCATCAAAATGTCATGCTCAGATCAATAGGCAGTCTGAGCAGGCAAACCAGGATTTGGAGCATGCTCTCTGCTGCCTGGCATCCCATAATCCTAGCTTCTGGTATTAACAACTGTTCTGGGTTGAGTATGCTCATAATAGTCTCCCAGTTTCTGCTACAGGTTTATTTTGGAGATCACATTGTTTGCACAATTTTAAAATAGAAATATTGCTGACTTTTTGCATTTGCATTTATTTCCCCAAATGTTTGACTTTGACTGTAATTATAGACAGACAGCATTGCTTGGCTGATCTCCGAGCGATTGCAGACTCATTATTGGTCTCTGTAAAAATTTGCGAACATGCAGAGCTGCATTTGTGTTTATAATCTCTCTGTTTCACAGCTTGGCATTCTGGCAAATGAACATTCAACAGGGACTTCTGTCTGTGCTGAAAATGTCAAAGCAAGAAGAATAAGAGTCCAATACTCGGTTAATACATTTGTGTATTAAATTTCCACATTAAATTTAATTCTTTGTTTCTTAGTTTTAATGAACATACAAACAAAAACAAAAAATGATAAAAACAATGATACCAGTAAACACAAGTATAGTATCAAAAATCATTTTAAAAAATGTATGCATACATAAAAAAATTGAAATCATAATAAACAAACTAAAATTTCTGCTGTGATTGAGTAAAGTCATACTTATTATGAAAATACATCTGAGGTGGTCAGAGAGTCAGAGGTTCATTAGAGGCATCCATATTTTTTAAAAGACATCCTTTTTGTTTCCTAAGTAGTATGTATATTGTTCCAAGAGCATTGTTTCATTCAAGAGTTGTATGAACAGTTCAAATGTTGGAGGTCGTTGATAGTTCCAGTTGAGCAAAATGCATTTTTTTTTGCTAGATAGGAAATGATGCAGAGTTTCTTTGTAGAAGTAGGATCAAATGTCTTGTTCAATTCTCAACCAAAGAGGTATAGCATTGGTGTGCCGTCCAATGAAATTTGCAAAGCCCTAGCTGTGATGTCCTGTACTGCTTTCCAGAAAAACTTTAGCTTTTTGCATTCCCAAATAATATGCATTATTGATCCTAAATAAGTTGTACATCTGTGACACTTGGATAAAACATTGGGCACATTTTGCTCAAACGAAGTGGGGTCAGATACATCCTATGCATACATTTATAATTTTGTTCAACTATTTTGTTATTTGAAAGGAGAATGAGAGTATTTTGGCATATCATCTTCCACTGATCTTCATTAAAATTATATTCCAAATCTGTTTGCCACACATTTTTAAGTGATCCTATTAAAGAGTTGTAATAGTCTAATAGTTCAGAATACATCTCAGAGATCTTTCCTTTTAAAGACTCAGAATTCACCAAAATCTTCTCTATATTGGAGAGCTGTAGGGATAGTTGCAGAGTGCGAATTATACATTGACTATCAGGGGGGTCAGCTATTTTCATTAGTTTGTGTAATAAATATGCGTGCTTTAGTGAATAAAATTCATACATTTATTTCAATTAGCCTACATCTCATTGGTTAATCAAACTTAAGTTTTCAGTGTTTTGAGTGATAATGAGTTGATTCTGACCTATACTGCTACCTCTTATTTCAACAGACAAAGGGCTCTTACATCTTTTCCATTGTCAAATTTAAGGAATTTTCAAGCACATATTTCTCATCAAATTATATAAGATGCTATTTGTTATAATATTGTATAGTATAGCAAAGCACAGCATAGTATAATATTCTAAGCAAAATATTTCAAGAGCTAACCCCCCCTCACAAGTTGTTTTGACGTCCTTCAGGGGGGATCAAGAGTTAATAAGTGGGGTCAGATTTCCATTTTGTAAACAAAGATTTCCAGTGTGAGGATGGCAGGACTCGATTGAGGGACAGAGGAGCTAACATCGATATTTTAGCAGAGGAGCTACAAAACCTTTTTGCATCTTACCAGGCCAGAAAAATGTTATAGATAACATAAGTTCTTGTCATTGGGATTCATTTTTCCATATTGTTAATGAAAGGTAGAAATGTCAGAGGTATAGGTGAGCATAGGTCTTCTTCAATATCTGTCCAGTGAGTGTCTAAATGGTCTTATACAACCAATCATCTCTTTTATCTGAGCAGCCCAATAGTACAACTATAAGTCAGGAAGGCCTAACCCTCCTCTCTCTTTGGTGTTAGTTAGTGTTTTAAAAGATATTCTAGGTGCTGAGTTCTTCCAAATGAAAGAGCTTATCAATTTGTTTAAATTTTTTAAAAGTCTTTATTCAAGTAACAGGAAAACGATTGAAAAAAAAAACAAATTATTGGTAATATATTCATTTTTATTACATTAATTGCTCCAAGCAGTGAAATGGGGAGCAAATTCCAATGTTCTAATCTTTTTGATAAGTGGGGGGTAGTTTATCTAAAATAAATCTTTGAGATTGGGAGAAATGTTCACCCCTAAATAATTAAATCCAGTCTGAGACCAGGTGAAGGGTGAAATGGACCTTAGCTTTTTGGAAATTGGCATGTTCGTTAAGAATGCATTGATATCCTTCCAAATATATTTATCAGATCTAGTGTTGCTGGTATTGAATTATCTGGATTATTTAAGTACAGGATTATATCGTCGGCATATAGTGAAATTCTGTTTTCTATTTTATCAATACAAATCCCTGATATTTCACTACTGAGCTGTGCGTCCTCTGCAAATGGTTCAATAGCTAAATTAAATAAAAACGAGGACAGGGGACATCCCTGCCGACAACCTCTATGCAGACCAAATTTTTCAGACAGAGTCCCATTTACACATATTTGGGCATGCGGATTGCTATACATAGACTTTATACACCTAAGACATCTATTGCCAACATTGAATTTCTTTAGAACTGAGAATAGATATTGCCACTCTACCCTGTCAAATGCTTTTTCAGCATCAAGAGATATTATTAATGCTGGTTGTTTATACAGGGCAGAGTGGTCAATTATATTTAATAAATGTCTAACATTATCAAAAGCATTTCGTGTTTTTACAAAACCAGATTGGTCAGGATTGATAAATTGGGGCAATAAATTTTCAAATCTATGGGCAATTAATTTGGATATTATTTTAAAGTCAACTAGTAGCAATGAAATAGGACAGAAAGAGCTACTTTCGTAAACATCCTTATCTTTCTTATGTGTCAATGATATTGCAGCTATCTTCAATATTTCAGGAAGAGTTCCATTTAGGAAAAAATCTGTAATCATTGACATAAACAAGGGCTCAATTTGGGGCCAAAAGACCTTATAGAATTCAACATTATATCCATTCAAGCCCAGTGCTTTTCCAGTGGGAAGTGACAAGATAGCTTGAAACACCTCCCCTGGAGTGAATGGAGAATCTAGTAGTTCCTTTTTCTACTTAGCCATTGACGGCAAGGATATCTTCTGCGGAGGGGTTATTTGATGTATAGAGCTGTATATAATAGTCAAAAAAGAGGATTTAATTGATTGCAAATCATATTTCAATTGACCTGCTGCATTACGTATACATTTTATGGTACGTTCAGCCTGTTCATTTTTAAGTTGATAGGCTAAAAGCTTGCTTGGTTATTGCCATATTCATGATAATGCTGTTTAGTAAAAAAATAAAAGTTTTTTGGCATGATCAATTTGAAGTAAGTTAAGCTTCTTCTTGTTTGCCTCTGTAGGTGATGTAGGAAGTTGTTCTAAGCAGGAAAGCTCAATTTTCAATTGCTCAGTTTGTTTATTGATCTTTTTTTCCTTGCAGATGCATATGAAATCAGTTGTCCTCTAAGCACTGCTTTAGCTGCATCCCAAATCATTGCAGGAGTGACAGAGGAGGCCACATTTTCCTGTCTATATTGCTCCAGTCATTGTCTAATATTATTACAGGCTTCCGTATTTTTAAGGAATGCATAATTAAATTCCCAGTACCCTGTTGAGTGAATCTGTTCGTGTAGCCACAGCCAAAGGTAGACTGGTGCATGGTCAGATATAAGGATTTAACCTATACTACAGGAATTAACTGAGGGTTGTAAACGCTGTGGTAAGAGGAAAAAATCCAACCAAGAATAGGTTTTGTGTCTTTCTGAATAAAAGCTATAATCTTTGACTAAATAGTTAAACTCTCACCACACATCAATAAGGTCTGCATTGTTAGAAGCCACTTTTAAAGCCTTTGATGCATTGGGATTAGAAACAAAGGGTGAAGATTTGTCTAAACTACTTTCCATACAGCAATTGAAATCTCCAGCTATTGTTCCAAATTCTGTATTATATTGGCTAAATAGGGTAATATTTTTTATCAGGCATTTAGGACAGTCTGCATTTGGGGCATAGATGTTAAGCAATGTAAGTTCCCTGCCATAGAGTGTTCCATGTATAAGTACATACCGGCCCTCTAGATCATTATATTTTTCTTTAAATATGAAAGAAAGATTTTTTTAATGAATCAGTTTTGCAAAAAGTTTTCCAAAAAACTTGAAAAATATATCTGTCCTACCCAGTCTCTTTTAAGTTTTTTTTTTCCTCACTGGACACATGTGTTTTTCTCTAGTAGAGCAACATCAGCTTTTTCCTTTTTTAAGAATGCAAGGATTCTTTTACGTTTAATGGGATGCCCTAAGCCACTGATATTAAATGACATTATTTTAAGTATGTCATTAGCCATTAGAAATCATATGTATCCATATTTTGCTGTGACTTGAATAGAGCAGTGTAGACAATAATAATAATAATAATAATAATAATAATAGTAATAATAATAATAACAACAATAAAAATAAATAAAAGGAAGAAAGGAAATAAATTAAATATTACAAAATGGAAAAAATACAACGAACATCTCTACTCCCCCCTTGAACAAAAGCCTAGTCCCCAAATGACAAGGCATCTTTATAACCACAACTTTCTGGTAGCACTTAACTAAAATGGCCAACAGTCGGTGTCCACAACAATGCGTAATATATTAACATGAATTGTTAGGCTAGACATAGCAGACAACATTACTTTTGTTGAATGAAATAAAGTATAACAAATTGTGATGGGAATTCATTTATATTCATCTTTTACATTTATATGCACCATTTACATTGATTAAGTTTGACTATGCGTGACTACTTTGACGTCTGTTTCTCACCTGCTTCATATGTGAAACTGTGTAACTGGTACCAGTAGACAGGTGAAGGAGTGAGGGGCATTAATTATCTCTTTATCTTTGTGCGTTAACTAATGAATGTTAGGATAATTGTGATCCATTCTGTATGTCACTGGTGGCCTTAGAAACTAAATAAAAAGGGAACGCACACTTCCTTCTGTGTCTCACTCTACAGAAACCTGTGTTGCTGTAGGATTGCTTGATCTACTTTGCAAAGAATAAAACTTTAAAAGACATCCTGGGTAAAACTTTGTCTTCTTGACCATTAAGAGAGCCTCTTTAAAGAAAATAGCCACTACACAAACCTTCCATTATTTAAATCCACAAAAAGGGATATTTAACTGAAAAAGGCATGATTTTGTATAGAAATCATTACAAAAAATAAAAAATAAAATTCAGGAAAAATATGGGAATCATGTCCTTGTATTTATTACTGGTAGTGAATGGACAAGTTTTAGTCAAAATTTAGTTTTTAATTATATAACAGGAAAAAATATTTGTATTCCCCAACAAAAGGTTCAACCTGGTCGCAGGTCTACATGGTTATGTAGTGCTGATGCTGCGATGGAACCCCTCAGCCCCGTGCGGGGTGGAGAACAACTGGATCTTACCGTTGTGAAGCACCCTCAGCTTGCAGGGATGGTGAAACCTGTGAAAGGTTCCCATGCTCAAAAATATTTTCTTGACATCATTGAACTCACACCTCTGTCGGATCTTTTCTGCTGAGAGATCTTGAGCAAATGAGGTTTTGAATCTCAGTACAGTACAAATTCCTTGTCTTGAAATTTGAGAAAGCGGACGAGCACCGGTCTGTTTTGATTGAAAGTTGCAGGTGCCAACATACAATGGGCCCTTTCCAGTGTGAGGGATTTCTCGGGTTCAAGGCCCATCCATTGAGGGAGTTTCTCGTGTATAAAATCCAATAAAGAATTTTATTATTGTTATTATTATTGTTGTTGTAAATCTTAAAATATTCATGATTATTGCCAGAAAACTGCAGACTGATTTTGTGCAGGATTCTGTAATGTGGAAGGAATTTGAGAGTACAGTGACTAAAAGAAACTGAGAAATCCTAACTGCGAATTTCTTGAAGTATCAGATGACAAGCTAATTATTAACAATTATATTATTTTAATTACAACAATTCTGAGTTCATCAAATCTGATACTGATGTAAAAGTTAGGGTCAAAGAAAGTGCTAGTAAAAATGCTAATAATTCATTGAAAATAGAAAATTAGTTCCGAAGATCGATCCAAGATGGCGCAGCGGATGTGGAGCTCTCCAGTTATTTCACTGTTTTTAGTTTGTCCTGTTTTATGTTTGTCATACGTGATCATTTATACCAGGGACAAACCGCTGAACATTCGGCAGTGCACACCAATTAATCACCAACCAGTTTTTGATTTTTCTGCCGTTTTGCAGAACATTGTTGTCGCCGGAGTAGCTGCACTGTGGAAACGCTACAAGACGTGCAGGCGTGGGAAGTGAGCCGGCTCGCTCATCAGGCTCAGACAACGCAGCTTTAGAACGGCGCTGCCTAGCATCCATCTGGCGAATGTCCGCTCTCTTCCTAACAAAATGAACGAACTACTTCTGCTCGCACGCAATAACAAGGACTTTAACAACTCTGGTGTTCTGTGTTTTATGGAAACCTGGATGAATGAAGCCATTCCGGACAGCACGTTTCACCTACTGGACTTTCAGCTGTTCAGAGCGGATCGCGATACGACGTCAATGGGCAAAATGCACGGTGGTGGGACATGCTTTTACATCAACAGAATGTGGTGTACGGATGTAACTGTGTTAAAGAAGATGTGCTGTCCTGATGTTGAAGTACTTTTCATTAACTGTAAGCCATTCTATTTGCTGTGGGAGTTTTCCTCATTCATTTTCATTGGTGTTTATATTCCACCACAAGCACACGTGAGTACTGCACTGGAACAGCTGGCTGATCTGATCACAGAGACAGAACAACAACACCTGGATTCTGTTTTTATCATTCTCTGTGACTTTAATCAGGCAAAACTCACACATGAGCTGCCTAAATTTAAACAGCATATTACATGCCCCACCAGAGACAATAATATTTTGGACCATTGCTATACAACAATAAAGGATGGATATCGCTCCATCGCCAGAGCAACTCTAGGACTCTCCGACCACTGCCTGGTTCATTTTCTACCAGCTTACAGGCAAAACCTTAAAACTACTAAGCCAGTATTAAGGACTGTTAAGAGATGGACCAACAACACAGAGCAGGTCTTACAAGCCTGTTTTGAATGCACTGACTGGAGTGTTTTTGAAGCTGCTGCCACTGACCTGGACGAGCTCACAAAGACTGTAACATCATACATCAATTTCTGTGAGGAGTTATGCATCCCTACCAGGACTTTAACAATGATAAACCATGGTTCACATCAAAACTTAGACAGCTTCGTCAGGCCAAAGAGGATGCCTACAGGAGTGGGGACAGGGTCTTGTACAATAAGGCCCGGAACACACTGACAAAGGAGATTGGTGTGGCTAAGAAGAGCTATGCCAAAAAGCTGGAAAACCAGTTTTCTGCCAACGACCCTGCATCAGCTTTAAGCACACCACCATCATTCCAATCCCAAAGAAACCAAAGATCACATGACTCAATGACTACAGACCTGTTGCCTTAACATCTGTGGCCATGAAGTCATTTGAAAGACTGGTGCTAGCATATCTGAAGGACATCACTGGACCTTTGCTGGACCCTCTGCAGTTTGCCTATAGAGCAAACCGGTCTGTGGATGATGCAGTCAACATGGGACTGCATTAAACCCTACAACATCTGGACAAACCAGGGAACTACGCAAGGATTCTGTTTGTGGACTTCAGTTCTGCCTTCAACACCATTGTCTCATCATTGCTTGAGTACAAACTGACCCAGCTCTTTGTTCCTAGCTCTGTCTGTCAATGGATCACCAGCTTTCTGACAGATAGACAACAGCTAGTCAGAATGGGCAAAATCACAGCCGCACCATCAGTACCGGTGCCCCTCAGGGATGTATTCACTCCCCACTATTCTTCTCCCTGTACACCAACAACTGCACTGCAAAAGATCTCTCCATCAAGCTCCTGAAGTTTGCGGATGACACTACTGTTATTGGCCTCATCCGGAACGGTGACGAGTCTGCATACAGACAGGAGGTGGAGCGTCTGGCTTTATGGTGCAGATACAATAACCTGGAGCTGAACATGCTCTAAACGGTGGAGATGATAGTGGACTTTAGGAGAAACCCTGCACTCCCTCCACTCACCATCATGAACAGCACTGTGGCTGCAGTAGAGTCATCCAGGTTTCTGGGCATCAACATTTCTCAGGATGTGAATTGGGACATTCACATAGACTCTATTGTGAAGAAAGCCCAGCAGAGACTGTACTTCCTCCGTCAGCTGAGGAAGTTCAACCTGCCACAGGAGCTGCTCGTACAGTTCTACTCAGCTGTCATCCAATCCATTTTCTGCACTTCAATCACCGTCTGCTTCGCCTCAGCTGCCAAAACCGACCTCCACAGACTACAGTGAATAGTCCGGACTGCTGAACGAATCACTGGCACTACCCTTCCTACACTTCAAGAACTGTACTCTTCCAGAGTGAGTAAAAGGGCTTAAAAAATCACTCTGGACCCCTCACACCCAGCACACTTCCTGTTTGAACTGTTACCGTCTGGTCGGCGCTACAGAGCACCAAGCACAAAAACAGCCAAACACAGAAAAAGTGTTTTTCAGGCCATCTACCTGATGAACAGTTAAATATTTCCCTACTGTGCAATAAACATGTGCAATACTTTCTCATATGCACTTGTACACAGCACCTTATAACTTAACAAATCTGTACATACAATTCAACATCCAGAGCTTTTTGACTAATTGTATCTCTGTTTAATGTTTGTCATCTTTTTCATATTTATTTTTGTGTTGTCACTTGTCACTTTATGTACACTGGAAGCTTCTGTAGCCAAATCAAATTCCTGTTTCTGTAAGCACACTTGGCAATGAAACCGATTCTGATTCTGAAAAAGAGCAAGAAGCTGTCAGGACACTGGCTTGATCTCTCTCTCTCTCTCTCTCTCTTCTTTTTTTTCCTCTCTCATATTGTCATTCTTGCAGGGTTCACTCAGCTGATCGCTATAACAGCGTGCACATGCTTCGGTGCACCTGTTACCTGTCTCCTCTAATTTCCTTGCTATTTAAGCTGTCCTTTTTGTACTTTCTTGTTGCTAGTGTGTACTGTCGCTATTCAGGCTATGTTTTAAACTCTGTTTTTCTCTCTGCCCAGTTTTTGCTTGGTTGTCTGTGCTTTTTCATTTTTCTCTTGGATTCACCCCGACCAGCCACCTACCTTTGACTACGCCTGAATGACCCGGAGCTTGACTGTGCTTCGCTGTCTCATCTGCCGCCCGATCAATGCCCGCCTGCCTTACTTCTCTCACGCCTGCCGATTTGGAAACTGGTCTCTTGTTTGCTTTTTGCTCTCGCCAAGCGATCACCTCACTTATGACTTATGAATCATGAGCGGTTCGTTGTTGTTTTGAACAGTAAATAAAATCCTTTGTTTTGACAGCATTTGCATTTGGATCCTTCTCTCTGGGTGTGACAGAAGCTTAATATTTTGTAGTATTCAGTAATTTGTGGCAATCTGTGGTGGATACTGACAAATTTTTAAATTAATTTCTGTTAGGTAAATTTAAGTATTTTAAAGTATGCATATTTTTATATTGGGAAACCTTTTCTTCCCTATGATAAAAAGCATAGTATTGACTCATAAATGATCTGGATCATTTGAGTTAACTTTTCATCGTTTTGTAAATGTTGTGATTTGGGATGCTTTTCTCTATTACTACATAATATTACTGCATGCATATTTTTAAATCCATCTTCATATTAATTGAAACATGTCAATGGCACGTATAGGGCCTATACTTCTTTTACACATTAAGAATATTCTATTTTCTATTCTAAAACATAAAACCACTTACAATAGCTAACACATAGTCTAATCCCATATATAAATCCCATATATGGTCAACTAATGATGTAAAAACTACTTCTATTTTTTTGTTTCTGTAATCGGTTGGCAACAGAGGCGAGGATCCAAACACAGTCTCTTTGAGAATCTTCAGGCAGGCAAAGGTCAAAACAGGAGTGAACTAAAGCATACAGGTAATACTGAGAGTAGTTGATAGTGAACAGGTGAATGGTCAGGACAGGCAGCAAAACAACATGAACGATAAACAAAACAAAGGTCAAAAACATGGTCAGACGGGACAAGGAAATTCTTCTAAATGCTCACTACAATGTAACAAGACTCAGCAATGTATGTCTGAAGGTGTGGGGCTTAAATAGTGAAGAAGATTTTTATTTTCTAAACTTATGTAAAGATATATTTAATTGTGTGAGTGGAGGGCCATATGAATCTGCCATTATATGTCTTTGAAAACAGGCGATAGGTTAGGCCAAAGGGGTCATAAAAGAGCATGAGAGAGGACTTGGGCATTCAATGGGAACCATCTGTGTCAGAAAAGCATGAAATGTATACAACATATGTTGAAACAAATGTTTGAAAAGACACATACTGTATGGTATAGAAGGGTCCTGTTTAGATGCTTGAAAACAAACACTAGTAATGATTGCCAAATTTCAACTATATGTGGTAAAATAGTGATGAATACATTAGATCTGTACATTATAAGGGCCAACAAGAAGAGGGGACTTTAAATTGTGGTCGTAAAGGAGTAGGAGCTGGGAGAGGCCTGTTGACCCAGGAACCAGCTGTGAAAACACAAAGGTGGGAGAAAGCAATGATAAAGGATGCAGTAAATTTGAGGGACATCGGATTTGTCCTGGAGAGAGACTGAGATGGGTTTGCTCCAGGCTGTCTCTGCTTTGTTGGAAAATATTCTAAAAAAGTATATTTTTCTGATATTCATAACCTCCAGACTAAGTGTGATTCATTAAGAGAAAAGCCGGAAACCACTACAAATGGCGCCCAATGTGGGGCTGGAAAGGAGCAGGACTAGTGTTGCTGTACATGCTGGACTGGAGGAAAAACACAAATACGTGGCCACATTTAAAAAACGGTAAGCAAATTTCACTTATAAGTTTGTGTTTTATCTACCAGGACCTGCTTGTAACAGTAAAGACACTTGATCTGTTTCTCCAGCTGTAAAGAATTAAAAGTAAAAATAAACGTTAAAAGATAAAAAAGGAAACAAAAGGGTTTTGAATACCAGAAGAAAAAGAGTAATTTGCATGCAAATGATCTGTGTTTACCTAAGTGGGCCTTTGATGGATAGGATAAACATTAACTGTTATTGTTATTAATATTGAGTAACTGTTACTCATATTTGGGAAATTTTAAATGATGTAGGATATGCATAGAGCATTTATAATTTTAAGAGAGAGTCCTTAATGTGTTGTGACAGTTAAGAGATTAAAGCAGATGAAAGTAGAGAGAAGCGCGCAAAGTCCTACGATACCGCTCTGTTTTAGGTAAAGCAGAGGGCTGCATGGGTAGGCAGGTCACTCAAGAGGAGTGTAGTGAAAATCCTGTGGACAGGTCACTCAAGAGGAGTGTAGTGTAGTGTATTTATTTAATTGTAAGTGTTTGTGTATTTGCCTGCTTCAGGTTGAGGCAAAATAGTCCATATTGGTGTGCAGAGAAGTCTCCCTTCCTCCTCCTTGACTGGAATGAGAGAAGGGGATGCAGCTCATGTTACATTGAATGGAGGAGAGGAGTGAATGAGAAGGAGGAAAAATAATAAAAGTAGAAGTGTGATTGTGTTTAAAAGTAGGTTTTCAACAAAGAGTAGGTTAAAATAATGATTATAGTAGATTATAACATAAAAGGAGAATTGCATATGTGGTGTGATTGAGAACAATAAGAATAAGATTGGTGCAGTTTAGGGAAGAGATTATGATATAAAGGGGGAGTCTCCTAAATTAAACGTAATAGAGCATATTGCAGTTGAAAGACACAGACTGAAAAGGCAGAATAATTTACTAGTTAAACATTTTTCTGAAATGATCTTTGTGTTTTAAGTTGTGTATATGTTAAGAAAAGAACAACAAGCAGAGTGGACTGAAATTCCTGACATAGCACAGGTGAAAGAGAGTCTATTTGAGGAGGGGGGAAGAGGAAGATTTGTGGTGTCAATGGGTGAAAAATAAATAAATTATGTCTATTTACAGAACAGGGCAGACAGAAGCAGAAGAGATTAAAGAGAGAATATTAGATAAATAATAAAATACTTTAACATAATAATGGGATTATATGTTTTTAAATGAATAGATATATGATAAAGTAATATAGTAAGATAAGTTAAATAAGGAAATGCCAATGATGGAGTAAGATATAATTAATATAGCTATATGAGATAAAATAAAGTCATTTTGAAGCTATACTAATTAAGAAATATAAATGAAGAAATAATAATAAATTTATGGAGATAAAGGGAGTATGGAGTAAAAGAATATATTAATAAACAAATAGATTTACTAGTATGAATGAATAACAGCTAAGTTTTTTGAAAAGAAGGAAAAGTTAGAAGAGAAAACTTTCATGAATATTGATAATTGAAGAGTTAATGACCAAATGTGTAGGAAAATAAGTAAAAAAATGTATAAGAAAACCTAAGAGCTGAAAACACAAATGAAGGAAAGGAAAAGGACAAAAAACAAAACATATAAAAAAGAAGTCCAAACACTGTTAGATAAAGAACAGATGTTTAAAATATGGTAAAACATGTTTAAAATCTAGGTATATTAAACAGATAAGATGAAAAACTAGAAAAAGCAGTAACATTCTGAAGAAACTAAGATTTGGCTTATAGAGGATGAGACCGTATTTATCTATTTGTAGTAAAGAACAGTGATTCAGGTAAAAAATCATAGAAGCTAAATGTTAAAAAAATGTGATAGAGGTTTTAACTAGAAAAAAATAAGAGTTTTATGCAGTAAGAAGCTAAATTGATAATTAAACAGTGCATTTCAGATATGAACATGCTTTTAGTAAATAAATATGTGAGTTCAATTAATAATATAAACCCTGAGCTATAGCAGTAATGATTTTGAACAGTTATACCAGATATTACGCCACCATGTAGTACTGTTGCATTAAAACATGTATGGAAATGAGAAATTAAATACTCAAATATGTGGCAGAAAAAATAAAAGATAAAATAATGAAGAATTACAAAAGGAAGGAACATTTGATGCAAGCAGTGAGCAAATAGAAACTGAGTATGGAAAATGTTAGAGGAATTAAAATACAGTGTAAAGAAAGACAATCTAGTGAGGAAAAACTAGCATAGATTTGGATAAATGTAAAGTAAAGCATAAGCTGAAGCTAAAGAAATTAATTAGAAGAGCATTTAAGAAAATTAAGCGTACTTACATATGATAAAAATTATTTAGTATAAGAGAAATATAAGCTGAAAAAGGAGAGTTGAAAATAGATGGGAGTCTTTATTTGATGGAGGAAAAATGGGAAAGAGGAAAAAGATTAATTAAGTCATGAGCTTAATTGTATATAGTAATTAAGAGGCTATAGGCATGGACTTTGGGGAACTGTAGTCTCTTACCTACCAGACATCTCTGAGTGCACTGGCAAATGGAAAGGTGGTTAAAAAACAAATGGACAAATTGTTGGCTGTGGACATTTGTGACAGCAGTGATGCAGGCCCTGCATGCAAAGGATGACTGAAAAGGCAACTTATGTTCAGAGACACTAAAAAGAGGCAAACAAGAGAATGATGAACTGATCAAAAAGAAAAAAGTGCTCCAAAAGAACTTTACATCAGCTGAGTGAAAGAAAGAAAGCCAGCACAAAGAGAGAGAGGGGGGAAACACTGTGCCCTGATATGGAGAAATGTGTTGAGTCTGGACACCACAGAAAAGACTGCAGCACCAATCTATGAACCAGCTGTCTTCTCAGGGTGCGAGTAGGAAGAGTCTGACAGGCCGCTTCAGAGCAGCAGACCTATAGTCCAAATTAAGTACAATGTGACCACTCAATGTGCAAATTAAGAACAAAAGTGTAGCCACCCATTCTTGTATCAAATCAGTCTCCTGTCAGTTTGATAGAAAGAAAAGTATCATGTAAATTAAAAAATAAAAAATAAATAAAATAAAATAAAAATTTATATGGAAATGTACAACGAAACTTTAAATGTATACTGTTGAGGTGGTATTTAAATGAATTTGGTCAATTTTCATAGGTTTATTCATAGAGGTCCTTGAACATAGGAGGATAAATACAAAGCATGGGGGTGATAAAAAAAAAAGATAAATAAAAAAGACAGCTTTTGATAACTTAAGAAAAAATTTGCATTAGAAACTTTTGATGGAATTAAATATTTAAGCAAAAATTAAGGAAATATCTAAGCTGTCACACCCCCTGCACGTTCTATCAGCCCGGATCACCAGTCACAC
>CAIGQW010054088.1:3466541-3480507 GCA_903798125.1 Danio choprae | reverse complement strand
TGTGTGTGTGTGTGTGTGTAAGTGTCCAGATTAGAGCTGTAGAGGACCTGGAGCATGGAGCTGTGGAGGGCTTGGAGTGTGGAGCAGCAGAGGCCCTGGAGCGTGGAGATGAAGTAGGTCTGGGGGTTCTGGTTCAGCAGGCACTGACGTGTCAGACAAACCCCAGTGGGTCAGGAGGCACTGGCAGTTCAGAAAACCCTAGTGGGTCAGCAGGCTTAGGATAAGGACGTCACATTTGGAGTCACACTCAAAATTGAACTGGTGGTTCAGACAACCCCAGTGGGTCAGGAGGCTTAGGATCAGAAGGCACTGGCAGTTCAGACAACCCAAATGGGTCAGGAGATTCTAGGTCAGGAGGCACTGGTGGTTCAGACAATCCTAGTGGGTCAGGAGGCTTAGGAACAGGAATTTTGTTAATTTCGTTCAATTTGCCAAAAAATCATAAACAAACACAAGTCATAACAATAAAACAAAAAAAAAGAGAAAATAATCGTTAATTGTTTACCTGTTTTTTTGTTATAACCCCCCCCCCCCCCCCCCCCACCAAATGAATGTGCGATCGCTGCTGCCCTGGTTGAATGTGCTGACAACAAAATCACACAAAAAATTATCAATGGTCAATTATCAATTATCAAATGATCAATTATTAATTATCAAATTATAAATTTTTAGTTTTTTTGTTTTTATTTGGAGTCACACTCAAAATTGAAGTAGAAAAACACACTACAGGTTGATCCAACTTTGATGTAATTTGCTGAAATATTAAAGGGTTTTTACTATATTTTGGATAGCAATATCCGTTGTTGGAATCCACTGTTACTGTCCGGTCGAACGATTGCTGAGTGATTAATTTGCTCTGGTCTAAATTTCACTTCCTAACTTCCAGTCTGGGTATACACTGGCACTATTAGCTGCCGCTACCTGTAGAAAATATATAAAAAAAATTTAAAAAACGTTTTACTTATATTATGATGTTGACAGTACACGTCTTATAACATGAGATAGGCCTAGTACTCCATGCTGAACCACTGCACTTACCACTGCACTGGTTTGCATTAATGTGCTTATTGCTTTCCACAGGTGGCTTATGTTTGTTGACAACCAACCTGTCATGCAAAGGGAAAGAAACCTCCTTGACCAGATGTTTAGCTAAAATTAAAAATTGGCTTTCAGCTAACTTTTTAAAATTAAATAGTTATAAAACTGAAGCCCTACTCATTGGAACTAAAAGTGTTTTAGAAAAATCTGATAATTTTAACATAGATATTGATAATAATAAAATTTGTCCCTCTTTGCAGGTCAAGATCTTGGATGGCACATTTTCTTTTGAAGGTAATATAAATAATGTTATGTGTACTTGATATGTCCACCTGCGCAATATGACTCGTCTTCATCTTTCTCTCACAACTAATAATACAGCAATTCTCATCCATGCACTAGTTACTTCTTGTATCACTGGCTTCACTGGCTTCCAGTAAAGTATTGCATCGATTTTAAAATATTGCTTCTCAGTTTTTAGGCACTTCACAATCTTGCTCCTCAGTATCCCACCAAACTTCTCCATATCTATACCTCTTCTTGCACTCTTAGATCATCCAACTCTATCTCTGATGCCACCTCGCTCCCGATTATGTCCAATGGGAGACAAATCTTCTAGCCAAAATATTTGAAAGCTAGTATTTTTACCAGCCAAAATTATTTTAAGTGTGTAATTTCTATCCTTTGGTGTACAGTAGTGTGTTATTAGGATATATTAGATTACATTTCACTTGTCTGTTAATTGTAATAATGCAGTGTGATTTTTGTTTGACAGCAGCCATTGCTCCATGCAGAGATAGGATAATCCAGAAGACCTTCTCTAAGACACTTCACGAAACCTGCCTGCAGAGCTTCAGTGCTGGTAAAAGGAAAATTATAGATTTGTGTAAAAATGCTGTAAAAGTGAAGTTGCCTTCAAAAATAAATGAATGCATTTTCTTTATCAGTGAAATTGTATTGACTAAATTAAATCAACGCTTGGTTGGTTCCTCTGTTATTAGTTGTGTCTGTCTTCAACAAAATAAGGATGCACCATATTTTCAAATGGAACACTTTCCACAACAAAGTTTTGTTTAAAAGGGTTTAGATTGAATAACCGATGCAATCAATGATGCATCATATTAACATATTATTATATAACATAACCTTTATTATTATACAATTTGCTACTTGCATATTGTAGTTATGTTATTATCATTACATACAAACTATTTTTATTGTTTATATTGTACTATATAATAATTATCTGCCAATATAATTTTAATTTGTTGTAATCCCACTACTTTTATAATATTAATATTATTCATAGGTACAAACATTCTGTCATTTTTGTCTGCTATTATTAATTTATTTTTAAATATTATTTTTTTCTATTTATTGTATAGAATTTGTATTATTATAATAAAGTGTGACATTTATTTTTATTAATGTTTTAATTCTCTTTTTATTATTCACAGTTATATAGATAGGCTACATTATTGTTTGCTATTTTTTACTGTCACATCTCACTTTAAGGGGTAAGATCTAGAGCAACTATACTGTACCACTCCACAAGGTGCATGGAAATAAATATAGCAAAAAAAATATCAAAACTGTAAGAAAAAAAGAGGATTCCAGCACTACTCATGCTAATTACATCTCTCTTTATACCATAAAATGTACATTATAAGTTTGAGCTTTCTTGTAAATTCATGTTTTGGTATGTTGTGCTCGGCTCGAGTTTTCTCAGGTCGAGCACTCATTTTCTGTCATTGTGTGTCATTGTATGAGCCCCGTCCTGGTTGCGCTCGGACCGTGCGCGCTCCCGCTTAATGTGGGCACGCGAAATCCGGACGTGTTCTGGCTGCGCACTCTTGTTCTGGTGTTTGTGTTCGTTCTGTCTGCAGTGTGGTGTTTCATTCCCAGCATCTCAGTCTAGTTGGTTTCGGTTTCGGTTGGCGCTGGGATGAAACATGCATGTGTGAGTGCACAGTGAGTGTTTTCATTTATCGTGTACTCGTGTCTTGCATTCAGTCTTCTGTTGGTGTTGTGTTTAGCTGCGTGCTTTTCATGTGAACACACGGTTAATGAGTTTTCTCATTGGCTGCGTGTTTTAGTCTCGTTTTGTGTGAGCACATGGCTTGTGTTGTTTCTTTGTGTCATGTGCTCTCCCGTCTATTGTGTAGTTCCACCCTCCTTGTTAACCCATTATTAGTTTATTATGTTCACCTGTCTTGTGTTAATTATTTCTGCTTATATTCTCCTCAGGTCTGCTGTCCTGTGCCAGTTCGTTGTCGTATTTCATCTTGCCCTGTTGTGTCTAGCCCTGTCTAGCTCTGCTCTTCCCTGCCAGCCCAGTTTGTTTGTTTTGTTAAGGTTTCCCCTCTCGGGGTAGTTTATTTTGCCTTTTATTTTATTTTTATTATTAATAAACCCATTTTTAGCTCTGCAATTGAGTCCTCGCTTCTTTCCCCACCCTACAACTCTGACACAAGACACATAGAAAAGATGAAGGGCACGTTGTCGTATTGGAACGATGAACCTAAGCGACCTATGTGGATCCATTATTCTCTCTCTCTGAGCGCGCTGCAGCACTGCTCATCATAAATGCAACAGATATAGTTTTTTTATGATTTACTGTACATCCAACTATTTGGAAAATGTAATTAAGTAATTACAGTTATTAATAGTTCTAATAAAATATAATTTCTTTTAATTGCCTTAATAATATACAAATAAAACAAATCCAATTATTTACTTTTATGATTTTTCATTGATAGCTCCACAACAAACTGAGGTTTTCATTTTATAGATGTGAAAACTATAAAATGTATGCAAAGTAATGCAATACTGTAATGTCAAGTTCTCCCCACTCACAGTCATATGATTCACCTTGTTCACCATCACCCAAATGCTAATCACCAGCGCACCTGCACGTCATGTCAACTTATCACTCCAGCCCATAAATACCTGCATACTCCCTCACTCTGTGTCCGGCCTTGTTGCATCAAAAAGGACGAAATCTGTGGGCGGGTAAATTCCTGTTTTCGAAGACATACTTACCTTGTCTGCTCCAACAGTGTCTTCGTGTCTCTTTCTATCGTGTTTCCCTCCTGGTTGTGTGTCTTCCGATCTCGTCTGTGTCCATCGTCATCATCAGTCTTCTGTCCATTTCATCATGGTTCCACTGAGAACAGACTTTAGCTGCTTGACTTATGTCCTGTTTACGTCTATTCTGCAATAAACTGTTTACTTATACTCACACAGTTTTGGTCTTAGTCCTCCTTCTGTGACACTTATATAGGTAACTTTAAATAAAAGACAACATATGTGCCTTGTCATTTTCTGTAAAAACAAGCTTAAGAAGCTTCTGTAAGAACCAGCACTGGACCAGATCTGGACTATATGCAGACTCCCATATGTTGATTTGGCCACACCGGTATCGTGCCAGATCTGAGCCAGTATATTTGACATAACTTTTCTCTTAAACACCTAACATTTTACTTACTATGCCTGCATAATATTCAAAAAGCTTAAAACACTGCTTCAGTGTTATTATAAGAATAATCTGAATAATTACCACCTAAAAACAAATGCAGCAGTTGTTTACATTTCACCGACTAGGCAGTCACATACTTTATTTACCCATATAGTCTCTATGTTTTAGCCATTGTTTGACTTTTATTACTTTGATGAGAGGTTAGTGACAAAATGGTGTCAATTCCAGTTCCTGGAAGGCTGCAGCTCTGCACAGTTTAGTTTCAACCCCTAATTAAATACACCTGATCAACTAATTGAGTCCTTTAGGCTTGTTTGAAACCTAGAGGTAAGTGTGTTGGAGCAGGGTTGGAACTAAACTCTCCAGGAACTGGAATTGACACCTGTGAAATGGAGAATACTGAATTATTTAATTGACAAACATATTTTGTTTATGGGATTTAATGGATTATAGCATTTTTTATGGGTCATTAAATCAAACGGAACAATCTAGTTATTCGGCTAATGATCGGTTCACAAATGAAAGAATGTGATGGCAGTGTAAAGGGCAGCTAGCAGGGCCACAAGTTAATTAATATTTTATAATCCCTCTACTTTACAGTTGCAAGGGCATCCGCTGTGTAAAACATATGCTGGATAAGTTGGCAGTTCATTCCGCTGTGGCGACCCCTGATTAATAAAGGGACTAAGCTGAAAAGTAAATTAATTAATGAATCTCTCTACTGGATAACTTGTCTAATATTGAAAGCTGACCAAAAGAAGATAATTTGATGAATGCTGGAAACTGGAGGTCATTGACATCCATAGTAGTAAAAATTGAAGTCATTTGCTACTGGATTACAACACTGTTAAAATATCCTAATTTGTGTTCAACAGAAGAAATTAATTTAAATAGGTTTGGAAAAAGTAGAGGAAAAATAAAGGATGAGAGACTTCTCTCTTTTCCCCCCCTCATTTTAAGCATACAGGTGTGAGTTACCTGAGAGAGCAGTGCACAAAGCTGCAAAGGCACTGAGCTTGAGTCTGTTCATCATGCTAAAGCATGGACACATCTCTATCAGCATCAGAGCTCCACCGGTGAACAGCAGAGAAATATACAGACACTCAGCCACTATACACAACCAGAGGACTCCTGAAAGGGAAAGAAAAAGTTTGTGAGATTGAAAATATATCTTGATTTGTCATTTAAAACATTGTCCTGTTGCTTTTACACTAGCATTTAGAAATTATTCTAAAATGAAAAACATTATTCATTGTTCATATGAGAAAACTGTAACACCTGTTACTTACCCACCTCTTTCATGATCTGGTGCAATCTCAAAAAAGCTCCTACAATTAAATCCTATAAAGAGAGAAAGTTCTGATAAACATTAACTACTCAAAATGTGGATTAAATGAGTTCACATTTAAAGCACATGTGCCATTAAATATAATTTATTTTCAGGAAGTGATTTTATTAGTGCAATATTGGCTTGAGTGTGTTTCCAGCTCTTCTGGGTTTGGGGAGTTTTTTATCTGGTTTACTTTCAAATATGATTGTTGCTCATGATTGTCTTTGTGAGATTATCTTAGAATCTCCTGGTGTGGGAATTGCAACTTGAGCCATGTTCAATGACCTGAAGGAATCCCTTCAGATGTGTTTCCCATTGTATACATGGGATGAGAACAACAAAACTTTAAATCCTATTTGTGTTCTTTTTGAGGTCTATCTTACTGATTTTCCACTGGAGCTGATGCCAGTGCTGGAGCTGGAGGTTGAAATTCGCACTGGCTGGGACAGAAACCTCTATATATGGCTACATTCACACTGCAAGACTAAAGCTTCAAACTAAATCAAAGAACAAACAGATATTATGTAGTTTCAGATAAAATCTGGGCAAACTGAAGTTCGCAGGGGAGTTCACACTTGAGCAACCATTGGTCCATGGTGATTATGCAATCAGTGGGTGTGTTGTGCAACTCTGTCTTTTTTGATGTGTAATTGATTTGTATCTCATATATGAATGTTAGACAGGAGAACAAGCTTCAAAATGAGTTGAATAGCAGTGCTAGTAAAGATGTATCCACATCTGTACGTTCACTCGCGGCGAGGTATAAAAGATTTGGAGGGGGTCAGACACTAGATGAGAAACAAAAACAATATAAAGAAGTGGCATGCTGTCGTGTCACTTCTCATCTGATGTGTGGAAAGCTGTTTGCCAGATGATTGTGAAACTGTTCCTCTTTCTTTGCAGACATTGTTGAGTTTGAGGTATACATGTGAGCAACGTCACACATTTACAACATTTTGGAATGTTTACCACCACTCAGCCTTTTCAAACTCCTTTTTGCCCTCAAGCAAAGAAAGGAAAAGTGCATTATTTGAAGTATATAAGGGATTTGTGTTTCCACTGCCAACAATACATTTTTTGTAGGCATCGTGTATGACAAAATGTTGCAGTTGATGTCATTCTCACCCAAAGAAAAGATAAAAAAAGGTAAAAGTAAAAGAAAAGCCATACTGGTTGTTCACATACAGCATAAGAAGCACTTCTTTCTAAAACTATGGTTTTTATACATTAACATTTAGGCCTACACTGAAAAAAAATGATTTCTGCAAAATTGTTGCAAACTATGCTGCACTTTGGCGCAGTGGGTAGTACGATCGCCTCACAGCAAGAAGGTCGCTGTTTCGAGCCTCGGCTGGGTCAGTTGTCATTTCTGTGTGGAGTTTGCATATTCTCCCTGTGTTTGTGTGGTTTTCCTCCGGGTGCTCCGGTTTCCCCCACAAGTCCAAAGACATGCGGTATAGGTGAATTGGGTAAGCTAAATTGTCCGTAGTGTATGTGTGTGAATGAGTCTGTGTGGATGTTTCCCAGTGATGGGTTGCAGCTGGAAGTTCATCCGCTGTGTAAAACATATCCTGGATAAGTTGGCGGTTCGTTCCACTGTGGCGACCCCAGATTAATAAAGGGACTAAGACGAAAAGAAAATGAATGAATGAATATTGCAAACTATTTATATGTTGAATTTAAACAAACAAATTAAATTTAGTGATGTTCAACTTAATGTGTTCATTTAAATTCAGCCCAAATAAATTGTGTACAACCACTTAATGTAAAAAAAATAAAAATAATCCAAGAAATCATCTTTGAATCATTTTTTTCAGTGTATGAATAAATGTTATTTAGGCCTACTAACCTTTCTATGAACAGAATTTGATGATTTACTGAATTACTGAACATCGGTAATTAATAATAATAATAATAATAATAATAATAATAATAATAATAATAACAAAACGTATACAACGTACAAACACTTACAATTTCCCAAATGTTACCAGTTACAGAAAAATAAACCCTAAGCATAAATTGAGGCCTTATTTGTGTTCAAAAACAATACATATACAATCAGTGCAAACTTCTGTATCTTTATTCTTCAACAGCACCTGTAACTAGAGATGTAAGGATTCACTCGACTCATGATTAGATACAATTCATGATAGTAATCTCACAATTCACAATTTAGTCACCATTTTTTTACAAAATTATTTGAAACAAATTTAAGGTGAAGAGCCCTTTCATTTTTTTCTTAAATGCTGCTTCAACGGCTTCTCGCGGCCCACAAAATGGTGCTTTTATGTCTTTCAATGTCGTCAGATCTTCCATAATGCTGTCAGTTCACCACAGATTCACAAGGAAATCAACAAAGTACACATCTACAATCGATAAAGCCTTTTGGAAATCGTCAGCGGATACATACACAAACTCGCGACAGCGATGGTTTACTGCTGGAGTTTAACCTCAAGAATGTGGCCTCACCATCAGATACTACCCGCACAAGGTGGTGCCGCAAGCGGTGTGAGAGAGCAAGCAAACACGGTAAGGCTGAGGCATACAAGCTAGGCTAAGGGCTAACCCCTCAAGACCTGCCCTTCCAACACTCCCAATGCTCTCAAATGTACGCTCGCTGGAAAACAAACTGGACATAATACAACTCAGCAGATCTACACAGTATGAGGCAAGGAATTGTTGTTTGTTTGTTTTCACCAAAACATGGCTAAACGACAACATCCCAGACTCTGCCATTGAACTACACAGACTAACATGCTACCGCGCAGACAGAGATACAACATTGTCTGGTAAGACTCGTGGGGGAGGCTTGTGTGTTTACATAAACAAAGAATGGTGCAAAAGTTCTGGTGGAGTTTATGCTCATGAAGTGTCATCTGTTTTATTTGCCACGGAAGTTGACGACCATTGTTATTGTCATGGTTTACATCCCGCTGAGCGCAAACACAAAGAACGTACTTCGCAAGCTGTACAATGCCATCAGCGAACATCAACAAATAACCCGGAAGCATTTTTTATAGTAGCCGGTGACTCCAGTCATGCAAACTTGAAGTCAGTGTTGCCAAAGTTGTGAATGTGAACTTTGCAACAAGGGGAAGCAACACATTGGACTTTATTTACACAACAAACAAGAACCACCTTGAACCACCCACATTTCTGTTATGCTAATCCTAACATACCAGTCACTTCTAAAACTCAACAAACCAGTTCAGAAACCTATCATAATCTGGCAAGAAAATGCTACAGTAACACAACAAGACTACTAACAGTGCACAGACTGCAACATGTTTAAAGAGGCACACTGAAACTATCAATGCCTACATCAAAAAGTGCATTGATGATGTTAGTCACCAAAACCATCATCAAATGTGCAAACCAGAAGCCGCCGATGACAGCAGTGGTTCGTGAGCTACTTCAGACCAGAGATGAAGCTTTCATATCAGGAGACAAAGCAGCCCTCAAAACAACTAGAGCCAACCTGTCCCATGGCATTAGGAATGCAAAACGGTCATATGCCCAAAAAATCAATAATCACTTCACAGACAGCCGAGACACACAGAGCCTGTGGCAAGCCATTCAGTTGATCACGGACTACAAGCCCCCACCAAAGACCCGTAATGATGACGCATCCCTTCCAGATGGACAGTTTATTCACGGTTTAAAATGCAGAATGACACACCTGCACAAAAACTACCCTCAGCCCCCATTGACCAGGTGCTCTGTCTTTCTCCAACTTATGTGAGGAAGAGCCTATCTAGAATCAACCCATGCAAGGCTGCGGGTCCTGACAACATACCTGGCTGTTTTCTGAAGGACTGTGCTGCACAGCTGACAGATGTCTTAACAAATATCTTTAAGACCTCGCTGAGACAAGCAGTCGTCCCCACATGTCTGAAGTCTATTACAATCATACAAGTGCCGAAGAAATCATCTGTGTCCTGTGTCCTGACTACCATCCCATAGCACTGACTCCAATCATGATGAAATGCTTTGAGAGGCTAGTCATGCACAATATCAAGACCAGCCTCCCAAATACACTCGACCCGCTCCAGTTTGCATATCGGCTAAATCGCTCCGCAGACTCTGCGGACTGCAACGCAGTTTCCTCCACCCTCCACCTGGCTCCTACCCACTTAGACAATAAAAACTCTTATGTTAAAATGCTGTTAATCAACTTCAGCTCAGCATTCAACACAATAATCCCACAACAGCTCATTAATAAACTCAACTTGCTAGGCCTTAACAACTCCCTCTGCAATTGGATACTGTACTTTTTAACTGGAAAACTCCAGTCAGTCCATAACGGCCACAACACCACATCGACAGCTCGAGTGTCGAGAGTCAGCAGCACTAAATTCCTGTGAGTGCACATCATAGAGGATCTCAGCTGGATTACCAACACCAAGTCCCTCTCCAAGAAGAAACAACAACGCCTACACTTTCTCCGCTGGTTGAAAAGGGCAGATCTCCCTCCACCCATCCTCACCACATTCTACAGGGGAACCATTGAGAGCATGCAGACCAGCTGCGTCACTGTCTGGTACGGGAGCTGCAGTGCTGCCGACCGCAAGACCCTCCAGCCCACAGTGAACACAGCCGAAAAGATCATCGGTGCCCCTCTATTCTCCATTCAGGACATTTTCTTCTCACAGTGCTCCAGCAAAGCTAACAGTATTGTGAAAGACTTTAACCATCCATTACCCAATTTCTATTTAAAGGAAATAACTTTTTTTCAACACATTTCTAAAAAATTATAGTTTTAATAACTAATTTCTAATAACTGATTTCTTTTATCTTTGCCATGATGACAGAGCATAATATTTTACTGGGTATTTTTCAAAATACTAGTATTCATTTTAAAGTGCAATTGAAAGGCTTAATTAGGTTAATTGGGGTAATTAGACAAGTTAGGGTAATTATACAAATCATTGTGTAATGATGCTTTGTTCTGTAGACAATCAAACATATACATTGCTTAAGGGGGCTAATAATATTGACCTTAAATGTTTGTTTGTTTTTATTAAAAACTGCTTTTATTCTAGCCAAAATAAAAAACAAATAAGACTTTTCCTTTAAAATAATATTATAGAAAATACTGTGAAAAATTCCTTGGTCTATTAAGAATAATTTGGGAAATATTTGAAAAATAAATAAATAAATAAATAAAATTACAGAAGGGCAAATAACTTTGACTTCATCTGTATAAATATCTAAAATATTTAGAATATTTTTATTTAGAATATTTAGTAAAGAAGTTTGTGTTCTTTATATAGTTTTTTTTAAATCAAATCTTAATTTGCATTAGTAATAATAATTTCTACTAACTTGATGTGGGCAACTGTGAATGCGGTTTTTTGAACTTAATGTTCAGGTTTTAAAATATGAAAATATTTTTAACAAATTTCACACACACACACAAAAAAGACATTTACGACTGGACCAGGATCACATATACACTGCAGGTACCAGTATGTTCCACATTGCAATATGAGGGTCACTTTACAACAGCACCTTGCATTCATAGTGCATAGTAGGTTTCAAGTGCACAAGGGCTTAGGGCATCCATTTAAATCAATTTTAGATATTCTGCCAGTGGACACTTGTGCAATGTAGTTGTCATGACAGGAGTAAATGAGGCATGCGGATACATCTGTAAACATTAATTGGTCAAAGACATTGTGAGTAACAGGCATAAATCAGTAACATTAAAAATACATCAGACAAAGTGCTTGAGTTCTGGGACAGGCATGATTTACCAATGGCAGATAAAATTCAAGAGGCTTAGGACAAACAGTGATCCAAAAGACAGTCTGAACCTTGAGCGAGGTGCTAACAAATTCCAAACCAATAAGATTGAGATCCAAAAACAGAAGCAAAAATCCAAACACAGAAAATCAGAATAGGCTAGGCTCAAAGTTTTCACAGAGGACTAGGACTGGAACTAGTTTCATAAGCAAAGCTATCAATCTGTGCATGCAACACTCAGTGTACACTCGTGGCCGAAAGTTTTGAGAATTACATAAATATTGTAAATTGGAACAGTTGCTGCTTACGTTTTTATAAAAGCAATTTGCATATATTACAGAATGTTATGAAGAGTGGTCAGATGCATTGCATAGTCCTTCTTTGCCATGAAAATTAACTTAATCCTGAAAAAAAACTTTCCACTGCATTTCATTGCTGTCATTAAAGGACCTGCTGAGATCATTTCAATAATCGTCTTATTAACTCAGGTGAGAATGTTGACGAGCACAAGGCTGGAGATCATTATGTCAGGGTTGGAATGGCACACTTGACATGTTAAAAGGAGGGTGATGCTTGAAATCATGTTGCATAAAAATGGCTTCACAGGCAAGGATATTGTGGCTACTAAGATTGCACCTAAATAAACAATTTATAGGATCATCAAGGACTTCAAGGAAAGAGGTTCAGTTCTTGTTAAGAAGGCTTCAGGGCGTCCAAGAAAGTCCAGTAAGTGCCAGGATCGTCTCCTAAAGAGGATTCAGCTGAGGCCACCAGTGCAGAAGCTCAGGAATGGCAGCACGCACAGTGAGGCGAAGACTTTTGAAAGATGGCCTGGTGTCAAAAAGGGCAGCAAAGAAGCCACTTCTCTTAAAAAAAAACATCAGAGACAGATTGATCTTCTGCAAAAAGTATGGCAAATGGACTGCTGAGGACTGGGGCAAAGTCATATTCTCCGAAAGAACCATGTCATAAGGCAAAAGTCATATCTAAGTGGCTCGGGGACCAAAACATTGAAATTGTGGGTCCATGGCGTGGAAACTCCCCAGATCATAATCCCATTAGGAACTTGTGGTCAATCCAAAAAAAAGGCGGGTGGACAAACAAAAACCCACTAATTCTGACAAACTCCAAGAAGTGATTATGAAAGAATGGGTTGCTATCAGTCAGGATTTGGCCACATGAGAGCATGCCCAGTCGAATTGTAGAGGTCCTGAAAAAGAAGGGACAACATTGCAAATACTGACTCTTTGCATAAATGTCATGTAATTGTCGATAAAAGCCTTTGAATCGTATTACGTGCTTGTAATTATATTTCAGTACATCATAGAAACAACTGAAACAAAGATCTGAAGCAGCTTAGCAGGAAACTTTGTGAAAACTAATATTTGTGTCATTCTCCAAACTTTTGGCCACGACTGTAGAAAGATTTTAGTCACAGTTGAATAGCCCCCTGACTGGCTACAGGTGCTTGCGTAAGTGTATGTGTGAATGTGGAAAGCAGCATGGGAAGTACAGTTCAATGAATCATGTTAGTTCATGTGGTGTGATAGTCTCTAATGACAATGAGTGACCTCTGGTGGTGAGTAGATAAAAGAGCATGACTGAGATTCATTCATTCATTCATTTTCATTTCGGCTTAGTCCCTTTATTAATCTGGGGTCGCCACAGCGCAATGAACGGCCAACTTATCCAGCATATGTTTTACGCAGCGAATGCCCTTCCAGCTGCAACCCATCTCTGGGAAACATCCATACACACCCATTCACACTCATACACTACGGACAATTTAGTCTACCCAATTCACCTGTACCGCATGTCTTTGGACTTGTGGGGGAAACCGGAGCACAGGGAGAACATGCAAACTCCACACAGAAACGCCAACTGCCCCACCCGAGGCTCGAACCAGCAACCTTCTTGCTGTGAGGCGAACGTGCTACCCACTGCGCCACTGTGAGGCCCCTCATGACTGAGATTTGTTACAGTAATCAATAATGTACTGTGCAAATGTGTCAATGAGGAATAGGGAAGTTACTGAGGGAAGAACAAATTTGCATTGGAATACAGTTTTTGCATCATGCAAAGGCTCAGTGGTTCTCCTATTAAACAGTGAGCTCCTGAAATGCATCTGACTCTAAACTGGTTCTGTTCATTCTTTTACCACCACATATGCATGTCTCTGGCACATATTCTTAGATTTTGTCTGTCTGCATTTATGCAAATTTTATGTCAAGGTTTATTGACAGAGGCAAGCTAAATACCAGTTACTTTTAGCATGATAAAGTCTTACATCTGCTGCTGAAACAGTCAATGAAAATTAATGTCTTAGTTTGAGATGCAACCTACTTCCCTGTATGGGGATTGCAAAACTTGTG
>CAIGQW010054088.1:3441768-3466141 GCA_903798125.1 Danio choprae | reverse complement strand
AAAGAGCAAACAATGCTGTCTTACCTATTAAGTCCATGGTTTGTTCACAGGAGAACCAAATGCCTGCATGAAATTTCCTCATGAGAAACTTTTCTTCTCCGGTCTCATAGATGTACTGCACCAGCTTTGTGTCATTGATGTCAGTGCTGTTAAAACGAATGCAGTATGTCTGCTTGCCTTTCACTGGCCCCATACAGAAAGGCTTCACCACTTTTCTGGTCCCCTCACACCAGTAGCTGGTGGTAACAGCCGAGACTGCCATTGCGAATGCCACATAGTTGAGTGTGAGAGCCAGTGATGCCCTCTGAGCTCGCTCAATACCCATAGTGCTCCAGGAGGCACAAGGAGATGAATAATCCTGGCTTCGGGCTCCTTGATTCAGACATTCAAACTTATTGCAGTTGGTATCTTGAGGTTGATTGGGTTTTGTAGATGTGTGCATCTCATCTGTGCTTTCTTTTTCTTGATTGAGCAGCTGGACGGCAACTGAGCTTTCACAAATGCCAGCTGCTCTAATTCAAGTCAGTCTCTAATGCTATCAGTCTCTTATGTTTCGCTCTAACTTGCCCTACAGCCCCTCCCCTCCTCACCCATAACCTCACCATCCACAAATCCCTCCCTCGTCCTTTTACTGTTATCATTTCAAAGGGCAAATTACATGAGAGTCCTTGGTTTTGTATTTTCAATCAAAATCTGTAGCTTATTTTTGTGAGCACAGCAATAAAACATTATTAATCAGATTATTTTTCAGTCGGATACAATGCTCTCTACCAGCTTGTCAGAAGGAACTTCTACATACAGACTGCCGTCCAGCAAATAGCCAACAACAGTGACTCTGATTTGCAGTACAAAAGATAAAGATAAATCTGCAACGAGTATGATTCTGAGAAGAAGCTCATATCTGTTTGTTGATGCAGATTTTTTTATAATGTTATGAGTGTGTGTGGGCACACAAAGCAAATCCTATCGGATTTGATAGCTGGAATGATTGATGTGGGATATTTCATAAAAATGTAGAGAAATATGTTTCAGATATAAGCATAAACAGGTCCTGCATTAAGGCCACAGGACTTATTTATTATTACTGATTGATTATTTATGTGATTATTACACACACTCAAAAAAATAATTTGTTGAATCAACATGATTTAATCGTAGCACCCATTGTGCATCTAATCAATACAAGTAAACTTGAACTGCTTTGAATGTTACATGAACACAAAACTTGTAAATTCAACATGGTTTTAATAGGTCTGTGTAACTTCTTTGCAGCTAATTGAATTAAAATGTTTGTGTTGTGTCTATCTGATTTATTTCATTCATATATACTCAATGTCAGTAAAGCACTTCAGCTCAACAAGACTCTTTCTTGTTACATCAACAAGTTTCAGTCTTGTCCATGTATGGCTATTAAAATCTATTGTGTTACTTCAAATAGATTTGTCTTAGTTGGCAGCACTAAAGTTCAGTAATTTCCAAAAAGTATACTCACAAAAAATTAGTTGAGTCAACATGATTAAATCATAGCACCCATTGTGCATCCAAACAAATCAAGTAAACTTGAACTTCTTTGAATATGTTATATGAACACAATACAAACTTGTAAATTCAACATGTTTTTAATAGTTCTATGTAACTTGATTGCAGCTAATTGAATTAAAATGTTTGTGTTGCGTTTATCCGATTGATTTTATTCTTATTCAGTCTTAGTCAGTAAAGCACTTTAACTCAACAAGATCTATCCATGTTACATCAACAAGTTTTGGTCTTGTCTATGTATGGTTTTTAAAATATATTTTGTTGCATCAATTAGATTTGTCTTAGTTGGGAGCACTGTTCAGTAATCTACAACACGAACATAAAACATGCAAACAATTTCACATTTTTATTTTTTCATTAGACATTAACAAAGTTCAAACTGTATTCTTCATTTTGAGGTCTCCATTAAAGTAACAATCTGTAAAAAGTTTAGCCAAGAAAACATTGGCTCTTAAGAAACATGATAACCAAGCAACCAAGAGTTTAATTTTGTCTTACCAACAAACCTTGGCCTGAACACCAGAAAAATAAACATTACCATGGATGATCAGACATTTGCCATTTTGCTCTTTTTGTAAATGAATCCATTACCCATTTGAATTGTGAAACATTGACTTGACAAAACAAGCTAAAAAAATAACAGTAACATGAATGAACATGCAGTTGTAAGATTAAGCAAACATTTGTGAATGTATAGCTGTAACAAAATAATTAATACTTAAAATAACTTGCAGCCAGCTCGCTGTGATTTTACCAAATTACCAATATAGCTATGCTGCCTCACATCCTCACAATATGTCTCAAAGTATCATTTTGGCAGTTAAGTTAAACCATGGCAAAAGCAACATTTATACATTAACACAAATAAACATAAAATTATAACAATAGCATTTGTAAATAACTTTTTTTTTAAGCTGTAAAATAGTAACACAGAAGAAAACAATTACAAAAAAAAGATATATTGAGCATCAGTGATTGTTTCACTCCCAGAAAATATTTGAAACAGCTACAGTCAGTTGACAACACTGTTGCAATATCAGTGCATTTAAAATACTGCATCTTCACTAATTATGCCAAGCTTACTTGCTCTAGCAACTCATTTAAAGGAGCCATAACCTCTGTTTAGAAGAACTTCTGTCCACCTACAAATGTGCATCTTCTTAATTCAATCACTACATCAGTCTTGTTCAAGCTCATGCACCAGTGTTCACGTAAGCTTGTTTGAAGGGAATGGTGTAAAAATTAAATCGTCAACATGCAAAAGGAACTCCTAGTGCATTTTTGTTTTTGTCTCCAAGTTACTTGTGCCAAGAATAAGTTGTCCATATATATGTGGAAGACCACAGCTGCAGAATTCCAAAAGTTCAGTCTGTTAAGCTAAGCATGTGCAGTGACCTCTTCTTATGAGGTTTTATTGGTGGGTAGGCAAACCAGCTAATAAGTGCATACCACCACCTACTCTGATGGAGGCGCACAGTAACAAGTTCTCAACTAATCAACAAGTCCTCATCTAATTAATTAGATTATTTCTTTATTTAGTTTCAAACAACTACAATGAATCATTTAACAGAACGTCCTGGTTACGTCCGTAACCCACGTTCCCTGAATCGGGAATGGAGATGTGTGTCTGGAACAGACTATGGGACTACGCTAAGCGTCTTAGTTCCCTATTCAGGGAACGTGGGTTACGAACGTAACCAGGAAGTTCCCCTTCATATGGGAACTTCAACGTGTGTCTGGAACAGACTATGGGAGACTGTATGGAAAATGCCACAGCAGTTAATCCTGTCACGCTCCTGATGTTTCCCATTACATGGAAATAATTAGAAAATTTAGATCGGAAGTCGTAATGTGCTTTTACCTAGCTAATACAGACTAGGGATTTTAGAATACGGCAGTGCGTTGGGAAAACAGGTGTGGGTGCCAGAGGGTCCCCTGTCCCTGGGAGAGGAGGTCCTCTCACAGGGGAATGCGCCAGAGAGGGGCCGTCGCGAGGAGTGTAAGTTCGGGAACCCAGGTCCGGTTGGGCCAGAGAGGCACAACAAACAAGATGTGCTCCTCGTTCTCCCTGACTTAGTACAGTGTCTGTGCATGGAAATGTATTCGAGTCAATTCCCCACCAAAAAAAGGTAGCTTTTCTCATATCTCTATTGTCAGATGAAGCACTTTTGTGGGCTAAGGCTATGGAACTAAAGTATCATAATTAACTCTTATGAACAATTTACTAACCATTTGTCTGAAGTCTTCAGTACATACTGAAGTCTGAAGTTGCGCTTTCCACATCTGACCAACTATTCAAGTTACGACAGGGCAGTTCATCCATCTCCATCATTCCATGCTTTGGCAGCGGCTAGTGGCTGGAATGAGACTGCACTCATAGGTGCGTATAGACAAGGGCTCAATTCTATTCTCAGATCTGTTATGGCAATATATAATGATACCATCGGATTGGAAAACATCCTGCAATGCACTACTCGCGTAGCACAATGCCTAGCCGCCTGCTCCACCCTAGAAACCACTCACCAGCTCGCTCCCAGTGCTGCCTGCCCTCCAGTACCAGAACCCATGCAAGTGGATACATCTTGTCTCTCCAAATCTGAAAGAGCCAGAAGGATGTCAAGAGAGACCACTGAGACTGTGTAAAATCAGGTATCACTCTCCCATTGTAACACAGATTGGTTGTCTTCATCAGGAAGAAATCAGTTTTGTGGTACTGGAGGAATCTACCGTAGACATCATCCTGGGACATCCATGGCTTTCACACCATTCCCTTGAGGTCAGGTGGGACTGCAGCGAAATTATACATTGGAGTGAAAAATGTTTTAAGAACTGTATGATGTCTGTACAACCCCCTGTTTCTTCGTCTATTTCTCTCCCTGTGGCTACCACCAGCATTGAGAGCCCAGAAGTCCAGATTCACCAACGGGTCCCACCTGAGTATTCAAAGTTCCAGGATGTAATCAGTTAGCGGGCAGCCACCAAACTACCATCACATCAACCATGGGACTGTGCCATCAACCTGGTGCCTGGAGCTAAACTACCTAAAGGAAGGATATATCCTCTGTCTATACCGGAGCATAAGGCGTTGGAGGATTACGTGTCTGAGATGCTCCATCAGTGATTCATTGGATTATCCACCTCACCGGCAGCTTCGTGTTTTTTATTCGTGGGTAAGAAGAATGGAGGTCTTCCACCCTGTATCGATTATAGGAATGTGAACTCCCAGATCACACCACAGCCCTATCCACTTCCCCTGGTCCCAGCGGCTGTCGAGGAACTGCAGGGAGCTTGCATTTTTAGTAAGCTCGACCTGAGAAGTGCCTTTAATCTCGTCAGAATTAGAGCTGGAGATGAATGGAAAACGGCGTTCATCACCCCTGCTGGCCACTACGAGTACCGGGTAATGCCCTATGGCCTCTCCATCTCACCTGCTGTGTTCCAAACCTTTATGAATGAAGTATTTAGAAAGTTCCTCTATCGTTTTGTAATTGTTTACATCGATAACATCCTCATATATTCCAAGAATCTAAATGAACAGTGTCATCATCTCACCCAAGTTCTCCAGTGCCTTCGACAACATAAGCTTTTCTTAAAGCTTGAGAAGTGCAAGTTCCACAGTGCCTCTGTGCAGTTCCTAGGATACATCACCTCTGCCTATGGCATTCAGATGGATCAGGGAAAGGTAACAGCCATAAGAGAGTGGAAACATCCCAACAGTTTCAAAGAACTCCAACATTTTCTTGGCTTTGCCAACTTCTATAGAAGATTCATTAAGAACTACTGTTCCCTCTCTGCTCCTCTGACCTCCCTCCTTCGTGGCAAACCCAAGTCCCTGGTATGGGATCAGCTGGCCCACGAAGAATTCTATAACCTGAAGAACACGTTTAGTACAGCCCCTCTTCTACAACACCCAGATCCACAACGTCCCTTTACAGTGAAGGTGGATGCCTCCTCTACCGGACTAGGGGCTGTGTTATCTCAGCTGTCCAGTTAGCTCCACGCCTCCACCCTTGTGCATTTTACTCAAAGAAAATGTCCCCGGTGGAGCAGAATTATGAGAATTTTGATCGAGAACAGAGCGCTTCTTGACATCAAGCTCGCTCTGGAGGAGTGGCGACATTGGCTGGAGGGAGCTGAACACCCTTTTACCATGATCACTGACCATAAGAATCTGCAATACCTCCAAGACGCAAAGAGGTTCTGGGCTCTATTCTTTACACGTTTCAACTATTCTATCACTTACAGAGATGGTTCCAAGAATGGCAAGGCTGACGCCCTTTCCCGTGTTCATGCTTCCAACAGCATCCCAGAACCTGAAAACATCATCCCTCCAGCCCTCATTGACAGTCCGATCAGATGGACGTTGGAAGAGGAAATTGGTGCTGCCACCCTCCGAGACTCTGCTCCGCCGGAATGCCCAGAAGGTAAAACTTATATACCATCTACTCTAAGACAGAACCTTCTGGGCATGACACACCAACTTCCAGGCTCTGGACATCCAGGCAGCAGAAGGACCATCTCACTCATCCAGGCTCAAAACTGGTGTCCAAGTATGATCGGGGATGTCAACAAGTACGTCCGAGAATGCTCAGTCTGTGCCAATTCTAATACTCCATGACATTTACCCACAGAAAATCTTCTGCCTCTTCCAGTGCCCCAGAGACCCTGGTCCCACATTAGGGTAGACTTTGTCACTGATCTCGCCAACTCAGATGGTAATATTTGCGTTCTTGTAGTGGTGGATTGATTCTCTAAAACCTGCCGGTCAATTCCCCTCAAAGGTTTACCAACAGCTTTTGAAATGGCGGAGAATCTATTCCACCATGTTTTCAGAAACTTTGGAATTCCTGAGAAATTGTGTCTGACTGGGGCCCTCAGTTTACCTCGCATGTATGGAAAGCTTTCTTTAAACTCCTTGGTGTTTCTGTGAATCTCTCTTCAAGTTACCACCCCCAGACAAATATCCAGACTGAGCGGAAGATCCAGGAGCTCGGACGTTACCTCCGGTCATACTGCCAGGAAGACCAGTTCAGCTGGATCCAGTTCCTCCCGTGGGCCGAGTATGCACAGAATTCCCTCCGCCAGGAATCAACAGGACTAACACCATACCAGTGCATGCTCTGTTACAAACCACCCCAGTTCCCATGGACAGAGGTACCATCAGAGGTTCCAGCTGTGAATTACTGGTTTCAGGTGAGCCAGAGAGTGTGGGACTCAGCTCACATACAACTTCAAAGAGCGGTGAGACGGAATAAGACATTTTCAGATGCCCGATGATCCAATGCTCCCTTGTTTCAACCGGTCTGGTTGTCGACCCAAGATCTGCGACTCTGTCTCCCCTGCCAAACAGTCCCTGCTACATTGGTCCTTTCAAGATTCTGAGGCAGATCAACAATGTCAAGTATCAGCTCCAACTACCACCCAGGTACAAGAAACAAAGACTATAAAACGTGCCTCAGGGGAGTTAAACTTCTCATTGGTCAACTCGGCTCTGGAGGGTGGGTACAAAACCATCCTTTTAAAAGCTTGTGCCAAAAGCCATCGTCCAGAGTCCAGACTGCCGGGAGACCCCAGACTCTAAAAGGCGGGGACCCAGACCAAAAAAATAGGTTAATCGCAAGCTCAGACATTCTCATCTTCGTTACCTTTCCTTCTTTTTTCCCGTTGAGAGTCTGCTTAAGTTTAGTACGCCGCAAAACTGCAAGTCCACACAACTAGCCCTTTTTGCCGCCTCAAAACTTGAAACGACAGACTCCACCCCACTCCAAGCCTCGCAAGGACAAAAGAACTGAACACCAGCTAACCACGGGCTCAACAGAGTTCTTCACCTCTATATTACTTTACTCTCTTTTGTACTATCTTTAATAAATTTGACTTTACTAACAGTTTGCTCTAAATCAAAACATAACCCACTGTCCTTTTATTTTAGTTCATTCATTCATTCATTTTCATTTCGGCTTAGTCCCTTTATTAATCTGGGGTCGCCACAGCGGAATGAACCGCCAACTTATCCAGCATATGTTTTACGCAGCGGATGCCCTTCCAGCTGTAACCCATCACTGGGAAACATCCACACACACTCATCACTCATTCACACACATACACTACAGACAATTTAGCTTACCCAATTCACCTATATCGCATGTCTTTGGACTTGTGGGGGAAACTGGAGCATCCGGAGGAAACCCACGGCAACACGGGGAGAACATGCAAACTCCACACAGAAACGCCAACTGACCCAGCCGAGGCTCGAACCAGCGACCTTCTTGTTGTGAGGCGAACATGCTACCCACTGCGCCACTGTGAGGCCTTATTTTAGTTTATTTCATATCTAATTACAGACTTTGTATGAAGAAGAAATATTGGTTCACTATTGTAATAATACAAATTACCATTTGATTAACAATAATAAAGTAAATTTTCTATTTTTGTTTTGTGCAAAAATCACAATAGTACATTTAATTGTCATTCTATTTGCTCACGAGCAACTTAGAATGAACATTTCCCCAGAATTCCCTTTTTAAGTCTAATCACTTTAGGCATTAATAAGTCTTGAACTTTGAAAGTTTAAGTAAGCGTACCACTTTTACAACTTTTAATTCACCCCCTTTACAGAAAATCTGTTTTATCAAACTCAGACTTTCTCACTATCCAGTTGCATTGTTGTGGTTATGCAGGTATAGTCATTGCTTGTTTTTGTTTTTTATTTCATTCCCCTTTCCTCTGTTTATACACTAGAAACCCCCCCCCACTACGAGTTCTGAATAAATTAGAGACAAGCCTCTTATTGTAATTTATTTTGTTAAGTTGTACATCAACCACCAACTTTGTACTCGTAGCGAGACGTTAAGGCTTCAGAGGTAGTTGTGGACCTGGTCCACTTAGTTCTCCTCCTTCTCCCTGCCTCTTTCTTGATTATTTTTCATTTCCTTTCCCTTGTTTCCTCCTGTCTTCCATCTTATTCATCTCATTTGTAGCAACCAAACCTAAGAGAACGTCCTGGTAACCCACATTCCCTGAATAGGGAACGGAGACGTGTGTCTGGAACAGACTATGGGAGTTTGCCAGACGATCAATCACTCCGAAGAGTAAGAAAACGGGCCAAGGAATGCCAAATGAATTGGCAGAGCTCAGCTCCACAGCTAATACTGATTAGTCATTAGCACCTATATCAGTGCCTGCTGAGGAGCAAGCATCTAGAATTTGCCTGCTGAAGAGCCAATCACTCAGCTAACAGCTGGAGACTCAGCTGCTGTGGCAGTGGAGACACACCTCTCCATTCCCTATTCGGGGAACGTGGGTTACGGACGTAACCAGGGCATTCCCCTTCATATGGGAACTCCAATGTGTGTCTGGAACAGACTATGGAAGACTGTATGGAAAACACCACAGCAGCTAAGGCCGTCACGCTCCTGATATGAAGTTTGCCAAGCATAGTGTGAGCGCACAAGCATCACCAAGAGCACAACCTTCCAACGTCCCCTAGGCACTTTAATTACCATTACATGGGAATAATTAGAACATTTAGATTGGGGGTCGTAATGTGCTTTTACCTACCTAATATAGACTAGAGATTTTAGATTACGACAGTAAGTTGGGAAAGCGTGCCAGTCCCCGAAGGGGGAGGACGCGGGGAGGCCACCTGCTACCCAAGAGGGGAGACTTGATGGCAATAAAAGCATATGGACTAGCCCTATAAAGGGGGAGTGCTATATATAATAAGCTGGTTAGCGGATAGGGAAGACACGGGTCCACCTGAACAGGAGAAACACTCCGTGGCTAATATATGCTTATAGGGGCCCATGGGGATCGCGCATAGCTGGCACTGAACCTCAGCATGTGGGTAGACCAGTTTGGGCATACCAGACATCACACTAAGCCAGACACTTGACTCCTTGCTCTTTCTGGGGGCTTTGGAGGAATTCTCTAGGGTTCGCCAAATGGGAAACTTACTAGCAGAAAAAAGGCGCACATATCTACCTGTGTGGGAGTATGGCACAGCAAGCGTTTTTGACACCAAGCTTAATTTTGTCTCAACTGACTGGAGTAACCCAGTAATTGGGAGGAAACCGAGTTCACTCGTGGATTATAAAATCTTGCAAATGTTTTAGGTGTCGCCCAGCCCACAGATCTGCATAATCTGTTAAGAGGTGCTGCGTACTCATGCCGAAAAGGAGGCACAAATCTATTAGAATGGACCAACCTCTGCTTTGATACGACACTTCCATTCTGCTAATAATAACAGAAAAGAGCTGCTCAAAGACGTATGCTCTACATGTCACATTAAGCGCAGTGCGCACACATAGCAATGAAAGGGCTGGATCTGTCTCCTCCGCAGACAGCGACTGCAGGCTCACTACCACTTTAATATTAAAAGGTGGTGGTAGGAACCTGGGCACAAGCTGAACCGGGGTCTCAGGTAAACGTGAGAATAGGCCGGTCTAAATTCCTGGCATGATTCCCTGACCGAAAATGCCACCGGAATCCTAACCCTCCTGAATGATACCAACGCAACCAGCAGAGCTGCCTTCATGGACAGAAAACGTATAGATACTGAGTCGAGTGGCTCAACGGACCTAACTATAACCGCTGGGGCTAGAGAGATCCCGAGAGGGCAAGAGGAAGGGGGGATTAAATTAACCATCTCGCGCCACGCGCCTCTGAGGAACCGACTGATAAGGTTATGCTTTCCCAGCGCGCTTTCATCTGCCGCCCCCCTGAGGGTTAGCGGACAGCCTGCAATCCAGCTATCCTGAAGGAAGAAAACACAACACTAATCTGGCATTTCCGGGGATTTTCTCAGAGAGAAGAGCTCCACACAACGAATAGACTCCACTACAGGACATAGGCTTGCCTATACAGAGGTGCTCTAGTGACGGGTCACCTAAGTCCACCACACTGTCTAGAAACCCTTCTGGGGGTTCAAGAATGCTCCGCGGGTGCCAGAGGGTGCCCATCCCAGAAAAAGGAGTGCTTCTTCTGGGGAATTTGTCAGGGAGAGCCATTACGAGAAGTGTGAGTTCAGAAACTCGGGTCAGGTTGGGCCAAAGAGGCGCAACGAGCGAGACCTGCTCCTCGTCTCCTCAGTGTCTGTGCGCGCAGGCTCACTGGGGAAAAATGCATATTGTGTGAACCAACCAATGCATATTGCGGTCTCCATTCTCCCGGAAACGTAACTGCCATGAGAGCTTGTAAGCTGGCACGAAGAACAGATGGCGAGCGAGCTGAGACATGCGGCGGTAGCACCCGTGCTGGCCAACTTAACCAACATGTGTGTCCCCTCCCATACCGGTATGGACCACCAGAGAGCGAGAAACACTGCTGTCAACTCCAGGCAATTAAAATGCCAACGGAACCGAAGTCCGATATACGAACCTGCAGCTGCATGCTCGATACACACAGCCCACCAGCTACTAGAAGCATCTGTCAGAATGCATCTGACACACTTGTTCTAAGGGCACCCCGGCCCGTAGAAGGCAAGGTCCATCCAAGGACTGAAGGTGCGGCGACACAGCGTGGTGATGGACACCCGGTGCATCTCTGCGCACCATGCCCATCCGGGGACCCGATCGCAAAGCCAGCGATGAAGTGGTCTCATATGAACCATTTGAGCCGCAGTATAGCGGCTACAAATGTCAAATGCCCCTGCAGCCTCTGAAAAACTTCAGCGAGACCACTGTAACTGCCAAATTAATAGGACAGGGCAGCATTGGCCTGGTGTGCTAAAAGCGCACCGTGATGGAGAATGAGTCCAGCTCCAACATATCCAATATATACCAGTCAATGAATAATCAAAAATGCCAATGCGCGTGCGCTGAAGAGGCACACGGCATCCTCCACGTATGGAAACAGGGAGAGCCCGAAGGGGAGGACCGTTTACTGAAATGCTTGGCCCACATCGCACACCAAAAAAACGCGATGTAACGAGTGAAAGAGCGAGACATGGAGTGAGCATCCTTCAGGTCTTTAGCTGCAACCAATCCCACGGACGGAAGCACTGGGGGATGCGTTTCTGCGTGAGCATTTTGATTGGCATCCTGAACAGATGACAGATCAAAATGCGCAGATAGAAATGGTAACCCACTGCTCTCTGGGTGTAAACTCCCTCTCTTAATCTTGCCTGGAGAGACCGGCTTGATTGTATAACAATCTTCTCATGCGAGACATGGGTGGCATAGCGATGACCGCTTAATACACACCCGTGAACTCGGGAGGCCAACAGAAAATTGAAACGCATAGCCGAGTCTGACCATCCACGTGAGCTACTACGACAGGCTGAACAGCGATAACCAGGCCGACAGTCGATGACGTACCTGCAGAGGGGCAGCTTTTGATGGGGAGTGCTCACCCCGGGAAGCGAAGCGCCCCGAGGAAGAACTGAAAATAAGAGATTGACTCTTACCTTTCTCCCAGGATCCCGTGGAGAGCTGGAGGTGCGAGAAAGGAGCTCATCCTCTGGCGCCCTCAAGCCTGTGGTGAAGTGCCTAAGCTGAGAGCTGGAAGGCAGCGCATCCCATGCTGGCAGCAATTGGGCTTCAATACCTGAAGGGAGAAAAAGCAGCTCTTTTCGGATCGCTACATTTATTCACGTGGGAGAATCCCGGCCCTCCACTGGGGAAAGAACGTTTCTTCTCCTCTCCAAGAGGCTCACCTTAGGTCCGCTTCGTGGCCCAATTACCGGACTTAACGACGACCTATGACGGGAGCGTCAACTTTTTGCAGGGTGGCTTGGCCCGTTCACAAGCCAGTGGAACGGGCTGTGATGGTGGACCATTTTGGAGCCGCGGGAAGAGCGCTCTCGGCAAAAAACAGCCAGCGCGAACGGGTCTGGTGGTGAAGCAGTTTTCCGAGCCCACCCAGAGATGACCTGCTCCATTGCGCACGGCTGATTACTCACTACCGAGGACTCCTGAGTAAAGTGCCCCACCACCTAAGGAATAGCTTCGTACCCACTGGCCGCCTCGCCATCAGGGGAGGTAAAGGCGGAAGCACAAAAGGACCGGGCGAAGAAAAATGCCCTCTATGCCAGCGTGTGCTCACTGTGCGCCCCTGGGAAGAAGGGGATGGGAACTGAAAGATGCATCTTACATCAGCCCACACGTCACACTTTCTAGTCGGTCTGGCGGTGAGACTGGGGGACAAGCCATCTCCACCTGCACTGCCGAAGCATTTAATTTAAAAGTTCAGAGTCTGAATATGGAGTGTTTACTGCCCTGGAAACCAAACAAGGTTGCCACAAGACACCTCAAGCATTCTACCACAGGTTCAGGCAAGCATACTTTGCTGCACATGACGACCCGGACCTTGAAGAGGATGTGAACTTCAAAACCCTCTTTTTAAGAAACTTTCACCCTGGAGTAAGTCATCATCTAGGCATCATAGCCTGTCCACGCACAATGTCCATCCGACAGCTGCGGGACCTCCCTCACACACTGGGCCTACCTCAAACAGAAGATGTCTCCAAAGAGAGATTTGAAATCTTCCACGGCTTCCATCAGCCAAGGTCCAACGCGTGCACAGGAAGACACCCTGTGTCACAACGATACCACAGTCTACAGAGCACACAGAACTCACAGAGCACACAGACTCCCATGACAACGACAGCTACTACACAGCCTGGTTAGAAAAGTCACAGGACCAGCCACGCTTCACGAGGCACTCAAGACACCCAAAATTGTTCCCCAGTGGAAACAGATATAACTGCACCTCCACAGTCTGTTAGTCAACACCGTCAATGGCTACCGATCGCTATTTTTATTTTTGATAGCAATAGCCGTAATTGAAGTCAACTGTCCGTTTGAACAATCGCTGGACGATTTGTTTATTCGGATTTAAAGAGTTGATTCTTTTGTAGCTCCGTTCAAATGAATCTTCAATTCCCTTTGAGCTAATTTGCTACAGTGTACACAGTCAAGGAAATCTTGGATTCCCGGGCAAGCCAATTTGAATACCTGATTGACTGGGGGAGGTACGGTCCAGAGGAAAGATCCTGGGTTCCTAGAGCCGTTCCATGGATCCATCGCTCTTAGCAGATTTCATCTTGGATTCATCCATCTCACCTGAACCCACTTGCACTTGTTCACAATCACCTAATTACTGATCACCTGCACCTGTTCCCAGACACACACACACAGTATATAGAGCACTCACCTTCAGTCAGAGTTTCTCCCGATCTATCTCCAGCATTTCTCCTGCTCCAATGTCTCCTTGTTGCTCTCCAGGGTTTCTCCAGTTCCAACGTCTCTGTGTTCTCTGTGTCTCTCATTTTCTTGGATCAATGTTTACATATGTCGAGTGATTGCAACGGACATCCTTGTTCTCCACGAACTCACCAGGAAATCAGTTAAGCTTCTTTATTGACTTTGCTAATAAAGCCTTGTTTATACACTTACCTCCCGTGTCCAGTGTGTCGTGACATTACCTTTGTATTAGGAGTGTTTACAAAGTCATTGTCCAATGGGTATAAAACAAACCAAACATGACACACATAAACATTTATAACAATAAATTAAATTTGTGAACTACTAATAAAATTATTTTTTTATGCAAGGGAAAATACTGTGCTACGCTTATGCATAATTTTTAATTAAAGGAACCTATATTTTCACTGTATTTGTCACTGTACAGATGCATTGCGTGCCAAGTTCATTCATTCATTTTTTTTTTCGGTTTAGTCCCTTTATTAATCTGGGGTCGCCACATCCAGCATATGTTTTACGCAGTGGATGCCCCTCTAGCTGCAACCCATCACTGGGAAACATCCACACTCATACACTACGGACAATTTAGCTTACCCAATTCACCTGTACCGCATGTCTTTGGAATTGTGGGGGAAACTGGAGCACCCGGAGGAAACCCACGCAAACGGGACGTCATTACTTTGCTCTTCACCCTGTACTATGGCGCTTGCGTGTTCATCCTTGTGTGCAGAAGAAGCAGCGATGGAGGCGTTGGATGTGGAACTGGAGAAGCTTGGGAACCAGATTCGCCTTCTGGAGATGAAGCGTGCGCAGATCCAGAGGCAGCGGGCCCTGCTTGTTTTTTCCCGGACTGCGTCTCGCTCATCTGAGGTAAGTGTGCGATACAATCTTAACACTCCGTCTACCTCAACCCCGTGTGTTTCTCCGTCCAGTCCCAGCGCACCGATGCTGCGGCTTGGCCAGGGGTCGGTCACGCTGGCACCTGGCTACCGTGGCACCTGCACCTGGTTGCAGCCGCGTAAGGTGAATACCAGGTCGCGGGGCAGAACGTCTCCTCCTCCTGTGTTCGAGTTGCCCACGGAGAACCGCTTCGCCCCCCTCTGCGAGACGGGTCGCGATGTGGCTGTCATCGGTGACTCCATTGTTCGCCACGTTCGTGCTACTTCCACTAAAGGTAACAACGTACGCACTCACTGCTTTCCCGGTGCTCGTGTTAAGGATGTTTCTGCTAAGGTACCCGCTATCCTGAGCGCTGGCGAGAGCATCGGAGCTGTCGTTCTCCACGTCGGGACGAACGACACCGGGCTGCGGCAGACGGAGATCCTAAAGAGGGACTTCAGGAGCCTGATCGAGACGGTTCGACACACCTCACCCGCCACGCAGATCATCGTATCTGGGCCGCTTCCTACTTACCGCCGAGGAAATGAAAGGTTCAGTAGACTTTTTGCTCTCAATGAATGGCTTTTAACATGGTGTAAAAAACAGAAATTGCTCTTTGCCAATAACTGGAATCTTTTCTGGGAGCGTCCTAGGCTCTTCTGTCCTGATGGTCTGCACCCCAGCAGAGCTGGAGCTGAACTCCTGTCGGACAACATCTCCAGGATGCTTCGTTCTGTCTGACTAGTAAGTGAAAATTCACATTTTAGCCATATAGACTATTACTCGTCACACTTAAATCACAGTAATGCACACCAGGCTAACCCTATTGAGACTGTGTCTGTTCCTCGTATTATTAGCTCAAGAAATAAACTTACTATGTGCTCCAGAAAACATCTATTAAGAATCAAACCAGAAAAACTGCAAAAAAGTGAAAATAGACATTTTATAAAGCTTGGTCTCTTAAACATCAGGTCACTAGCACCTAAAGCACTTTTCATAAATGAAATAATAACAGACAATAATCTTAATACACTCTGTCTCACTGAAACCTGGCTGAAACAAAATGACTATATTAGCTTAAATGAAGCAACTCCTTCAGGATTCTTATATAAACATGTGGCTCGTCAAACTGGTCGTGGTGGTGGAGTTGCATCAATCTTTAATGATAGTCTTAACGTTAATCAGAGAAACGGACTTATGTTTAACTCTTTTGAAGTATTGGCACTTAATGTTATGCTTCCGGATATTAGGAAAAAAACTATGTTATCTCTCGCTTTAATCACCATATATAGACCTCCAGGACCCTATGTCACTTTTCTAAAAAGAGTTTTCGGATTTTATTTCTGATGTACTAGTTAAAACTGATAAAATGCTAATTGTAGGAGACTTTAACATACACATAGATGACGCTAACGATACATTAGGGCTCGCATTTACCGATTTACTACAATCACTTGGGATAAAGCAAAACGTTGTTGGTCCAACCCTTCGCTTAAAGCATACATTAGATCTAATCTTGTCCCATGGAATTGAGGTCATTGATGTAGACATTATACCACAAAGCGATGACATAACAGACCACTACCTCTTATTATATAAGCTGTGTTTACCTGAAATTAGCAGATCTGCACAGATATATCGTCCTGGTAGAACTATCGTCCCATCCACTAAAGACCAATTTACAAATAACTTACCTGATCTATCTATATTTCTAAATGTACCCGCGAACGCAAATGACCTTGATGTAGTAACCAGCAGTATAGATGCTATCTTTACTAACACACTAAATACTGTGGCACCAATTAAATTAAAAAAAGGCTAGAGAGAATAAAACTACACCATGGTATAATAGTCATACTCGCGCTCTCAAAACAGCAACTCGTGCCCTGGAACGTAAGTGGAAAAAAACTAAATTAGAGGTTTTTAGAATCGCGTTCAAAGATAGTATGTCCAGCTATAGGAGGGCTCTAAAATCTGCCAGGACAGAGCACCTCCGCAAATTGATAGAAAACAATCAGAACAATCCTAGATTCTTATTTAACACTATTGGTAAATTAACAAATAATTGGTCATTTCTGGAACAAGATATCCCTTCGCACATGTAGTGATGTAGTGATGACTTCATGAATTTATTCAGTGATAAAATAGAAGGCTTCAGACAGAAAATAGATGTTAAACTTTCTGCTCCACATTATACCTCAGATTCAATAAACATTCCACTAAATCAATTTAATCTACAGTGCTTCAACAGGATAGAACAGGAAGAGCTAGATAAACTTATAAATGGTTCTAAACCAGCTACATGTATGTTAGACCCAATTCCAACTAAGTTACAGAAAGAGTTGTTACCTGTAGTAGGAGAACCTCTTCTTAATGTTATTAACTCTTCTTTATCTTTAGGCCATGTTCCAAACCCTTTCAAGCTAGCTGTTATTAAGCTTATTTTTAAGAAACCACAACTGGACCCCAGCAACTTAGCTAATTATAGGCCTATTTCAAATCTTCCATTTATGTCTAAAATACTAGAAAAAGTTGTTTCTGCTCAATTATGCTCCTTTCTACAGATGAACAACGTTTTTGAAGTGTTTCAGTCAGGTTTCAGGCCTCATCACAGTACAGAAACCGCATTAGTGAAAATAACCAATGATCTACTCTTAGCTGCTGACCAAGGCTGCATCTCGTTATTAGTTTTACTTGATCTTAGTGCTGCATTTGACACCATTGACCACAATATTCTTATAGATCGCTTAAATTCTACAGGTGTCCAGGGACAGGCTCTACAATGGTTTAAGTCATACTTAACTGACCGTTACCAGTTTGTCAATATAAATGGACAGCCCTCACAAACCAGGCCAGTAAAGTATGGGGTGCCTCAAGGGTCAGTTCTAGGCCCTTTGCTGTTTACAATATACATGCTACCCCTGGGAGACATTATTAGAAGACATGGGATCAGCTTCCACTGCTATGCAGATGATACCCAATTATATATTTCAACAAAACCTGATGAGACATCTGATCTGTCTAAACTAACTCAATGTATTAAAGATATTAAAGACTGGATGACCAACAATTTTCTTCTCTTAAACTCAGACAAAACAGAATTATTACTTATTGGGCCTAAATCCTGTACACAGCAGATCTCACAACTTGACCTGCAAATAGAGGGATGCAAAGTTAGCATTAGCTCTACTGTAAAAGATCTGGGCGTTATATTAGACAGCAATTTATCTTTTGAAAATCATATCTCCCATGTCACAAAAACCGCCTTCTTTCATCTGAGAAATATCGCTAAGTTACGAAATATGCTATCCATCTCAGATGCAGAAAAACTAGTTCACGCTTTTATGACCTCTAGGCTGGATTACTGTAATGCTCTGTTCGCTGGTTGCCCAGCATCTTCTATTAATAAACTTCAGCTAGTACAAAATGCAGCTGCCAGAGTTCTTACCAGGTCTAGAAAATATGATCATATCACCCCAATTTTATCCTCCTTACACTGGCTGCCTGTTAAGTTCCGTATTGATTACAAAATATTGCTTCTTACCTATAAAGCTTTAAATAATCTAGCTCCTGTCTATCTAACTAACCTTCTGTCTCGTTACAATCCAACCCAACCCGCTCTTTAAGATCTCAAAACGCAGGGCTCCTGGTAGTACCTAGAATAGCAAAGTCGAGTAAAGGAGGTCGAGCCTTCTCATTTATGGCTCCTAAACTCTGGAATAGCCTTCCCGATAATGTCCGAGGCTCAGACACACTCTCTCAATTTAAAACTAGATTAAAGACTTTTCTTTTTAGTAAAGCATACACTCAATGCGTTGCATAACGGTATGATGCATGAGTGTACTCCTCCTGTCTTAATACACCAGCCATTGTGTTAGAAACTCTCATATGCTTTACATATTTGTTATATAACTGCTATTTTCATCCATAACAATCCTTTTCTTTCTGGTTTAAATACACTATGAACAGCAGCTACGCTAAATATTTTCTTTATTTTCTATCTCCACCTGGGGATACTCATCGAGGTCCCTACAGATTTGCAGTGCCATCGATGCGATCCTAGACCTCTGAAGAGATGATCCGAAGGTATCCTGGACCAGGCCGTATCCCGAGCTGATACCGTGGTGGTCATGGAGGAATGGAGCGCATGAGACTGTTTCCTGAAAGGCTACAGTGATGAACAAGTCTACGTTTGATCCTGTGGGCCAGCCTAACCTCCCGCTGGTGCCCTACCCACACCTGCAGCTTACACGATCAATGTCCAGCTTCTCCAGCCTGGCGCCTAGACTGCAGCTCCACATAGGAAGTTTGGCCAGAGGAAAATGACCGTGCCTAACATAGCCTGGTTTCTCTCGAGGTTTTTTTTTCCTTCACTTCATCAATTGGTGAAGTTTTTTTTCCTCCACTGTTGCCACTGGCCTGCTCGGATTGGGACTTGTGGAGCTGCGCTTCGGTGGATTTGCTCTTCAGTGTTTGAACTTTCAGCAGTGAAACTTAAACCACACTGAACTGAACTAAACTCTAAAATCTGGACTTTTTCCTGAACTTGTTAAGCTGCTTTGACACAATCTACATTGTAAAAAGCGCTATATAAATAAACTTGAATTGAATTGAATTGAAACACGGGGAGAACATGCAAACTCCACACAGAAATGCCAACTGACCCAGCCAGGGCTTGAACCAGCAACCTTTTTGCTGTGAGGTGATTGTGCTACATACTGCGCCACCGTGCTGCCCTGCGTGCCAAGTTAAAATTATTTTAAAAGTTTAGTACATAATTTAGAACATGCAAAAATACCTACATTAAAAACAATTTCCGTATGCACTTTTACATTTACCATGACATTTTATCCAAAGTCCCAAATAGTCTAACCCAGTGTTATGGTTTTGTTGTCAAATATTGTTAGCCTTTGACATAATCTGTGTGAAAATGAATAGCTTTTAAATTGTAGTGAATTTTGGAGTCTAAAATCTGTGTTCTGCACAAATTGTATAGGTTTCTCATAACATAAATGCGAATAAATGTTTTTTTTGTTTTGTTTTTAAATAAACTATCTTTTCAAGGCATATCAATGGTATTATAAAACTGTAGGTTGTAATGCTTATCTTTGATTGCAATTTTTCCCCAGTGCCCTTTAATACCAACAGGTGAATTGAGATCAACGTCTATCCTACTAGAGGATAAAGAAAAGAATATAGGAAAAAAAGGAAATTGTTTTTTTCTCTTCATGCTGTTGAACAGGAAAAGCCAGAACTGGATTAAGGCTCACAGTGTCAAAGAACAACGAAGGATGTTTATGTAATATAGAATCCTGATGTTTATCTGTTTCTGGATATGTCATGCTTTGTCACAGACATATTAGTTTCACAGAATGTAATGGTTTATTGCTTCTGCCTTGTTTATTCCTTCTAAAGTTGATGCATTGTATTATCCGGAAACATTTGATTTTGTTCAGTTTAAGCCGATAAAAGTTGTTGTTATTGGGAAAGGATGGACACAAAATGTTAAATTAAAAGAATAAATGCAAATGATTGTATTTGTGTAAGCATCCCTTAAAAAAAAAAGCCTAAAATTGTATTTGCATTCAAACTTTATACATTTTCTACAATGTCATTTGTGCTAACATTAGCTAACATGAAAGCAGCATAATACAGAATGATCAATGAAGATCATGCACAAAACCATGAATTAAAATAAAGAAAATAATTAAATAGACTAAAGATTAAGGGTCAGATTTATTTAATTGTTGTGAGAACAATTAATGTGTCACCAATATGGGCTTTCTTAATTCTGTGTTATGGTTTGCTTTTTCTTGACACTAATATTTCTAGATCTGATTCAATTCATCTTTATTTCTGTAGTGCTTTTACTGTAGTTCATTGTGTCTACTAGACACAATGAACACTGACTCAATGGTTTGCTCAATGAACTTGTGAACTTCCAATTAACAAACAAACAAAAGCTTTGGCTGAAGAAAAACTGTTTATTCTTTCTGCTGAATAAAATAAAATATAATTTCTCAAAGTTGGCCACTGGAGCCACATTTTCCAAGTATTGAAAGAATATAAATATTACTGATCAATAAACAATATAAGGTAATTAAATAGCAGTCCCAAGCTTGTTTTGTTGACATAATACATTTAGCAAAGAGTTATGATGAGCCACCACATTAGTTGAATTAGTTAGTTCACATTCACCCAAAGTGAAATTAAAGTAGCATTTTGAAATTGGGTAAAACCATATACTATGGTAAATATACAATTGTAATGTGAACTATAAATGAAACATGTGAAAGTGCCTATTATTCCCAGTTCCAGTAACATACTTTACTCGTAATTTTGATAATTGCATGATTTACAAATTTACAGAAATAAAGAAACATTATATTGCTTGTCTTCTTACTGCATACATAACATGATGTCTGGGTGACAAATCTGATGGAATGGCGTGATACAAACATGGAAAAAAAACTAAGTAATTCAGCTTTCCAGCACCATGAGTTAAGGATGTTCTTCTGAAGACAAAAGAGGGGCAAACATAGCTATGTGTACAGTACTTACTGCAATGACTAGCGAGTTTATTGTATACAAATAAAATAATTTTCTTACTTAAATTTTTTGTCTTGTTTCTAGTCCAAATATCTAATAAAAAAATCTTGTTTTTCCTTTTGACATAAGATTATTTTGCTTACCCCATTGGCAGATTATTTTGCTTGTTTTAAGGAAAAACTTACTTAATTTTGCTATATTATTTCTTAAAACAAGACAATATATGTTCTTGATTTAAGAATTTTTAGATATTTGGACTAGAAAGAAGACAAAATGTAAGTAAGAAAAGTATTTTTTGCAGTGTGTTGAGTGCAAATCCATTAACGAATGATAATATGAATAAAGACAAAAAAGAAAAGAAGTAAGAATATATAGTGTGAAATAAGTGTTTACATTTATCCAGTTCCCTTTTAGTCGGAAACAGAGTTAGGGCGTATATGACTGTGACTGTGAATGTGACTGACAAAAGGGGATTCTAAAAGAGACCAGTCTGACATTTATGAAAAAAGAGTCAATTAAAAGTGGAATCTGCATGTGGTGCCACTCCCACACTTTTGGGTATTCATACAATACACACAGAGGTGTATAAATACATGAGGGATAATGGGACATCTGATACACAGGGGTGGACACAGGTGAAATTAATAAACATTGAAAACAGCGGGAAAACAGAACAAAGGAATCACATAATGACAACAAAAGCACATGGAACACAACAACAGAACCTGACATTATCCCCCCCCCCTTTTTGAAGGAAGGCGCATAGGGAAGGAGGAGCTCAACGCAACCAGTAGGACGGTGCGACGAGGTGCAGCCAAAGGAGTGGAGTCCAGAGGTGTAGGAAGGGCGACGACTGACCCACGACGGAGACGATGAAGGAGAGAGCCAACGCGAAGCCCTAGGGTCGAAGGGCCAAGGTGGTGTCCGCAGCTCGGAGGCTGGAGTAGCTGACGCTGGGCGACAGCCTCCACAGGGCGACGCTGGCAGGCAGCACCCAAAAGCAAGCTCCATTTCTGGAGCTTGAGGGCGAACTGGAGGGCTGGCTGACTGCAGCAGTGCTGGAGCTGGCTGACTGGGTGCAGTCCTTGGAGACCGTGGGAAGCTACTCACGAGTCTGGAGCTAGGGATATCAGGGAAAACAAGAGTTAAAATACTGTGTGGAAACAGTTGACACGGAGAAATATAGCTGTACGGAAACAGCGGAAGGGGCATGACTTCGCTCCAGAAGTCCGTGAGCAACTTCCCAGTGTCCAGCAGTTGCCCGTCTGTAGAGGGGGGGTGGGCTGGACTCTCACCATCCACGCTGAGGTCCGCCAGGACTCCCCTTTTCGGTGATGTTGCCGGCTCACGCACCTGGTCAGATGATCTGTTGAGCTCCTCCTGCTCGGTGTAACTCCGCTCTGTCGCTCTAGGTGGCGATGGCTCGTACAACGGGGGTGGCTCTCTGTCTGCGGTGGGCTCTGGCAAGCGCTTCCTGCAGATGGCTGGTGCTTGGCTGGTCGCTGGGTCAGGAGTGGCACTGACGAGGTCTTCCTCCATGCAGGCGGTGAAAGGTGGTGCATTTCTCACCAGTGTATACTCTACATAGGCGGTGATGTTGCCCTGAGGACCATCTTCGGACGAACGTGCTCTGCGAGCAGTGTTGAAAAACACGTAGAGCATGTCGCCTGGATAGCTGGTGACAGTCGCTATTAACAAGTACTTGTATGGTCCTCAGGACTGCTTTCCCCCTGCTCCAGCAGGAGGTGAGGAATTTCAGGGTGGTGGATGGGGTCCATGGGAATATGGGGGAGAGGAAAAGAAAACACTGGGGCAAAAAAGATTCTAAAAAAAAAACGGGGGAAAACACGCCGCAACTTTTAGGTCCGGTATTCTGTCACGCTCGACTTGAGACATGAAGGCACAGGAACACGAGATTAGACAAAACACGAATTTATTTAACAAACACTCACGGGAACATCGACATACAGGAATCTTGGGGTGAAGACAACATGGGAAGACGATCAGGATGATGGGTTGACAATACATCTACACGTAGACAATAAAATACCGGACCCTGAATGAACCAAACAGAGAGGTATAAATACATGAGGCATAATGGGACAGATGATACACAGGGGTGGACAGAGGTGAAACTAATAAACATTGAAAACGGCGAGAAAATAGAACAAAGGAATCACATGATGACAACAAAAGCACATGGAACACAACAACAAAACCTGACAATGGCACAATGAGCACACACATGCCTTGAAAGCAGCCTGAAAATGGAATGTAGATGGACAAAATCAAAACTAGAGGTTTTTAATCTGGCCTGGGAAAAAAGTACACTTAACTTTAGAAAAGCCTTAAAATCTGCCAGATTTTTCAACTTTTATAGAAGAAAATAAACACAATCCTAGGGTCCTGTTTAACACGGTGGCCAATCTGACTAAAAATAAAGCATTAGCATGCATTTTTCAATACAGCACTATGCAAGATTAATGACATCAGAGATAAAATAAGCACCATCAATCTGCCTCCTACAGCATCGTCCCAATTAGAGCACTGTAGATCATTAATGGATAAACTTCAGACTTTCCCAGCAGCAGGTGAGGAAGAACTGTCTAAACTGATAAATTTGACTAAATCATCAATGCCTATGTTAGATCCTATACTGACCAAAGTATCAAATCAATTGTTTTCAGAAGTTTCTGAAGTTCTTAACATTTTGAATTCATCCCTACTTTTTAGGATATGTGCCTAAAACTTTTAAACTAGCTTGATCCCAAAGAATTAGTAAATTATAGACCCATTTCAAAACTGCCTTTTCTATCAAAGATACTAGAAAAAGTCGTATCTACTCAACTATGTTCTTTCCTACAGAGAAACTGTATTTGTGAGAAATTCCAATCTGTATTTAGAGCATTTCATAGCGCAGAAACAGCACGCCTAAGAGTTACAAATGACATGCTCCTGTTGTCCGATCATGGTTGCATTTCTCTTCTCAGTGCTGCATTTGATACAATCAATCATAATATTCTCCTTGATGGGCTTGAACATTTTGTTGGTATTACAGGAACTGCATTGGCCTGGTTCAGTTCTTATCTATCTGAACGTTATCAATTCGTATCAGTTAATAAAGATCAAAAGTACACTGTGGGGGGTACCACAAGGCTCAGTTCTTGGTCCCTTACTTTTTACACTATATATATATATATATATAT
>CAIGQW010054088.1:3427874-3439847 GCA_903798125.1 Danio choprae | reverse complement strand
GTGTGTGTGTGTGTGTGTGTGTGTGTGTGTGTGTGTGTGTGTGTGTGCTTGTCTCTCTATCTGTCTCTTAAATCACACCATCTTTATCCACAAGGCATATGTCATTATTATTGCTAATTAATGATACAATTGGGACAAGTATGAGTGCAACAGTAACAACAACAAAAACATGTTTTAGTAAAACCATACAATTATAGACATTAACAGATATCAATAAACACTAGCATCAACTTGTATCAAAAAATCCAACAGTAGACGTGTGCCACTGTCCCTCACTGTACTGTACATCGGTTTGTTGCAGGCAGCTGCATTTGCTGCTCGCTGTGTCGAAGGCAGTATCACTTTTTTTAAATCTTTTTTTTTTTTTTACCTTACACAGGAATTTAGCATCCTGAGCAACAACACAGTTTTTGTAACAGATAATGGCTCAAATGTGGTCGCAGCATTCAAAGATTTTGTCCGACTCTTCTGTGCCGTTGATAATATCAAGTTAATCTTAAAACATGTTGACCACTTGGACGAGGACAACCCAGTGAACAGCAGCATCATCAAGCTGTTTAAGGACACAAAGACCCTTGTCACACACTTCAAAAGAGCAGGGTAAGATAACATAAAACCTTGTCATATCATCCTGATAAAGCTGTTTATATCATTTGAAAGAAAGTAAAGGGAAATAAACAAATAGTAGCTACTGTAATTTATACATGCACAGGTTATGTTTCTTTTTTTTTTTTTTTTACAAAGTTTTTGTATAAATCTCTTTTTTTAAAATAATTGTTTTCCCAAAAGAGGGGCAGATTAATTGAAATGTGTGTAACTATAAAATCTATTTTTCTTGTGCACACAAGGTGGAATACCAGACTAGCAATGCTCTAATCTGTCAATGATGCTTTGAGATCTGGGAAGCTGCATGACATCCTGCTTCGCCGAAATGAGATCTGTTACCTCAACAACATAAACTGCGAACTTCTCTAAACCCCTAAAACATTTCAAAGAAAGCTACCAGGTATCTCTCCACTGAGACAGACACCTACCTTTCACCTTGTCCTCCCGACCAAGGCTACCCTACTGAGGGGTTTGTCGATCCAGGATGGAGACAGTGTTATTGTAAAAGAGATAATACAATACATTTCTGATTTCATTTAGTTGGTGGTCATTCAAGTAGCAAACATGAGCTCATGTGGGTCTGATATTGTTCAAGAGAAACAATGTATTATCGTGCTGCTCCTCCTCCCTAGCTGAAAGGGAAGTTAGCCCAGGCAGTGGAGATGAAATTCAAAGTCCAACTGTACCATAAGGTAGCCACAGCTCTCTCTCCTAGCCTGAGGAGCTTCTTAAGCTGCTTTGACACAATCTGCATTGTAAAAGTATTAGATTCTAGTGGTAAGTCAGAATCTACTTCAATTCACAATTAAAAAATGTATTCTTCTGTTCTTCTCACGTGTTTTCTCTCTGTCAGCAGTGCTTAGCTCTATATTAGTATTAGTTAACCCTGCATTCTCTGACTAACTTCAAAATATCAAGATCTTGTCTGAGAAACACACAGACCTCTGAAAACTCTGTACAACATTGGGTCACTAATGAATATATTGGGCCAAGTATATGAATATACTTGGAAGAGTATGAGATCAGATATAAATGAAGTTTAAATTGATTAATGAATGACAAATGTCATTTGTTACGAATTAGAAATATAACATAATTCTTTTCAAAAGTGCTAGGAAAGGCTTAACCTTCCACCATTCATTGGATTCCGTCATTGGGCTGATGGAATGGAACTCTACACTATCCCTTTAAGTTTGTACTTTAGCTATAAATGATGTAGGAATGACAATGAAACATGAAAGCAGAATTTTTCTGTATTTGCTGTAGAGGCTGAAATTATATAAAAAGTAATCCATATGATTACCATTAGATTCCTGATGCTCTACATAAAAAGCCCAAATTGCAGCTAGATTCAACCTATAGCTTATTGCATTCACATCTGTAGTCTGTCTTGCACTTTCCTGGAAACGATAAGCTCCAATACATCAACAGTTTAGGATAATAAAAAGCATAGAAAATGAGATGAGAAGTGGTCTGTGGTCACCACTTGCAGAACCACTCCTTTATTGGGGGTGTCTTGCTAATTGCCTATAATTTCCACCTGTTGTCTATTCCATTTGCACAACAGCATGTGAAATTGACTGTTAATCAGTGTTGCTAACTGTAATTTTGTAATTTAAATATTACAAAATTCATAAAATGATTTATAGTTTTTTTTTCCTTATTAATATTCATATTCAACATGTACAAACATCTTATAAAGATAATATGCATTAAACAAATAAAACTGATTAAAATATTAATTTCAGCAAATAAATATCTTTCAACATGCTAATGCCTTTATTCAAATTTCTATGTGAATGTTTAAGTTATCATATATAGAAACTCCTGAGATAAACAACTTGTATTTGTGAACTGTAAATAATAGCATGCATTGCATTTTCCTTGTGATTTTAGAAAAATACATGAATAGCCCCATAAAGATTTAACTTAAGAGATACATTACAAGCACTGATCTATAATAGATAAGGGATTACAAGATTACTCTTCCCTGTTGATCATCCCTGACCTACTCACTGAGCTGAATCTGAATTTGTGGTTTTAGAATGTTGAATTTGATGTTCCAAATTTCTTTATCTTGAAAACTTGAATCTGTATTTTGACAAACTGAATATCGGCAGTCTATAAATTCAGATTTTTTTAAAAATAAAGTTTAATAAAAACACCTATAAAAATCTGACTTAAAAAATTATTTTGTCTTAAATTTCAGATGTTCAAAATTCAAGTTAAGAAATTCAAATTAACAAATTCAAATTCAAAACTATCTTTAATGGCATATAATATTCAGTTTTATTAAATTACAGTTAGTAATTCAAATTAGCATAATTCAGATTCAGATTGTTTCGGCATATTTTAAGCTCCATATTATTTCATATCATTCCAGACAGACTGGATGATGATCAGATCAGATCTCTGTGTGGAGCACTGGCGGTTGGCAGACTCCTTGTGCAGACAATAATCTCACTGTATAATTACAATTAATGACAAAAATTATGTTTGGAAATGTAAATTGCGATTTAAAACTGACATCCTACAGAAAAAAAATATAGAAATAGACTTTAAACCCTTTTCTGGTGGAAAATACTAGTGGTCTAAGACTTCTGCACAGCACTGTATATTTTAAACTTGTTCCCTTAGCTTTTTAATTATTATCACTATAAATTATCACAATCTCCCATATGATTTGATGATAGTAATTTTGTTTGATAGTAATGTATATTATCTTTAAGGTATCTGTAAATGTTTTTGTTTATGAAATTGTAGGACAACCAACACACATATTAAAAAGCAAAAAGAACATAGGTTTACATAAGTCTTTATTTCTATATAAAATGCAAGATATATAAAAGCAGCAAGGCCCATGGGATTCCACCGGCTACTCGCCATCAGAGGCCTCAGTGGAAGTAAAAAAAAATAAGAAACAAGAAGCCAAGCAAGAGATGCCAGAAAAAGGAGGGAAGAAAAGAATGTTATTTTGTTGTTTGAGTATAGACAATGATAGACGAAATTATGTTTGATTAAGATGAAGTGTTTTGAAACCCCCATTTTGTAAAATAAAGGTTGCAAATTAAACAAATATATTGTGTGTTTGTATATTTATTTCACTACCTTCACTAGTTCTATTTCACTAACTTTAAAGTATTCATAGCGGTTCACTTTTTCCATTTTTTTTTTGTTACAGCCTTATTTCAAAATAGATTAAATTAATTTATTTCTTCAAAATTCTACACACAAAACCCCATAATGACAATGTGAAAAAAGATTTTAAATAAAAATCTAAATATTTTAATAAAATTAAAAATAAAAAAACCTGGAAAAAAAAAAATAAATAAAATCACATGTACACAAGTATTCACAACCTTTACTGTGAAACTCTAAATTGAGCTTCTCCCGTCCCTGGGCGTTTCACTGGACCGGTACTTCAAGAGGGGTAAGTATAAAGCAAACTCTCTTAAAAGAGCAACATGGTCGTGCAGCACATCTTTTTATAGACGTTGCTCCGACCGTGCGTTTTTGGATGTGGTGGTTCCCTGTCCACGGATGATGTTAATGCGGTGCTCGCGATCACTGCGATGGCACGTCTGTTGCGCAGCTAAGATTGCGGCTTGCTCTTGCAAAAGGGCGAACCACCCCTATTGTCCCCCGCAAGTAGCGGTTGGCACTCGGGCAGATCTGACGGTTACAGTCGGGGTCAATCCACTGCTCTCAGGCTTGCGGACCTCCCATTCCTCAGCGCACTCTATCCAAGCTTCGAGTGAGAGAAGCGCTCCATCCTCCAGGATGGTCGCCTTCTCACTCAATGACACAGAGGACCAGATGTCCATCGCATCATCGGAGGGTCATTTTTCGATGACAATTTAGACCCGCTTCCTCCCTCAGGGGTGGTAAACGAGGCTCCAGATATGGAATCTGATATGATTGCCGTGCTAACCTGGGGTGCTACGGCGGCGAGGTTGGAGATGGCTTGTCCCCCACCTTCTTCCCAGAGGTGCACAGTAAGTTCACGCAGTGCTGGAGGAACCCTTTTTCTGTCCGGTTTGTGCGCACTCCGCCCTCACCTTCCTCGATGGTCCCTTTCTTTTCACATTATATATGCTACCGCTAGGCGATATCATTAAAAAATATTTTAGTTAGCTTCCACTGTTTTGCTGATGATACACAACTTTATATCTCCTCTCAACTTGATAATTTGTATGAATTTACGAAATCAACATTGTATAGCTGATATAAAAAAATTGGATGACTAATAACTCCTCATTACTAAATTCAGATAAAAGGTCTTGCTTATTGGACCCAAAAACCTCACATGCAAAAACCTAGAACACCGTCTAACCCTTGATGGATTCTTAGTTCAGTTCTCATCTTCAGTCAAAAATTTGGGGGTGATTTTTGATAGCAACCTGTCATTTAAAGGCCAGATTTCAAGCATCTGTAAAACTGCATTTTTACATCTTAAAAATGTTGCCAAACTTCGACATATGCTATCAATGTCTGATGCGGAAAAGCTTATTCATGCTTTCATGACCTCTCGGTTAGACTATTGTAATGCGTTACTAGGCGGTTGGCCTGTTGGCCTAATTAACAAACTTCAGCTGGTTCAAAATGCAGCTGCTAGAGTGCTTTCTAGAACAAAGAAATAAGGCTTCCTATTAAATATCATATAAATTTTAAAATTTTATTGATTACCTACAAAGCCCTGAACGGCTTAGCTCCCCAGTATTTGAGGGAGCTCCTGGTGTATTATAGCCCATCACGTCCACTACACTCAATTAATTCTGGACAACTGATTATTCCCAAAATATTAAAAATCAACTGTAGGCGGTAGATCTTTCTCATATCTGGCACCTAAACTCTGGAACATCCTTCCTAGCACAGTTCGCGAAGCAGACACACTATGTTCGTTTAAAACTGAATTAAAAGACACATCTCTTTGCATTAGGATACACATAAAACATAAATGCTTTTGAAATCCAAATCTTCTAAAGGATTGTTAGTCTGCATTATTTAGGGCAACCGGAGCCGGGAACACTTCTGTGGTTCTGCTGTGGTGGTCATGGAGGAGTGGAGAGATTGATTCCTGTAAGACCCCAAAGACAGACAAATCTTCGCATTGTTCCTGAAGGGCCAGCTTGTACACCAGCTAGTGACCTCTCCCACCTGCAGCTTCTCCACCATGGACGTCCAGCTTTCTCCAGCCTTCGGCGCTTAGACTGCAGCTCTGCACAAGAAGTTTGGCCATAGGAGAAATGGTCATGCCCAACTGAGCCTGGTTTCTCTCAAGTTTTTTTTTTCCTTCACTCTCGTCAATTGGTTCTTCGCTGCTGTCGCCACTGGCTTGCATGGTTCAGGACTTGTGGAGCTGCGCATCGATGGATTTGCTCTTCAGTGTTTGGACTTTCAGCAGTGAAAATTTAACCACACTGAACTGAACTAAACTAAACTAAACTGAAAACTGGACTGACACTGTTTCAATTTAAATCGCCTATGTTAAGCTGCTTTGACACAATCTACATTGTAAAAGCGCTATAGAAATAAAGATGAATCTCTCTAGTAAATATAACAAAGTAAATGTACTCTGTAACTATACACCTCTGTTAGCCAGGCAATTTTTTTTTTTGACATTTACTTACACAAGAGAAACTTCTTGGACTCCATCTGTTTCACATTCATTCCCTTCCAGTTGATCTTCCTCCCAACATCATCATGAAAGATGTGGGAAAGGATGTTCCAAGTGATACATTTTGTGTCATGACCCCCAATAGTTGCCAGGGAGGAAATCTAAAATGTAACAAAAATGTTGTTAAAGTTTTTTATAATTACCAGAAGGAAATAAATGTCCAGTGTTAATAAAATTTTTTCTTCTAAATACCTTGATGACCTAGTAACCCATTTCCCCTGTACAATGCATTTAATGCTCAATCTATGTAACGGCATAGATATTTTTATGAAAATACACTCATAAATATATCTAATATGATTAGCTACTATCTGGTAGTATAAGGTCCTTGTGCCAAGATTAAGGTTTGGTTTCTACATTACTACACCTTTAAATCTAGACTCGCATGTAGGTAAACATTTTCCCTACAGTAAGGGCGTACTCACACTAGGTACAGTTGCCTTGAACTGTGCCAAAGCGTGCTTTTCCCCCTCCCCCCTCCTCCGACGACATGCACTCACATTGCATTTTTTACCTTCTGAGCCAGAGCACGATTACGTCATTGATGATGTGACTGCTCAGTTTAACAGAAGAGAAGCGCTCTCGCTCAGCACATGGAGATTGCTTTGTTTATATCATTTTGTACTATTTTGAGTCGTTTGGGAATCAGTGAGACACAGTCAAATCTTTTGCTGAACAGATCCACCACATTTGACGCTCATAAGTTAATCATAAAAGTCCTCGTGCTGCAGGTATTTGGAGGTTTGCTGAAGGTGCAGCTGACGTGCAGCAAGGGGTTTGCGTCTTTAATAAACTATGATAGTCTGTGTTCATTGAAAAGTAAAAATGAATAATAAGTCCATGTGAAACAGTCCCTTAAAAGTGTACACACTACAAAGCGTACCGCCCAACCGAACCGAGCTTTGGCACACCTCTTTCAACCAGGCCAGGGCCGGCCAACTGAACCGCACCTGGGCCCGATTCGGAGCACTCACACTTTTCAAACGAACCAGGAAACGCTCCCGGGCACAATGCGGATAGCCTAGTGTGAGTGCACCCTAAGTTAGAGGTAATACTGTAGCTACAGCTATTTGTGTTTATTTGACAGTAAAGCTAAAACTGCTCAATTTACAGCACAAGTTAGTTATTATAGACAACAATGTGACTTTATGATTGGCTAAAAAGACAATTTTAACAATTAACACAGTATGTGTTTATTCACTCCTAAGACTGACATTCAAATGTAAAAAAAAAAAAAAAAACTGCTAATCTCTGCAGAACATCAGGCCCCCAGGAACGAGTTTGGCCATCTCTGCTTTAAAGTCTAAACAACAAGGGCATAGGGAACAGGGCATAGGGATGATCACTTTCATTTGGGATTTACTCCATGAACCATTCAGCATAAATACATGTATCGGTAGAACATATGAATAAATTATATTCAGCATATTAACTTCCAGAAGCTCAAACATGCTGCATAACACAGAATGAACTTCACGTGTCCTTTCACATCAAAAGAACATGCCTGAGCTTCTTTTTGATTCAATCTTTTACATAAAGAAATAGTCTCTTACAAAAATTTGGACAAAATCACACAGATGAAGTGTAGCAAAATAATTGTGATTATAGTTTTGACAATTAAACAGCATGGCAAAACGTTTCATTTAGTCGAGAAGAATTACTGAAAAACTGTACAGGGTTGACCGAATATGAGATGAGCACAAAAGTACATTTGACACAGGACTAGATGAAAAAAATAGTTGATTTAAATCTTATAACTAATTAGGCATTGCTTACCAGAGCAAGACATGTTTTCTGAACCATAACTTCCTCCCTGCCAGGTTGGTCTGTAGACCTGGCTTGTAGAAGGGATTTGTTCTGTAATTACAGGAGCAGGTGGTTAGTTTATGATTTTGGTTGGACCCCTGGGTCTCTTGTTATGATGGCCTTCCTCTTCACAGAAATGACTACAAAGTGGGTAGGAAAATTACCAAAAAAAATCAGCATTAAACATCTTATTTTGATCTGCAGATCCTGTTATTAATTACATACAATGTACATCTTCACTGTCCAAAGAAAGTCAATGATGCTGGTATACATCATATGAGAACAACTCACAATAGAATTGTTGAATACTTTGTTGATGCACATTTGGCAGCAATTAAAGCATCATAGTCTTTTTGAATATGATGCCATATGCTTGGCACACCAGTCTTTGGGAATGTTTGCCCATTCCTCTTTACAGTACCTCTCAAGCTCTATCAGGTTGGATGGGAAGCAATGGTGTACAGACATTTTCAGATCTCTTCAGATATGTTCAATATCAGAGATGTTCAAAAGGCTCTGGCTGGCTGGGCCACTCAAGGACATTCACCGAGTTGTTGTGAAGCCACTTCATTGATATTTTGAACAAAGCACATGAGACAGGTGAAAACAATCAGGATAACAAGGTCTAAACAAGAGGGCAGGGTAACTGAAAACAAGGAGGTAAGACAAGAGCACATGGCCAACACAAATTTAGGAAAATCAATGTAAACAAGCACAGGACAAACAGGGAAACATTAAACAATGACAGGACAGACAAGACTGTCATGTCAGGACCATTGCAAATATAGCTGCAGTTTAAACTACAAACAGGAGTATAGAATTGCCTTGTGGCTCCAGTGTAATAATTGAAGTAACTATGAAAATGCTTTCTCACAGGATTCAGCCTTGAACATTGCATTTATCATGCTCATGAAAAAAACAACAACATTAATTTGGAAGTATTTTTAGCCAGATCACATTCACATCTCATACTCAAATTTCATACTGGCTCCCTGATACAACAGGACTAAATTTTACAACACTGTTGTACAACGTCCACCCTTTGTTAGGAGCATGTTTACACAAACACATATCCTCAGCTGAAGCACTGCCACACAGAGAACAACTTTCAAATGTTCACACACATAGTCAAATTCACATTTGTCTGACACTGCTTCATATAAATGACGATACCATGTTAAGTATTTTTAATCAGACTTTATCATAACTATGGATTTTCAATTTTGTTTTGTTATTTTGGTTTCAACAAGCCTAGACAGAAAGTCAGAAGATGACAGCAGCACACAACAGAAAGCATATTTTCATCTTTAATGTCACCTTTTGCCACTTTGTGTCTCACAACGGGGCCAGGGGAGGAATTGTAATAATGTAAATTATCATATGCATTTGTTTATATGGCAAAACATGTCTTTTTCACCAAAAAGGTCCATACTGACTTCAAAGGCAGATACTGATTAGATCAGGGCCTGGGGTGTGGACTTTGGGAGTTTAATGATGTGGTCACATGTTGATTGGTCAGTGTCAGTGTTTGTCCATGTCATCCTTTGTTTTCATCATGTGATTCCTTTGTCCTGTCTTTCCTGCCACCATCAGTGTCCATTTGTTTCACCTGTGTTCATCCCTTGTGTCTCATTAGTTTAATCATCCCCTTATCTATTTATACCCTTTCGTCTGTGTCCTTCGTTGTCCGGTATTTTGATTGCTTTGGTTGTCTCGTCCTGTTGTCCTTGTACCTTCTACATGTATCCTTGTCGTCCTTGTACCAGTGTTTGTTACCAGTAAGTGTTTGTATTAATAAATTCATTCATTCATTCATTCATTTTCATTTCGGCTTAGTCCCTTTATTATTCTGGGGTCGCCACAGCGGAATGAACCGCCAACTTATCCAGCATATGTTTTACGCAGCGGATGCCCTTCCAGCCGCAACCCATCTCTGGGAAACATCCATACACATCCATTCACACTCATACACTACGGACAATTTTGTCTACCCAATTCACCTGTACCGCATGTCTTTGGACTTGTGGGGGAAACCGGAGCACCCGGAGGAAACCCACGCCAACACAGGGAGAACATGCAAACTCCACACAGAAACGACAACTGACCCAGCCGAGGCTTGAACCAGCGACTTCTTGCTGTGAGGCGAACGTGCTACCCACTGCGCCACTGTGAGGCCCCGTATTAATAAATCCGTTTTGTTATTATATCACGTGTTCGTCTCATCATGTCTCCCATCAACGAAGCGTTACAGTCAGTTTGTATGTCTCATCATTTGGGTTTTGGTCACATGGTCAAGTGAGATACAAAATAGTTGGTAAACTTTTCCTGCGCTGCTCCTCTCCTGCCCTGTTCCTCTCTAGCTCTACTTCTATATCTTCTCTTACTCTACTGCTATCAGGCTACCTTCAACTATAATGGTTTGCTGCAATCAGTTTCCTCAAACTATTTGAGTATCTATTACCTGAACACAAACAGATTTAAACATAAAGCAAAAACTAACATGTGTAAACAAGAAATTATATAAAAATGTCACCAATAAATAAGTGTCAACATTACCTTTTTCACAAATTTAAGGAGGTAAAAAAGTCAGTTTCTTGAAGTAGTTCATGTGAAGGGCATAAAGCAGCTCATAAACTAGAGCCTGTGCACTGATCCAGGATTTTGAAGGCATCACCTTGTCATCTTCAATAAATTTTAAGTCATCTAGCACATTGACAGGCAGCATTCCTTCCAGCATTCCAGACAGCAATGATGGCAAGGGCTTCCTTTTATGCCTGGTTGTCCCTCTAAATGCATTGAAACAATATTTGTTAGTGAACAAAACATACGATCAAAACCATACATTTAAAAAGAATTGTTCCAAACCAGATTCAGGTTTTTTTTCTTCTGTTGAACAAAATAAAATATTTTGAAGAAAGGTTGGAAACCTGTAACCATTGACTTCCATAGTATTTGCCTTTCCTACAATGGAGGTCAGGCCTCACAGTGGCGCAGTGGGTAGCACGTTCGCCTCACAGCAAGAAGGTCGCTGGTTCGAGCCTCGGCTAGGTCAGTTGGCATTTCTGTGTGGAGTTTGCATGTTCTCCCCGTGTTTGCGTGGGTTTCCTCCGGGCGCTTCGGTTTCCCCCACAAGTCCAAAGACACGCGGTATAGGTGAATTAGGTAAGCTAAATTGTCCGTAGTGTATGAGTGTGTATGGATGTTTCCCAGTGATGGGTTGCAGCTGGAAGGGCATCCGCTGCGTAAAACATATGCTGGATAAGTTCTGGGCGACCCCAGATTAATAAAGGGACTAAGCAGAAATGAAAATGAATGATATTTCTGTCACAAACCAAGCTTTTTGTCATGTCCCCGGGGCACTTCTTTGAAATTGCATGTAGTGTCTACATTTTTTTTTCAGTATAACAATTATTTATTTGTGTTATTTTCTGAGGATAAATAAAAAGAAAATTAAAATGATTAAAAACAGGCTACAAAGTTATGTCCCTCAATATAAACTCAACCCTATCACGCCAGCAATTCTCCAGCTGTAGCAATTTAGACTCCACCCTTAACAATTCAACCCCGTAACATAAAAACTAAGATGGAATATGATTTTTTTCAAAACAGTATAACATATTCTTGTTTATTTGCTGCCATGTGGGCCTTCTCTTTTAAACCACACAGGAGGAGCAGAGGTCATTTTGTTTTAAAAACTCAACCCCATCACACTCAACCCTGTTACACATGTCATTATTTTGGGGTTGTAAACTTGTGACAGGATTGAGATATTCACCTTATATACCAATAATTGTAATTAAAAAAAAAATCAGTAAATATATACTTGCTAAAACTGTTTTTTTTGTCACTGATAGAATATTTGAAGCAGTGTTTTCACTTAAACT
>CAIGQW010054088.1:3392274-3427474 GCA_903798125.1 Danio choprae | reverse complement strand
CTACCATACGTGCCAATGCATGGGAAAGCCAAATCAGGTAATTCCACCTGCTCCCCTTTCTCCCATCCCAGTCATGGGAGAGCCCTTTGAAAACGTAATTATTGATTGCGTGGGTCTGTTACTTAAAATCAAAACAGGTAATCAATTTTTACCAACAATAATGTGTACAGCTACTCGCTTTTCTGAGGCAATACCACTCCGCAGAATTACAGCTCCTCTTATAATCAAGTCATTGATCACATTTTTCTCTACATTCGGCTTACCAAAAATCCTACAAACTGACCAGGGATCAAATTTCTTGTCTAAAATGTTTTCTCAAGTTCTAAAATCATTGTCCATCATCCACCGAGTATCAAGTGCTTATCACCCACAAAGTCAAGGTGCTCTTGAGCGATTCCACCAGATTCTTAAGTCTATGTTAAAGAAATACTGTGCGGATACCTGTAAGGACTGGGATGAGGGAGTTCCATTGGTATTATTTGCAGTGAGAGAAACGATCCAAGAGTCTCTCGGGTTTAGCCCCACTGAGCTCGTTTTTGGCCACAATGTAAGAGGTCCCCTTAAAATCCTAAAAGAGAACATTTTAGAAATTGAAGCAAGTCCACAAATTAACATTCTTAATTATGTCAGCCGTTTAATGTGTACATGATGCATGTAAATTGGCAAAAGAATCACTTAATGCTGTGCAAAACGTCATCAAGCGCCAGTATGACACCCGATCAGTTGTGCACTCTTTTCAGCCCGGCAATCGGGTGCTTGTACTGTTGCCAGTGCCTGGTTTTGCTTTGTCTGCCCACTTTTCTGGACCCTATGTGGTGCAGAAAAAGTTAAGCGAAACAGATTACGTCATTTGTACACCCGAAAGAAAACGCAAGTCACGCGTATGTCATATTAACATGTTAAAAAAACATACCATGTTAAGGAAACTCAGATCATTACTCCTGTTCTTCCTGCTGTAGTAGTCGTGAGCGACGTTATGCATTCTGAAGCTGATGATGATGATGGCCTGGTGAGCAATGCTCCCCAGCAGTGCGCTCGTTTATCTAACTCAGAAATGCTGAAGAATCTGACTTCACATCTCATGTATTTATCTGGTTTACAAAAGCAGGATATCATTAATTTAATTCAGAACCTCCCCAATCTTTTCAGTGACACTCCAACGCAAGCATCAGTAATTAAACATGACATCACTGTTGAAAATTCTTCCCCAAATAAAGTAACATCCTTACCGTGTTAATTCACACAAGCGTGCTATTATGAGGAAGTTGAATATTTGATGGAAAAGGGTCTTGCAGTTCCTAGTTGCAGTCCATGGAGCTCACCGTGCGTTCTAGTACCCAAACCAGAGGGAACATTCCAGTTCTGCACATATTACCGTAAGGTTAATGCTGTCACTGTGCCTGATTGCTTTCCTCTACCCCGTATGGAAGACTGTATTGACAACCTTGGTTCAGCTCATTTTGTCACTAAACTTCCTTTAACTCAGCAAGCTTCTGCTATTTTGGCCTTCGTTACACCAAATCACTTCATGCAATATTCCATGATGGCCTTCGGATTTCAAAACGCACCTGCCACATTTCAAAGACTGGTCAATACTGTGTTATTCTGCGTTCCTAATTGCAACGCATATCTGGATGATTTAGTGGTTCACTTATCTAACTGGTCAGAACACATTTCTTTGCTGCACACTGTTTTTGAAAAACTGTCTAACGCTACGTTAACATTAAATCTGGCAAAATGTGAATTTGCTAGGGCGACAGTCACCTACCTTAGTAAAGAAGTTGGTCAAGGTCAAGTTCGGCCAGTGGCTACGAAAGTCTCCGCCATTGGCAAATTTCCCGTACCCAAGGCCAGGCGAGAGTTGCGCCAATTTTTAGGCATGTCGGGGTACTATCGTAGTTTCTGCCAAAACTTTTCCTGTGTGGCTTCACCCATAACAAATTTGCTTAGTCCCTCGTAGCAGTTTATTTCATCAGCTAAGTGTAAGCATGCTTTTGAGAGCATAAAAGCTTTACTCTGCTGCGCTCCTGTCCTCGCGGCCCCAGATTTCGTTATTCAATTTAAATTGGAAGTTGATGCGAGTGTTTTAGGTGCTGGTGCGGTACTCATACAGGAGAACCTTGAAGGCATTGAGCACCCGGTCTGTTATTTTTTCCCAAAATTTAATAAACACCAAATTAATTACTCCATCATTGAAAAAGAAGCACTTGCATTACTATCGGCACTACAATACTTTGAAGTTTACCTTGGTTCCAATTCCTTTCCAATCATTGTTTACACCAATCACAACCCGTCAGTTTTTCTCTCCCGTATGTACAATCAAAATCAGCGCCTCATGCGCTGGGCTTTGATTGTACAGAATTACAACCTGGAAATCTGTCACAAGAAAGGCACCGACAATATAGTGGCCAACGCTCTTTCCAGGTGTACATGATTTAACGGATTAAATCTTACGCTTTGTTTTGCTAAGGTTTTTTTCTATTTCACAATTTCTTTTTAACAAACAACATTATATGTTTGTTCTTATGGGTGGGAGTGTTACGTGCTTGTGCTGTTTATGCCGTGTGTTTTCTCTCTCTCTCTGATTTCCTGTGTCTGCTTTAATTTTTCTCAGGTTCCATCTATTGGTCAATCCATCCGTCAATCATTTCCTTCCTGCTGACGTCACTCTGACATCATATCCAATAGGCTAAGACCACCCGGCATAAAAGCGCACGCCAGACCACTCATCATATTGTTTTTTTTGTTCTTTTCTTTTTTTTTGCGCAGCCCATGTCCCTTCTGCCAGTTCTCTTGTTTTTCCTCATCTTTGTGTTTTTCCCAATAATATTGTATATATTGTAAATAGTATATTTTTGCATTATCTTCCTTTTATTTATTTATTTTATTATTATTATTTTTTTCTATTCACCTTGGGATTTGTAAATAAAAGTCACAGTTTTAATATATCTGCTTTGGTTGTCTTTTGCACTTCACTCACTGTATATATGAATTTATTTTAATTATACATAAATGTCAAACCCCATTCCCTAGACTAACATCAGGGGTTTGTAACAAGTACTCACACATATTGCGAAGCTATCCTTGGATCTTTTGGCCATTGTTTACAATTGTTTATGATTAATGCAAACTTTTCTCAATTTCCAAAACTTTTTTATTTATTAACTCATTTATTTTTGTATTTATTCACTGAATCACATATTCACTTATTTATCTACTTAATTACTCTATTTCACTTTATTTGACCTTAATTACTCTAATTCCTTCATAAATGCAGACACATTATTTGATCGTAATTCAGAGGTTATTCTGGGACTGACTTCTCTTGTCTTAAATGTAGTAACTGTTTCTTTTTCCATACTCTGCTGCTGGAATCACCTTCACTCATCTACCAAACCTGCCATTACAAGAGCTTGTATCTCTTGCCCTAAACTAGTTTTATTATATCACAACATTCACAATCAAATGCTTAAATAGCCCCTTAGGTCTATTGCTGTTCCTTTACTCACACTATATTTTGCACAGATGTCACTTGAGGACATCAATTCACTGATCATTGTGGTCAAATAAAAAGACAACTATCTTTGCTGCTTAATGTTTCTTTCACCCTTCACTTTTGATTAAAACCGTGTACATCGGCATTGCCAATATTTAGAAATGCTGTTGGTTCAACAATCTGTACTTCATATGTATGCATAAAATTTTATGTGTCTTTTTTTTCTCCTCACTGATGCTACATAGAGACCAGCTATTTATCAATTATCATCTAATTGAGGTTGTGACTCCATACTAGTGTTGGAACTGCTACCTCACATCCTGTCCTTTTTTTTCTTTACCTTTAATGAAAACTAATTTATTATTCATCATCTTAAATTACATTATTGCATCTGGATTTCATGTTAATGGTATGCCTAATTTTTTCAGTCCTTCTTGTTTTTGCAATTTCTCAACTCTTTTTATTGTATAATCCTATATTTAGTCAGCACTAAACCTGTCATGGGCCTCACGGTGGCGCAGTGGATAGCACGTTCGCCTCACAGCAAGAAGGTCGCTGGTTCGAGCCTCAGCTGGGTCAGTTGGCGTTTCTGTGTGGAGTTTGCATGTTCTCCCCGTGTTGGCGTGGGTTTCCTCTGGGTGCTCCGGTTTCCCCCACAAGTCCAAAGACATGCGGTATAGGTGAATTGGGTAAGCTAAATTGTCCGTAGTGTATGAGTGTGAATGGGTGTGTATGGATGTTTCCCAGAGATGGGTTGCAGCTGGAAGGGCATCCGCTGCGTAAAACATATGCTGGATAAGTTGGCGGTTCATTCCGCTGTGGCGACCCCAGATTAATAAAGGGACTAAGCCGAAATGAAAATGAATGAATGAATAAACCCGTCATCCTTAAAAAGCCATCATCTGTTTCAATATTTGTGGCAATGGTGTTTTATTCATGTCTTTTTCTTGGGCTAGAGATAAATGGTCTTGCAAATAACTAAATTCTACATGTTTTAACAATATCCATCACAAAATCTTCTAAACCCTTTTAACCCCTTTTGGGCATTCTAGTGTATACAGTATATGCTGTTCATCAGCCTATGTACTGTAAGTGTAACCAAGTGTCTACCCTCCTCTAGTAATTGCCCAATCAGAAAACAATTACTTTAACATATTTGGCATCCAGAAGAACATGTTTCAGTGCAGCATGTGTTAGGAACCTCTGCCGAAAAATCCTCTATCACTGATTGCTTTTAAATCATAAAATAAACAAAATCTACTTTTGTTTGTTTTGACCAATGTCATAATCAAAAATTATGTTAAAATCAAATTAAACTAAACACATTTATTATTATTATTAGTCACCTACACAATCATAATCGAATTTAAATTAAATTTAAATAGAAATGTCATAGACATTTCGTCCTGGTTACGTCCGTAACCCACATTTCCTGAATAGGGAACGGAGACGTGTGTCTGGTGAGTACGCTAGGCGACCAGTCACTCTGAAGAGTAAGAAAACGGGCCAATGAATGCCAAATGAATTAGCAGAGCTCAGCTCCACAGCTAAGCCCGTCACGCTCCTGATGTGAAGTTTGCCAAGCATAGCGTGAGCGCACAAGCATCACCAAGAGCGCAACCTTCCAACGACCCCTAAGCCCTTAATTACCATTACATAATTGGATGGAGAAGCCCCCACTATAACACTCAGGCCTGTCCAAGAGCTAACCGTTTGTCGGGGAGCAGCAGGGGTGACGCACCCTAATGCTAGAGTGCGCCGCGACCTTAGTTGTGCAACAGTCAAGCCCTCGCAGTGAGGGCGAGAACTGTCCGTGAGCACCGTTTCAACATGCTGGAAGCAGTGGAAATCCAGATCTGCGATCTCGAGCTGAAGCGAGCACAGCTCCGGAAACAACGGGCCCTGCTCGATGTTCCCTGGACTGCAGCTTGCTCATCTGAGGTAAGTGTGCGATACAATCTTAACATTCCATCCACCTCAACCCCGTGTGGACGGTTTGTCCAGGGGTCAATCACTCTGACACCCGGCTACCGTGGCCCCTGGGTGCAGCCACGTAAGGTGCATACCAGGTCTCGGGGCAGAACGTCTCCTCCTCCTGTGTTCGTGATGCCCACGGAGAACCGCTTTGCCCCCCTCTGCAAGATGGGTTCCGATGTGGCAGTCATCGGTGACTCCATCGTTCGCCACCTCCGCGCTGCTTCCACTAAGGTAACAATGTATCCACTCACTGCTTTCCCGGTGCTCTTTTTAAGGATGTTTCTGCCAAGGTACCTGCTATCCTGAGCACTGGCGAGAGCATCGGAGCTGTCGTCCTCCACGTGGGGACGAATGACACCGGACTGCGGCAGACGGAGATCCTGAAGAGGGACTTTAGGAGCCTGATCAAGACGGTTCAATGCACCTCGACCGCCACTTTTCCGTCTTGATGAATAACCAACGATTTACTCTTAGCTGCTGACTAAGGGTGCATCTCATATTAGTTTTACTTGATCTCAGTCCTGCATTTGACACCATCGACCACAATATCCTCATAGATCGCTTAAATTCTTCAGGTGTCCAGGGACAGGCTCTACGATGGTTTAAGTCACACTTAACTGACCGTTACCAGTTTGTGAATATAAATGGACAGCTTTCACAAGTCAGGCCAGTAAAGTATAGGGTGCCTCAAGGATCAGTTTTAGGCCCTTTGCTGTTTACGATATACATGCTACCCCTGGGAGACATTATTAGAAGCCCACATCAGATCTCACAACTCGACATGCAATAAGAGGGATACAAAGTTAGCATTAGCTCTACTGTAAAAGATCTGGGCGTTATATTAGACAGCAATTTAACTTTTGAAAATCATATCTCCCATGTCACAAAAACCACCTTCTTTCATCTGAGAAATTTCGCTAAGTTGCGAAATATGCTATCCATCTCAGATGCAGAAAAGCTAGTTCATGCTTTTATGACTTCTAGGCTGGATTACTGTAATGCTCTGTTCGCTGGTTGCCCAGCATCCTCTATTAATAAACTTCAGCTAGTACAAAATGCAGCTGCCAGAGTTCTTACCTAGAAAATATGATCATATCACCCCAATTTTATCCTCCTTACACTGGCTGCCTGTCAAGTTCCATATTGATTACAAAATATTGCTTCTTACCTATAAAGCTTTAAATAATCTAGCTCCTGTTTATCTAACCAACCTTCTGTCTCACTACAATCCAACCCACTCTTTAAGATCTCAAAACTCAGAGCTTCTGGTAGTACCTAAAATACCAAAGTCGAGTAAAGGAGGTCAAGCCTTCTCATTTATGGCTCCTAAATGCTGGAATAGCCTTCCTGATAATGTCCGAGGCTCAGACACACTCTCTCAGTTTAAAACTAGATTAAAGACCTATATTTTTAGTAAAGCATACACTCAATGCATCGCATAACGGTATGATGTGACCTGGCTGAGCTGGCTTGACAACCACCTGTAGAGCACACTCCTCCTGTCTTAATGCACCAGATCGGACCGGGACTTGTGGACTTGCGCTTCAGTGGATTTGCTCTTCAGTGTTTGATCTTTCAGCAGTGAAATTTAAACCACACTGAACTGAACTGAACTAAACTGAACTTCAACTCTGAAATCTGGACTTTACTAGAACTATGTTAAGCTGCTTTGACAATCTGCATTGTAAATTAGTATTCTTCAGTCTCGTGAGAGGGTCTGAAGCAAAAATTCAAATGCTTGCTTCTCAGCGGCCGGCTGATGTAGCCCGCTAATGGCTAATCACTGGCAGCTGTGGAGCTGAGCTCCGGCAATTCATTTGGCATTCGTTGGCCTAATTTCTTACTCTTCAGAGTGATTGGTCGCCTGGCATACTTCCATAGTCTGTTACCAGACACACGTTGAAGTTCCCATGATGGGGAATGTAACTACCCATTCTTGTTTCAAATCAGACTCCTGTAAATTTGATAGAAAGAAAATATCATGTAAATTGTAAGAAAAATTGTATATGAAAATGTACGGTGAAACTTTGAATTTGTAATGTTGAGGTGATATTTAAATTATTTTGGTTAATTTCTTAACTTCATTCATAGATTCATCATTCATGATATAGGATCAATTACAATGCATAGTGGTGACTAAAACAAAAAAAAAAAGAGAGAGAGCTTTTGATAACTCAAGAAATAATTTGGATTTGAAAGTTTAATGAAATTAAGTATCTAAGTAAAAATTGAGGAAATATCTTTGCCTCACTTGCGGGCATTCGTATACTTAATTGCCAGGTTTGTCAACACTACACGTGCAACCAGTGGGGACACATTTCGACACATGTCCCAACAGACAAAATCCGCATGCCGAGAGAGGGGACGTGCAAAGAGGCTAAGGCTCCGTGGCACCACATGGCAGTGTTAGCTCCAAACCCTGGCGGACAGAACCGAGGGCAGGGTGGAAAACAATATCCACTCTGGGAAAGACAGGAGCAATACTGAGGAGGCCCACAGAGAGACAAAACCATGGTAAAGGCAGAGCCACTGCTATCTATGGAGGTTAACAAAATCCACCAATTCAACCTTGATTACTCCTGTTAATCAGGACTTGATTTCACAATGGGTTTCTCTAGGGGATGTGAAAGACTGCCTTTAACTGAGCCAAAACCAGCGTCTGTTGCTGGACAACAACGGAAACATGGCTTTCTCTGTCAGACAGAGCCCCCAATAACTTATGGGGCAGAGACTTGCTGATAAAGCTTGATGCATCAATTCTATGCTGTGCTGATAGTGTCATTGTGAGATTTTCCACAGGGACCACTAAGAACTATTCACTGGGTACACCTCATCTGGGAGGACAATGGTTGCTTTCATCAATACGAGAGCCTGAAGGAACTGACATTTACTGGGGCGAACTGGAGCCAGAAACAATGCCGGGACACTGCCTTTTCGGCTCTATGCTCAATGGAGGTCTTGGGTAACTCTTATTGCGCCATACATGCCTCCCACGACCCACCGCACATGAATTTACCCAAACCAAACTGAATGGTATATGGCTCACAAGGTGGCATAGAAGAGAAAGTATGGATCATGAGTAGGGCCAGACAGAATCTGCTGACATTTTTTGCTATTTCTGCTGAGAATTTTGTAAAAAAATATGCGGATTTATGTGGAATTATTTTGGGAGTATTATAATAAAAACTTAATATATGAAATAACAAGTAATAGTTTTTTTTACTTTTATTTAATGTTTACAATGCAAATCTATCTAGATCCACTTATTTGTTAAACAAAGCAAGTCTCTCATATAATATACTAAAAGACCAAAAATATTACTTTACAAACTGTATAGTAAATACATCAAATGAACACTTCAATATTAGTCAATATTATTACTGGAATAATTTAAAAACTGAATAAATATAAATGTACACACATTTACACAAGTAAATAAATAGACTCAATGACAGACTGAAAATCTGAGGATTTCTGCGTGTGCAGGTTGCGTGTGGGCCTAATCACGAGGCAGCGGCACCAATGCTAGACAGTTTACCAAGCCAATTATGGTCTTCAGGACCAACAGATGTGGGTTTTTGCTCCTCACTCTGACACATGACTTTTGAGCTAAATAATGAAAGACCGGTTTGGCAGCCGCAGTATCCTCACAAACCACAAACTGAAGCAGGCATTGCAGATACAATTAAAGAATTGTTGACTATAGGTGTGTTAGAGCCATCAACCTCACAATGGAACACTCCAATTTTACCTGTAGAAAAACAAAATGCAGGAAAATACAGAATGGCTGATGATTAAAGAAATTAATGCGGTAGTGAAAACCACCACATTGCCAGTGCCAAATTAATACACTGCATTATCAGCTTTACACCAAGAGCATAAGTAGTTTTCATGTCTAGACCTAGCCAATGAATTTTCTTTTTACCACTGGCACCAAATGTGAGGGATGTGATTTCATTCATCTTTAGGGTCAGCAATACAGGTACACCAGAGTACCACAAGGATTAATATTGTCTCCAGGGTTGTTAAATCACACCCTGAAAGACCTGCTGAGCGATTGCCCCTTGCCAGAGGGAGTGGTACTGATACAATATGTTGATGACATGTTATTAGCTAAAAAAATAAAATAAAATAAATAGTGGACACCTAATTGATTGGAAGTAAGCAGGTGTTATGACATTTATATGGAACTAGATTGAAAGGAAGTAAATAATTTTTTTTTAGTTGAGCAGATGACAGGGACAAGTGGTGTCTGGGCTAGGTGGAGTGAGATCGCAAAATAACGGATAAGCCATTTTAGGAAACAAATGGATTTTTGTAGGAAAATTAGATTAGATAAGGGTAAACACTGGAAGAATGAATATTTGAAATTAGTGGAGCAGGCATTGGGCGTGGAACATTATTTTAGGGATGGTGCAAATCTAACAATTACAGGGAAATGTAGAGAGAATTAATGTAAATTTTAAAACATAATTGGTAAAAATCTGTGCACAGACCAAACTGAACTGAATAGAGGCCTTAAAAAATCATATTATGGGGTATTAGATCATTATGGAACAAAATAATGGAACGATGGACATAAACAGGAAGTGTGTAATTTATGTAGAGACTATATTATAACAAACTAACAGCTTAATTTCAGATTTTTCTAAACAGGTTGGTAAAGGTGTAAACTGGCTGGATTAACCTGACAGGCAACGTAGGGGTGTAAAAGCGGCCTGGAGCGAGGTCCAGGCCATAAGGGGGATTAACAGATGAATAATTGAGGACATTTGACTAATTGGTGTCTGTAAGCATGCATTGGTATAGGAGCTGAACATGCACCAACACCAATGCATGGGCGCAACTGTATACTAGATACAGGCCAACACAAAAAGGGGGGCAAAGGACCATGTTAATTTATAGAAAAAAAATATGTAAAAAAATATAGAAAAAGAAAAAAAAATCATTGATTTACTAACTTATGACAATCTGACAGAAAGTGTGTGAGTGACTATTGTAAGGAAAATAACATCAAAAACATCTCGATTCCAAAAATTATAAAGAGAGAATGGGGAAAAAATGGATATGAATTGGACAAATTAGATTGGAGAAAAGTTGAAAAAAAATAACAAAACACATTGTTCCATTTTTAAGATTATTTTATTTTAAACTTTATTGTTTTTAAATTTTTTATTTGAAGACATTTTTGAGATTAGTTTATTTTACCAAGCCAATTGTGGTCATTGTTATGTTTTTGAATTTTTTGTTTGATGACATTGTTAAGATTTTATTTTAATCACATTGTTGTGTTTCTGATTTTCACATTTTAAGACATTGAGAATTTTGGCTTTAAGCATATAGTTACAGGTTTGATTTGTCAGTTTAATAACATTGTTACAATTGAGTTCTGAATCTTTCATTTTAATAATTGTTGAGCTTAATCCTACTTTGAAAGTGTTGATTTTTCATCCTAAATCAATTTCAATTCTAATTTTTCAGTTGTATAACGACTTTAAAGTGTTGAAGTTCCAGTTTGAACTCTTCAGGTTGATTATAATTTTGTATTGGTGAATTTCCGATTTTAATGATGTTGTTAATTCTAATGATATTTTGATCTCAGTGTTGATCTTTGATCTTAATCATATTTTGGGATTTCAGTTGAAGTCAGTCTTTATGGGTGTGGATTTTTGACTTTTGATCAGACTTTTACATTTACATGTTAGAGGTTTTTAATTTTAATCATTTGTTTACATTTTGGGCCTCACGGTGGCGCAGTGGATAGCACGTTCGCCTCACAACAAGAAGGTCGCTGGTTCAAGCCTCGGCTGGGTCAGTTGGCGTTTCTGTGTGGAGTTTGCATGTTCTCCCCGTGTTGGCGTGGGTTTCCTCCGGGTGCTCCGGTTTCCCCCACAAGTCCAAAGACATGCGGTACAGGTGAATTGGGTAAGCTAAATTGTCCGTAGTGTATGAGTGTGAATGGGTGTGTATGGATGTTTCCCAGAGATGGGTTGCAGCTGGAAGGGCATCCGCTGCGTAAAACATATGCTGGATAAGTTGGCAGTTCATTCCGCTGTGGCGACCCCAGATTAATAAAGGGACTAAGCCGAAATGAAAATGAATGAATGAATGAATGTTTACATTTTTATTTTTCATTTCAATAATATTGCTGCTAAAAAAGAAAAGAAACACTACTTCTATTGATAAAGTGTATAAAATATTAAATTGTGGTATAATTGAAAGTTCATGGGAGTGTTGGGAGTAATAAGCTTGAATATAGTGAACATAATTTTTATCAGAGTGACTTGAACGGGGGTGAGACTGCACAATTAAAGAGGAGAACAAGGAGTGTGCAAATTGTTAAGTGAATAAAAAAATGGAATTTGGTTATCTGTGGAGAGAGAGGAGCTGAAAAAGGGGATTGTCGGAAAAAAGGAATATATTTTTCATTCGTTTTTTCTTTTTCTTTTCATTAAACAATTATTTATACTAATAAAGCATTTTTGCAGAAGTAGATGGAGTACAGGCTTGATTGTCTAAAATTAACTTGAGCTCGGCAGTGAAACTTCCTGTGAGACAGAGGCACGAGTGACAGCTAAGAACTGAATCTTCTAGCATATACCATATCTGGTGTTTTATCAGAGTAAGCTGTCTAAAGGCAGCTTGCCCTATATGCGAGTGCTATTCAATTTCATGTGTGCAGAGTGTCACACCCGCTGCATGTTCTATCAGCCCCAGTCACCATTCACAGTCACCATCCACTACACATCGCACACTATCACCTGATTACTGAGCATATACACCTGCGCACGTAATCACACTCACCTGCTCCAGCCATCACCCACTCACTACATAAGCTCACCTCACTCACTCACTCACCGGCTGGAATCAACGTTAGATGGTCACCTCTACTCTTCGTTCATTCTCCTCATCGTATACCTTCGTTTATCCTCCAAGGAATCCTCGAGCCCGACTCCTGTCATCAGTCGGTTTGCTTTATCAAGGAAAGTGACTTTTACCATATCCACGAACTGTGTGTTGTCTTCACTGTCCGCACTAAGTGCTTTGATTCACTGTGTTTCACCTTCCGCACTGAGTGCGTTGATCCACTGTGTGAATAAACGTCATGAACTCTAACAGCCTGTCCTCTCTTCCTTTTGTGATCGTGACAGGATTCCAGCCCCGCAAAACCCCACTGAACCTCACATGGAAGCTAACGCTACCACTTCCGGGAGAGCTGTGAATTCAGTCGGCGAAATGGCGAACCCACACCAGCAGGCTCTTCCCCCTGCACCATTAGGTGCCCAGGTCGACCCTCTTTCGATCACCAATAAGCCTCTCTCTCGCCCGATGAGCTATGCTGGCGAACCCCGCGCCTGTACAGGCTTTGTTCTCCAGTGCTCATTATATATTGAAGCTAATGCTTCACAATTTCCCAATGACATCACCAAAGTCACCTTTATGATATCACTCCTCACTGACAGAGCACTCCAGTGGGCGGATGCCCTCTGGAACACCGGTAATCCAATCCTGCACTCCTTCCACGCCTTCACCCAACACTTCAAGGAAGTGTTCGGTGTTGCGCTCACCCCACTCACCGTGCACCACGAGCTCATCACCCTCAGCCAACGAAACCTCCCCATTCACGAATACACTCTGCACTTCCGGACCCTAGCGGCCAGCAGTGGGTGGAACCAGGTGGCGCTGCTGGCCGCTTATTGAAAAGGACTTAAGCCCAGGATTCGCCAGCAAATGGTGATATATGACGATAGTGCCGATCTGGAAGTCTTTATAAAGAAAGCGGTCAATGTATCCCAACACCTCTCCGCCTGTTCCTCCACCACGCCTAACCTCAACCCTTCTTCACACTGTCGTCCATCACCACCTCCTGCCGTTGACGAACCCATGGAAACGGACATGTACTATCTCTCCGCCAGGGAACGTCAACGCCGGGTACACAATAGGCTCTGCCTATACTGTGGAGAAGCCACCCACCTCATCTCCGGCTGCCCAGTTCGCCCTCCTCATCCAATGGTGAGTGCCTTCTCCATCACCCCTTCTGTCTCCCACATACCTCATATCACCGCCTCCCTAACCATAAACTCTTGTACCTTCCCCATTCATGTCCTGGTGGACTCCGGAGCGGCAGGCAATTTCATATCCTCACACTTTGTCGCCAAACATCGTATACCCACCGTACTCAACGAAACCAGGTACCAGATCTACACTAATCAGGACTCACCATTGGGCGATGGTAAGATCACCAGGCGAACCCACCAAGTCACGCTCCTCACTCCTCCTCGTCACACTGAGAAAATCACCTTGCTGGTGGTACCTAGGTCTAAAATAGATGTAGTACTGGGCAGACCATGGCTGGTTCAACACCAACCCACTATAGACTGGAGCACCGGAGAAATCCAGAGCTGGAGTGAGTCCTGTACCGAACACGCCCATCAGCCGACCACATGTAAAACCACCTCTAGCCACACTTCACTCCCCCTTCAGGCCGCCGTCGTGGGGAGCCCGATGGCTGACCTCACCAACCCCATCCCCGCTACCTGCCACGCCTTCCTTGACGTCTTCAATAAAGAGCAAGCCACACGTCTACCCCCTCACAGGCCCTGTGATTGTAGCATCGGCCTGCTGCCCAATGCCAAGCTTCCACACGGACGCATCTACCCACTCTCCCGTCCTGAGCACGAGGCTATGGAGAGCTACATTGAAGAAGCCCTGCTCCAGGGGTTCATCCGGCCCTCTACGTCACCTGCCGCATCGAGCTTCTTCTTCGTCTCCAAGAAGGATGGAGGACTCAGGTTGTATAGATTACCGGGTGCTAAACGAGGCCACTGTCAAGTTTGCCTACCCACTTCCACTCGTGCCAGCAGCTCTTGAGGAGCTCCGGGAGGCTTGGGTCTTCAGCAAGTTGGACCTCCGCAGTGCCTACAACCTCATATGTATCCGAGAGGGAGATGAGTGGAAGACCGCCTTTGTAACCTCCACTGGCCCCTATGAGTACCTGGTCATGCCCTATGGACTGGCGAACAGTCCTTCTGTCTTCCAGAGCTTCATGAACAACATCTTCAGAGACCTCCTTCACCAATCAGTTATAGTCTATATCGACGACATACTTATATACTCTCGCAGCCTGGAAGACCATCGTACTCACGTGTGCCATGTACTCCACCGCCTCAAGGAACACCACCTGTACCTAAAGGCCGAGAAGTGCGAGTTCCACCGCTCCACCATCTCCTTCCTCGGGTATGTGATATCCGCTGCAGGGGTCCAAATGGAATCGGCGAAGGTAGAGGCAGTGACTAACTGCAAGGAGCCCCAGACAGTCAAGGAGCTCCAAAGGTTCCTTGGCTTCGCTAACTTCTCTCTGGTAGTTCATAAAAAATTACAGCCTCCTCTCCGCACCATTATCATCCCTCCTTAAAGGAGGTAAACGTACCATCTCTTGGGGCTCTGAAGCCCGTCACGCCTTCACGCTCCTCAAGAGCAAATTCCACCCATCCTCAAGCACCCCGATCCTACACGGCCCTTCGTAGTCGAAGTCGATGCGGCAGATGTGAGAGTAGATGCTGTACTCTCCCAGTGGTCTGGTGAACCCAAAGCTCTCCATCCGTGTGCGTACTACTCCAGGAAACTAAGTCCCGCGAAGCAAAATTACAGAATTGGGGGCCGCGAACTACTCGCCATCAAACTGGCCCTCGAGGAGTGGCGGCACTGGCTCGAAGGAGCTCAATTCCCCTTCACCGTTATCACTGATCACAAAAACCTGCAATATCTTCACTCCGCTCAACGCCTCAATGCACGACAAGCACGATGGTCCCTCTTCTTCGCACGTTTCAACTTCACCATCACCTACCAACCCCGACACAAAAACTGCAAGGCCGGCGCCTTATCACGCATATACTCACCTGACCCCATCCACGACACTCCCGAGCCCATCCTACCTCCCTCCATCTTCCTAGCACCCATTCTATGGAAGTTTGACGAAGAGATACATGCCACTACCCTCGAGGAATCTGCACCGCCAGAACTTCCCCAAGGCCTAACCTACGTGTCCGCCAGTCAGCGACTCCCTCTCCTCAGTAGTGCGCACACATCCCTCGGCTCAGGACACCCGGGCAGCAGGCGAACCCTCTCACTCCTACAGGGAAAATATTGGTGGCCGGGCATGGCCCGAGATGTCCCCCAGTATGTTCGGGGGTGTTCGGTCTGCGCCATCACTACCACCCCGCACCGTCTCCCTGAGGGCAAGTTATGTCCTCTGGCATTGACTTTGTCACCGACCTACCTCCATCTCAAGGATTCACCACCATACTGGTGGTCGTGGATCGCTTTTCTAAGGCATGTAAGCTCATCCCACTCAAGACACTTCCTACTGCCTTAGAAACCGCTAACTCCCTCTTCCAACATGTCTTCCGCAACCACGGTCTACCTGAAGACATTGTGTCGGACCGCGGGCCACAGTTAGTTTCCAGGGTCTGGCGAGCCTTTTTCCGACTTCTGGGTATCACCATCAGCCTGTCCTCCGGATATCACCCTCAGACAAATGGCCAGACTGAACGAAAGATCCAGGAGATCTCCCGCTACCTTCGGACATACTGTGCCCAACACCAAAGTACCTGGAGCCAGTATCTACCGTGGGCCGAGTACGCCCAAAACTCCTTACGGCAAGCCTCCACCGGACTAACACCGTTTCAGTGTGTGCTAGGTTACCAACCCGCACTGTTCCTATGGACCGGCGAGTCCTCTGAGGTACCCGCGGTGGATCACTGGTTCCAGGAAAGCGAGAGGGTATGGGACTCAGCTCACATCCATCTCCAGCAAGCAGTTCGGAGGCACACGGACAACCCTGTCTACCACCCTGGAAACAAAGTCTGGCTGTTAACCAAGAACGCCTCCGACTGCCCTGCAAGAAGCTGAGTCCCCGCTACATAGGGCCGTACACCATACACTCTCAAATAAACCCAGTCACTTACCGCCTCAACCTACCTCCACACTCACGTATTTCCTCAGCCTTTCATGTCTCACTCCTCAAACCTTACACTAACCCTGTTCCTCCTCCTTCCACAGACCCGGAATCGCCTACCCCTCCAGCACAACCTGAGATCCTAGGAGAGAACATCTATAGAGTCAAGGAGATTCTCGACTCCCGGCGGCGGGACGGCCGGATCCAATACCTGATCGACTGGGAGAGATTTGGCCCCAAGGAGAGGTCGTGGACACCCCGAGACGACATCTTAGATCCTACTCTCCTTGAGGAATACCATTGCCAACATCCCAACCGCCCAGCTCCCCGAGGCCGTGGTCGTCCCCGTCACCGGTCTAGGGTGCCAGGAGTCATCCGTGGAGGGGGGGGTACTAAAGGCAGCTTGCCCTATATGCGAGTGCTATTCAATTTCATGTGTGCAGAGTGTCACACCCGCTGCACGTTCCATCAGCCCCAGTCACCATTCACAGTCACCATCCACTACACATCGCACACTATCCCCTGATTACTGAGCACGTACACCTGCGCACGTAATCACACTCACCTGCTCCAGCCTACTCACTACATAAGCTCACCTCACTCACTCACTCAATAATCAACAATAGATGGTCACCTCTACTCTTCGTTCATTCTCCTCATCGTATACCTTCGTTTATCCTCCAAGGAATCCTCGAGCCCGACTCCTGTCATCAGTCGGTTCGCTTTATCAAGGGAAGTGACTTTTACCATATCCACGAACTGTGTGTTGTCTTCACCTTCCGCACTAAGTGCTTTGATTCACTGTGTTTCACCTTCCGCACTGAGTGCGTTGATCCACTGTGTGAATAAACGTCACGAACTCTAACAGCCTGTCCTCTCTTCCTTGTGTGATCGTGACACAGAGAGGTTTTGCTGAAAAGAGGAAGTATGTCTGGGATGCAGCCAATGGAGGACTGGAGCATGATTAACAAGTGATGAATTTCATTAAACTTCACCTGTTAATATCCACCATAAAAAACAATGTCATGTCCAGTCCAAGACCGTCATCTCTTTGAAGAATAGCCTTAGCCACATTCTTCCACACCAAATCCACAGGGCCTGTTAAAAGTCTCCGGATAAACTGTAACCTAAAAGTGGCATGTCTGCTCACCAGGAATACCAGTCCGTGTCCACCCTCTTCTAGTGGCAAATAAAGTACGCTTTGAGGCACCCAGTGCATTCTATCCCCCCCCAAATAAAAATAATTTGGCTTGTAAAAGTAACAGCAACCCTGAGGGAAGTTCAATACAAAAAAGCCGATGCCACAAAGTTGAATCTATTAGATTGTTAATAATTAATACTCTCCCTCTAAATGATAACTGGGAGTGAATCCATCTCCATTTTTTAAATTTTCATTCTATTATTTCTATTATTCCATCCCAATTCTTATGTTGCATAGTGCTCTCTCCAAGATATACTCCCAGTTATTTAAGATGATAAATCGACAATAAATTTTTCCTCTCCTGTAGTTTCAACTAAATTCTGTAAATGAATCATTTCAGATTCAAATATTTTCATTGAAAGTGCAATGTCTTGAGAAACATTAAAAGCGTATTGTTGACATAACATTTTTATTTCCAATTTCCCACAATCCCACCACTGTCATAGATTTTTAAAACAACTCTTCTTAGACTTAAAAGTTTCCCAAAATTTACAAAACACATCTTTATAAATAGCATTACCCAACAGAGAAGTATTAAAAAGCCAATACGCACTCGTTACTTTAAAATTTGCTATAAAACATTTACATAAAACTAAAGAATGATCAAAAAACCAACTGGTGCAATTGAGCAACCTTTTATAATATATAACTGATAACTAAAACAATAAAACCTGGCTAATGAAAGAACATTATCTCTAACATGTGCCCATGTATATTGTTTGTTAGAACCATTCACCCTTCTCCATACATCAAATAAGCTGTAAGCTTCAATCAGCCCATGCATAGTACGCCCAGAAGTGGTATGAGGTTCCAAGTGGTTTCTATCTTATACATAATTTTCACCCCCTAAAAAAAATAATCTAAGCTACAGTTTTGTAAAAAAACTAAAATATTATTAAGAAAAAAATAACTCTTTCCCTACCTGTAACAAGAGCATAAAAAATATAGAATTTTTCAAATTTTGCCTTTATGACTAAAAACCTACCAGGAATTTCTTGTTTAATATCACAAGAAACAGGCAAAAAATTCCTTGAAAAAAGAATGGCTACTCCACCTTAAACATGTTTAGGTGTGAAAAATATACTTTCCCCTATCATTCTTTCCTCCAATCAATCTCATTCAAACTATCACTATGTGTTTCCTGAATGAACATTACATCAATATTCTTTTGACTTATTAGATAAAATAACAATGCTTTTTCTGAAAAGACCTAGCACCGTTCAGATTGAGGGTGCCTATTTTTATTGGGGACTTTATTGGGCACAATTATATATTTCCAAGAAACACACAAAGAAAAAACATAAATGAAAAAGAAAGGAGTTAAGTAGTTTCAATCTTTGCTTCTTAGTTCAACCTTCACTTTTTCAAATTTCTTTAATCTATACATCCCCTGTGCAGTGAATTGCTTTTCATCCTTATTTCTCATTAAACTAACAACTGAGTCAACAAATGCTTTTTAAACAGGAAAATAGTCTACCACCTGAACGTTCTTCATATTCTTTGTTTTTTTGCAGTCTCACTCTCTCATTTGTACATTCTTCCATTTAGTTGGGCTCACAGCCTCTCCATCAGAATCCTTCTGAGTGCTACAGTCAAAATCGTAACTTCTACTGTCCCGTTGCTGTTATTTCATTGTTTGCTTTTCTTAATCTGTTGGAGCGCTTTCTCTTAATTACTGGTGTTTTAAACAAAGACTCGTCATTCTCAAAATCAATATTCATGTCTTCCTCATTTAAAGTAGATTCTGCTGCTCCAGTGACATTGTAAGTTTTAAGAACATTTACATTGTTTTCTTCCATACTTACAGCGCCCTCTGAAGCAGCATAATGATTTATTCCCCTTTCATCTACCATACTACCACCATCAGTATTCATGTTATCTGCGAACTGTCCCTGCATGTTCGCCTCAACATGAACAAGATCGGCCTGTGCCATACCAACACCGTTTGTGTTTTCATCATCTGCACTACTATTCGCATTATCCACACACTGCTGCTGCTTATTCACCCCGGCCTGAGCGGTATCGTCTTGTGTCGTGTCAACACCGCTGACATTCTCATTACCAGCCTGTGCGGTGAAGTCGCGCTTTAAATGCCCTTCCTTCCTTCCCACATTCAAAGCACCTCATTGTGTCAAAAAATGCAAAAACAACGTAGTCACAGCCATCTACCCGAAATTTAAAGGCCATATTTAATCCATCAACTCCATTGTTCAAAATCATATATATTTGTCGCCTAAAAGAGACCACATGTTTAAGCAAAGCCAATTTGCAACCAAGTGGTATCTTTTCATTTTGCCATATCTAGACAACTCCGCAATTAAAAGTTCATCTTTAATAAAAGGTGGAACATTCGACAGAATAATCTTTCTTGCAGGTTGTGTTAGGGGCATAACCGATATTAAAGTGTCATGGATAACAACTTCACCTTGAACCACACTATGCACTTTGTCTAGTGAGTCTAAAAAAGTGACCACGCACCATTTATTCAGGAAGCAGACACTATACGGAATTAGCCCTCTAATTCAACTCAACACCAGCCCAAAAAACTATATATATTTTTTTCAACTATACATAATACATTTGTAAAGCACCAAATGTTTATGAATTGTTCTACTTTATTGGTAGATTTGAAAATAAATTAAATTAAAATCAAAAAATGGCTTTCACTGATCTAACAAAGACTGTGTTCACATCACTGTCTAAAAAACCTTCTATCTCTACTTAAGTAGATAGACATTTTTGCTTGACCAAGTACAAAATTAAGCAATTGACATTTCACTCTCCATTTTCGACAATATTCAAAACCAAAAATGATTTTTTTTTGGAAAACTTTTCTCCAAACATTGTAAACATATATTGCAACAACTGAAACAAAGCATTCAATTTGCCACAGTCTAAAAAACTATGAAAAATGGTTTCTCTCTGCTGACAGAAAGGACATAGATCACTAACATTAGGATTTAACATGAAAATAAAAGCATTAGGAGCCAAACTACCCTGCAGAATTCTCCATTGCAAATCCCCTACCCTCTTTGTCAACGATGGTTTATACAATGATTGCCATTCAGGTTTAATCTAATTTCCAACTCTTAGATGAGCTCTTCAAGGAGTGTCAACCCTACCATTTAGTCTATTTTTGTTTAACACTTTTATACACAAGTTATACATAGCTTTTCCTCCAATGGTTTTCAAATAATTTGTGACAGAAAATTCAGATTCCAACAATTGACCAGTGCATTCTTAAAAATCAGGAAGAAGTAACATGCATCAAGGCTTGACTGACAGTGTCCATTGCAGTACTCATTCAAAAAAAAAAAGTTCAGTTGCTGCGTGTTTGCCTTTCCATATAATGAGTAGTTGCTCAATGATCCTTATAGATTTTACTCCCATGTGAGCTGCCAGATTTTGATTGCATAACAGAAGATCCTTTAATGTCCTCTATGTTGAAACGTGTTCCATACACAATGGGTTCTTTCTAGAGCCATAATAACGATTCTCCATTTGTTGTTCTTTGTTTACAAAACATTCCCCAAACAGTGAAGAGACCTTGATAAAACTTTGGACTTGAGTTCATTTAAAACACAGAGTCTGCAAGGCCCAGTCTTCCCTGGGACAGTATAGCTCTGGCTAAGGGTCTCCAATCAAGATCTTTAGGTCCAACCAGGAACCTCTGTATAAACTAAAATCGAAAGGTAGCACATCTACTGGCAAGATAAATAAGACCTTGGACCCAATGCATTCAGTCCCAAAAGAAGTCCACTAAAATTGATTGTACTTTTGCAAGCATCTGTGTTGGAGGATCAATACAAATGCCACAACATTAAAGACACCAAATTGTTAATTACAAGTGTTCGACCTCTAAAATACATGTGTGGTAAAATCCACTTCCACTTTTTTAAATGTCCTTCAACTTTCTCTAGAACATTTTACCAATTTTTACACATTAAAGTTTCATCACCCAAATAGATTCCAAGATATTTAAAACCCTTCTTACTCCAGTTTAAACCACCAGGTAAAACAAGCTTCTTACTTAATTTTTCACTACATACTATAGCTTTTCTCTTGCCCCAATTAACTTTACCACAGGATAAAACACATTAAAACTTTAATATTTTTAACAAGAGTATCAATGTCTCTTTGCTTGTTGACGATGACAACAATGTCATCAGCATAAGCAGATAACTTAAAAACTGTTTCACAACCAGGAATATGTACACCTGAAAGTGAACTTCTTAAATTTTGTAAAAGAGGCTCTTTTGCCAAAGAATACAACAAGAATACAACCAGAAAGTGAACATCCTTGTCTTATTCCCCTCTGAACTTTAAAAGGAGTGCTTAAACCACCATTGATCTTCAATGTACTCTCAATGTCACTGTACAAGACTCGAATCATGAGCTAAAACCAAAAGCATCAAGCATTTGCCACAAATATTGGTGCTTGACTCTATCAAAAACATTTTCTTGGTCTAAAGATATTAAAGCATTTTCACAACCCAATGACCTGGAAAAACCTACAAAGTCACGAATTAAGATAATATTATGAGAAATTAATCTATTCGGAATGCAATATGTTTGATCAACATGAATAATAATCCATCACTTTTCTCAGCCTCAAAGCCAACACCTTGAACAAGATTTTAAAATCAGTACAGAGTAGAGCAACTGGTCTCCAGTTTTTAATTTCTTGTAAATCCCCTTTCTTGGGGAGAAGAGTGAGAATCGCTCTTCTGCAGCTCAAAGGTAACAGCCCTTTACTTAGACTATCCCTGAGAACCAGCAGTAGATCCTCACTAAGCACATTGTAGAAATGAACAGGAAGTCTGTCGATACCCGGAGCCTTGCCTATTTCTAGGCTCTGCAATGCAGAATAGAGCTCCTCAGCAGAGATCTTTGCACTCAATTCCACTATAGATTCTTCAGGAACTCTAGGTAAGTCTTTATAAAAAGACTCAGCCACCTCAGTGTTTTCCTGAAGTTCCTTTTTGAAGAGTTTCTCATAAAAAAACAATTGCACATTTTCGAATTTGCTGTCTCGGAATAAATGTATCAGCCTTTTTTGACCATTCTTTCATTCTAGAAAGTGAGATGGAGCATCCATTTGAACAATGTTCTGAAAACGTGACCGGACTAAAACACCCCGAGTAGAAAAGTCCAAAAAAATAGATAGAGCTAACTTTTTTTTAAGATCATTAAAATGTTCTCTATCTTTAGTTTGGTTTGCTAATTGTTTAAATTGTTCAATTTCATTTTCCAAAGCTTTTATAGACTTAGTCATGTTCTTTGTGACATTCAGAGTATATTGTTAACATAACTGTTTTATTTTTCCTTTTCCTATATCCCACCACTGCTGTAATTAAGTATATTCAGTTTTTGTTTTTGTATAACCACTCCAAAAATACTTAAAAGCTTAAATAAAAAATTATCAGAAAGCAAAGACACATTAAAGTGCCAATAAGCACTGTTACATTTTACTCTTTTAACAAAAATGAAAACCTGAACAAGACAATGATCAAAGACACCAACTGGATGTATTAAGCAACCTCTAAGAATGTTTCTCTGATAATTAAAACAACACAATCTATCAAGGCTTGCTAGAGAATATTATCCTTAGTGTGAATCCAAGTATATTGAACAAAAATATAATTGAACTTCTTCATTTTAAATAAATTAAATAAAGCAAATCTCTTAACATCTTCTCTGGCACCATTCATATTTAATGAGCCCAGCTTTACTTCACACATAATAAAATAAAATTCAATTTAAACTAAACAACTAAATAAATGCAAGAAAAAAAGAAGAAAAAACACTTAGCCATCACTTGCTATTTGGGCTTTGACTTTGACCACCAACTTCCTGAGGTGAAAGTTTGGGTAGTATAGTCTGTGTTTTTCATGAATGAAAAACACAGACTATTGTGATTTGCTCATTGTTTGATCTATTTTCTGGGCTCTTTCTTTTATTTGACATTTTGGATAATTCATCATCCATCAATACATCATCCTCATCAAATAAAACTGACTCCACTATTCTTGTCACTGTGAGTTTAACTGCATGTCTACGTGTTAGCTTCTGAAAGCTAAACTGCTCTCCAGCAGCCATGCTGACCAGCTATGCTGGTAGCCGCTGCTTTCACAAACAAAACAGAAACCACAATAACTGCTGAGTGAAAAAAAATGCAATAAAGAGATTTTTGAAACAACTCACTCACTGCATGCTTCTCATACTTGCCTGTCTCGTCGCGCACACACACACACACACGCACGCGCGCACACACACACACGCGCACACACACACACACTCACACACACACACAGAGAGAGAGAGAGAGAGAGAGAGAGAGAAAGACCTTGTTGTGGCTATTTTCTTTAAGGAGGCTCTCTCCATGGTAAAGAAGACAAAGTCTTACCCAAGATGTCTTTTAAAGTTTTATTCTTTGCAAAGGTCAGACAGTCATACAGTAACACAGGTTCCTGCAGAGTGCGACCCTCAAAGAAGAGTGTGTTCCCTTTTTATCTAGTTTCTTCCCTCCAAAGCTCACAAGGCCATAGGTGACATAGCAAGTGAATCACGTCACAGTTATCTTACCACTCATGATTCTCTTTTAGTTGTCTATATTTCTATCCCATATCCCACACGGCTGTACAGGTCATAGGTCACCATACATGGATTACAATCTTGTCTTATGATAAAAAGCTGCCAAAGTGGTCACGCATAGCTTAACTGTGTAATGTAGACATAGAAAAAGGAAAGAAGAACAGAAGCCGGGCTAAACGAATAATCACTGTTATTGCGCTCCTGACCGAAGTCAGACCCTCAGTCACCTCCAGATTTCAATCACAGAAATCACCTGTTAACTAAACACTACTATCATTTCATACTCATAATAAATTGTCAAATCATTGTTTCTATCAGTTACAAAATTGCTAATAATATTCTAAATCATTAGTACATCATCAAATAACATCATCAATAAACATAGGAACACGTTGTTGTTTCTCTGCAGCTGTAACCTTGCTTCATTCAGATAACAACACGCTGTTTTCCGCAGAGTTCTTCAGAACCCTCCTTTCTCTTCTACTCCCTCGCTTTGCCCTCCTCCTGAGGTGACTGGATCTTCCTGCAATGGCTAGCATGAATCCATGTCGCCCTCTCCGCGACCTTCACCGCTGTTTCAGTGGTCAGTAGCACTTAAAAATTGACCCAACCAGCGCTTTGCTCTCCAGCTTTTCCCCCTCAGATCACACACCACCACGAAATCGCCAGGCCTCAAACAGTGCAAAGGCTTCTCCGCGGCCTTACCCTGTGCAGCTTCGACCTGTACACAGATATCAGACATCAGAGAAGACATTGATATACAATAGTTCAACATGTCATTTTCACACACCTCTGTTGATGGCAACTGCTGCTTCCCTCCACTTATACCTACGCGTGGTGGTTTGCCATAGAGAATTTAAAACGGGCTTAAATTAGTTTTTGGTCTTTTTCTCATTCTCATATACATAAAAACTTTGGGCAGGGTCTTAACCCAGTTAAGTCCTGTGTCTTCACAGCATTTTGCCAATTTGATTTCAGTGTACCATTTTCTCTTTCAACAGCTCCACCTAAGGCCAGATGGTAACTGCAATGTGTTTTCAAATCAATTTCCAAAAATTGACCCACTTGTTTAATTGCATCATTAACAAAATGAGTGCCGTTGTCTGAACTTATTTTCTGTGGGATTCGCCATCTGGGGACGATCTCGGTCAGTAATGCTTTTGCTACTGCTGTCGAATCTTGTTTTGAAGTTGGAAATGCTTCAACCCATTTTGACTATGTCAACCATCACCAGACAGTATTTCTTCCCTCCACATGGGGACAGTTCAATGAAATCCATCATTAAATATTCAAATGGTCCTGTCGGTGGTGGGTGGGATGTTTGCTGAACTTTTTATCGCTCTTGCCACTTTATGTGTATTGCAAATTACGCAATGTCTACAGAAATTGTCCGCAAATGTGGTAAATCCCTTTGTGAACCACAGCTCTTTCATTTGCGTAACCATTGCTGTTTTTGACGCATGACCTTTACTATGTATTAATTTCGCATAATGTTGAAAAAAAAAGTGTTTCGGTAAACAAGCCTTGCCACCAACACTCCCCCACACATTGTCCTTCATCACACAGCCAGACTGTCTCCATTTGTTTTTCTCCAGTCCAGTCGCAAATGCCTGCATATCCTGCAAAGAAAAACAAGTATCGTTATTAACGTCATCAGATAACAAAGTACACTCTGAACTGTCCTCGTCTCGGGACGCTGCGACTTTTGCTGCTGTGTCTGCCCTCGTGTGTCCTGCAGATACAGAATTGCCTCCAGTAGTGCAGCCACTAAAGGAGCATGGAGTATTGGTCAACCATCAGATTTCAGAAAATTTCTGTTTCCACAAAGCCCCAAAATCATGAGCTACCCCAAATGCATCTATTGAATCAGTATAGATTTCCTTTTCCTGTCATAAATTTACATGCCTCTGTTAAAGCCACAAGCTCTGCGGCCTGTGCAGAGTAGTGCCCTGGTAATTTCCCAGAAGTCACCAGATCAAATTTAGTTGTTACTGCGTAACCAACCTTGTTCTGGCCTGTTTGTGGATCTTTAAATGCCGAACCATCCACAAAGAGGACATTATCACAATTTTCAAGCGGTTCGTCAGAGAGGTCAGGTTGTGGTGTACACACCTGTTCAATAGCTGTTACACAACAGTGATGCTTAACAGTCACATTTGGCATGTCTAACAAGATAGTGTGGTATAACAGCCAGCGAGCTGTCAATAAATGCAATGTTTTTTGTTCTTGAAGTATCATGGACACTCCGTGCGGCACCATTAGTATCAGATCAGAATAACCAACAAAATCCCTTGAAGCCATAACAGCTTTTTCCGCTGACGCCACTGCTCTTAAACAATGTGGCAGGCCTGATGCTACAGGGTCAAGTTTGCTCAAAGTAGGCCACAGGTTGCAGCCTACCTCTGTGGTCCTGTAAAAGAACTAATGTCATGAATCCACTTTTTTCATCAACCATCTGATCAAAAGGTTTGGTCGGGACTGGTAGGCCCAAAGCAGGTGCTTCAGCCATTTGTAATTTGATGTTGTAAGGAATGGTATTTTTTAACTACAGCGTTTCGAACTGTAGTTTGCCGAATGACTAAAAAGTGATCAGTATGATGGTGAAAAACTGTACATTTCTAGTCAAACCATCCTTCTACAATCTTATACCAAAAACGGAAATAAGGGCAGTATTAATAGCTAAAAATGTGGGAGAGCGTTGCTGTTATGTGATTGTATTTTATTGCAATATGGAGCAATTAAGTGTTGACGTTAAATCAAAAGTAATTCACAAATACTTGAAAATGAAATGATTTAATAACAATAATTCTCTATGGTTACAACTGAATTAGTTACAAAACTAACTGTATAAAATGATCAAACATGAAATGATGGAAAAACATATGACATAAATTGTACCCAGCTTAAATGTAAAATAAAGTTACCTGAGAGAGGCAGAGACAGGGGAGGGAGAGAGAGAAAAAGAAAGTAGGCCCCAAAGCCTGATAGCAGTATAGTAAGAGAAGATAGCCTCCAGAGCTGGAGAGGAGCAGAGAAAGAGACCGCAGAGCAGGAAAAGAGCTGCAGCGCAGGAAAAGAAAAGAGCCAGAGCAAAGTTTTACCAACCCTTTTGTACCTCTCTTGACCATGTGAGCAAAGCCCAAAATCTGAGACATTTAAACTGACCAATCAACATGTGACCACATCGTAAAACCCCCAAAGTCCACACACCAGGCCCTGATCTTATCAGTATCTGCCTTTGAAGTCAGTATGGACCTTCTTGGTGAAAAAGACATGTTTTGCCATATAAACAAATGCATATAATATTTTTCATTCCTACAATGTTTACAAATGCCTGCTCTGCCTCTGTTGTCCATGTCAGTTTATCTATGGATTTCATGCCCTTCTCTAAAGTTAGAGCTCTCAGGGGCTGTTCCAAAACTGCATAATTTGGAATGAACGTGCTACAATATGAACACATTCATAAAAAGGACAAAATTAGCTTTTTCGTTAGTAGTTTATGTACAGCTTTTATACCTTTTCTCTCTTTTGTCAGACAGGGACTTGCTGTGTGGAGTAATGACATGTCCCAAAAATGGTACTTTTTGTTTCACAAATTGCAGTTTTATCAAACTGACCTTGTCACCCTCCGCTGCTAAGTGCTTCAGGAGAGACAGTGTCAGTCACACAAGTCTGTTCGTCTTCAGCACAGATCAACAAATCATCAACATATTACAGCAAAGCAGTTCCAGCTGTCAGGATCAAAGGTTTCAAGCTTCTTAACAGTGTCTCATTATACAGAGTTGAAGAAGATGTAAAACCCTGACACAAGCATGTGAAAGTGTAGCCTTTGCCATTAATATTAAATGCAAACCAAAACTGGCTATCTTTGTCCACTGGCACGCTGAAAAATGCATTTGCCAGGTCAACCATAGAACAAAATTGTGATTTTTCAGGAATTTGTGACAAAATCGTGTATGGGTTAGGAATCAATGGAGCTCTTTGTTTGACAGCTGCATTTACTGCTTGTAAATATTGCACAAAACACCACTCAGTCGGTTGTCAATTATCCCTTATCTTTTTAACAGGAAAAATAGGTGTGCACACTTCAGAATTGTTGCATGGTACAATAACCCCTCTCTCCAGTAAAGCTTTAAATACTGGGGTAATGCCATCAATGGCTTCTTTTTTCAAAGGGTATTGTGCTTGGCACAGTCTGTATTCAGATTTAGGAGTGATGATCACTGGATCACATCCTTTGATTAAACCCACATCATGTTTGCTTGCAGCACACAATTCATTTGGCACCTCTGCTAATACAGAGTGTATGTCAGTAGCATTAGAGTCAACCATGCTAAAATTCTTCACACATTGTTTGTCAATACCAGTTATTTCTTGACACAGTTATTTCATACATGCAGTCACATCTAAATGCTTTCATTCGCTTGCTCCATTCTACCCCTCCCTCTTTTTTTCTCCTAGTCTGTTTTATCAACACACAACTTCAAAAAACAGCCCAACTCAGACCAAGACTGATGTTTAGCTTTGCAAATTGATAAGTGTGGTACAGCCTGTTCTGACATCAGATAAAGTGAATACTGCTTCCCTATCAGAGACACTGAAACTGCACACATACTTTCTGTCCAATACATCTTTTCCAACATCAAAGTTTCACCAGCTTCTGCCTCAAACCAAACTTTCTCAAAGTCTTCATCTTTGTCAATCACAACATGTGACGTGCAATGCAGTTTGCCAGGAGACACTACATCAATGTCAAAAGGTTTTACTCGTTCTTTAGCCAAATTGCAAATTAGATCAGCCCATTTATTGTTTTCAATGAGCCATTCATAAGCCCACTGTGGTGTTTGTGATTCAAACAGCAAACAGCTAAATTCCTCTTTCTTCCACTCTCACTCCAGAGGAGTCTGCTGTAAGAGTTAAATTTAGTTTACACAAAAATCCCGACCCATTATTGGCACAGGACACTTTGGTGAAAAAACAAATGCGTGTTTAAATACTTTTCCCCCCTCTGTCTCACAGGTCAGCGGAGCTGTAAATCGCTCAATGACTGTATGACCAGATGCAGACAGAGACTCGTGAAATTTGTTTGTCAAAGGCATTTCACACTGCAAATCACATCATCGTATACATAATCTGTGCATAATCTGCATAAAATGCATAATCTGACCCCACTGTCAGCCAACAACTCAACCAAAGTACTTTTAATCAACATAGAGTATTTTGGCATTCTCAAAAATGCTTCACTATCAAAATATAATGCCATTTCGTCAGGAAAGTCATTAACATTACTGCTATCAAAATCACAGTAGGAATGCAAGCATTTTCTTAATTGCAGAGAGCTAAAGAGATATCAGTGTATGTGTATATGTGTTTATTGTACGTTAGTAAATTATGTTCACTTCCCTTTACTGTAGCTGTTGACTGCTTGCCCAGACCCTCTCCGCACTGCCTCTCCCTCTTCTCCTCCTCCGCACATCAGCTCGTCTGTGCCGGTTTTCGTCTCTCTGGGCAATCGAATGACCAATGTCCATCCTTGTGGCAGCGCAGACACTTGGTGCAATCCTTTGTCGCATGCTCAGTAGCCCCACAGGCCTTGCATGGTCCATCTTCCCCATGCACATTTGAGTTTCTCCACCGTCTGCCGTCTTTCTTACCCCTGTTGCCTTTAAACTTGTGATTTCTTGGGTTTTCAGGTCTTGATGCTGCTTGTACAAGAGCCATGTGTAGCACCTTTTCAGCTCTCTTCTGGACTTGTTCTTGTTTTGCAGACAGCTTGTCTTCAGCATGTTGAGCATACAGCACTATGTCTGTTAAACGTCCATTTCTCCAGTTCAAACAGATGTCGTCCACTCGCTTCATGTGGGGTTTGCTTTGGTGCGGTTGGTCTTCTGGGAGGGCAGCAGTCTAAGTTGGGGTCAATCTTCAGGGCTTGCAGCTCAGCCACGGGATAGTGATGATACGGCGGTCGTACATGTGTAGAAACAGATGTATAAAAAAGGGTTAGCATGACTAATCAATCTTTCATTCACATTTTCCACTTGCTTTGTCCTTCGCTTCACTTTCCTTATTCTTTTCCCTACATTCTAACTGTTTTTGCAACATTCTCCTCTCTATCTGCTTCTCTCAGCCAACAATCAACAGTGTCTCCACATGACACACACACACATGCTTTTTACAGTAACCTGCTTTTTCTTCTGTCTTTTCAATCGACTTCCTTCACTGTGTTTAACCTAGTAACACTCAACGTTCCCTCCCTCGGAAAGTTGTGATATTTTATTAATTTTCCTATATCTAACATGCCTTTTTCTATTTTTTTTTTCCTTTTTTTCCCCCATATAATTTTTCCATGTTCCAAAACACCGGTGTATCATATTTTCTTACTTTACTCTGGGACTTCCCCATTCTGGTGATCACCCACCCCCCCACCCTCCACTTTTTCGGTACCTATTAATCTGCCGGACGTCTCCAACAGATCTCGACTTTTTAACCTAAAAATCGAAAAGTTAAGCCCTCACAGCTCCAGTTGCATGCCCCCCAATTTCAACCCCACTCACAAAGTAAATCGCACGGCAGCTGATTTCAACCCCCACTCTCGAGAGTAAATCGCTTTTAGCTAGCCAAACAAAATAAAAAAGGTCTTGATCTCAGACAGACGCTTCAGGGACACAAACCCCCCCGCAACACCTCTCTGTCGCAAGTCACGTCTCGGATCGTTCTTGTTTTAGTTACGCTGCTATCCCACAGAGACAGATCTACCAGAATGGCGATTGTCCCAAGTTAAAACTTTTTACTGCCTAATCAGATATTTTTAAGACTTCAATTATCTTTTAGTAACAAACAAATAATTTGTCTCTTACCAGAGAGTTCAGATGCCACTTGAGTTCTACTTTTTCCAGATGTCAGTGGGGTTCCTCTCCGGGCCCGGCGGTCGGTCCCTCAACCCTCAACCTAGTGGGGGAGGGCTGTGACACAAAGTCCCAGGATGGCCAGTCACCGTCCGCTCAGGGTCCGAAGAAGTTCCTCCAAGACATCCCACTATTCTGACACCAAATTGTTGTGGCTATTTTCTTTAAGGAGGCTCTCTCCATGGTAAAGAAGACAAAGTCTTACTTAATATGTCTTTTAAAGTTTTATTCTTTGCAAAGAAGGTCATAACAACCTAAAGACACAACAAGAGGAAGTTGCACAGTCCATTACATAAGTGGCAATTAAAGCAACAGAGATTTTCCCATCTTCAAAAATAATCATCTCCAACCTTCGTCCCAGAACTGATTTCCACCCGCGGATTATACAGAGAGTGAACACAGACATTTCACGTAGATGTGCTGAAATACCAAACATTCGAATCGTGCATCACCCTATACTGGGCATTCACCATCTTCAAGACCATGTCCATCTGCATAGAGACAATGTGCATGTGTTTGCTAAAAATCTTAAAGATGTTGCTCTTGGTTGTACCCCAGGCAGTCCCTTAAAGAGCAAAAGAGAACTTCACCATGCTCAATCTAAAACACACGCTATTCCAACATCACCACACAGTGCCTCTTACCCACATCTGGCTGAGTCCCATCCTGCATCTTGGAGAATCCACCAGCAGCACCCACGCCCTGTGCCAGCAGACCATCAGCACCCACGCTCTGGGCCAGTGCACCCACACACTCAGCATCCACGCCCTGTGCCAGCACACCATCAGCACCCACGCCCTGGGCCAGTGTACCCACGCCCTGGGCCAGTGTACCCACGCCCTGGGCCAGTGCACCCACATCCTCAGCATCCACACCCTGTGCCAGTGCACCCACACCATCAGCACCCACGCCCTGTGCCAGCAGACCATCAGCACCCACGCCCTGTGCCAGTGCACCCACACCCTCAGCACCCCTGCCCAATGCCAACATGCCTATACCCTCAGTACCCACGCCCTCGGCCTCCACACCCTCAGCCAGCCCCACACCACCATCAACAATGGCAGGATCTTGTAGTACCACCACACCACCAGCAGAAGAAACAGCTTGTACTCAGAGGAGCCCCAGTGATGGGTGACAACACCAGGACAAAGCAGGCACTTGCTCTACAGCTCAGTAGTCATAGACAAGAACAGGGAAAACTGAGCTACGCTGCAGCACTAAAACAGCCAGTAGACACACATAGCACCAGTCTGAGAGAGATCAAACACATGCTCAGTTTAATCTGCACACGGCTCATGGAATAGTTGTGAGTAAAATACTCAAAATTGATTGTACTCTAGAAATCTTGTTAATGTAAATGACTGTATAAGATATTTAGGTATTTTATGGTTTGGTTCTGTTCTAGAGGAATGTTAAAATTGTTTGTTGACCAAATGAAACCGCTGACAATCTCACTGTGGAATATTCAGGGTGTTAATTCATATAGTCTTGGGTGCAAAGTCAACACCTTGGATTTTAAGAAAAGCATTTCAGACATAGACATCATAATACTCCAGGAAACATGGCACAGAACTGATGAGGTCACTCTTTGTCCCCCAGGATACTGTGAAATATCCATTTCATCTAAAAAACATGAAAAAATTAGATTCGGGGGGCACAATAATCTGGCACAAACTCGAAATTGATAAAGACAATCGACAATCAGCTCAGTCAAACTAAAAAGGACATATTCTTATGTGCTCTTTACATTCCTCCATCTGAATCTCCATACTATAATAAAAATATATTTGAGACCATCCAGACTCAAATGATCCACTTCCAGGCCCAGGGAAGTGTGCTGCTGTGTGAAGATCTAAATGCTAGAACAGGATCCTTAACTGACTGCACCACAGACAGTGGGAATAAGTACATATTTGGACAGAGTTATCAACAAAACAGTGTAAATGTCTCTAGGAATAACTCTGATGCCCAAATAAATAAGAACGGAAAGCTCCTACTTGAGCTCTGTCGAAGCCTCAGTCTGTATCTGGTCAATGGCAGGGTGAGAGGAGACTTTCTGGGGAGATACACCTACAGCTCACTTCTCGGTAGCTCAACATTTGACTACATGATCACAGATTTAGATCTGTTCTCTTTCAGTGCATTCACTGTTAAACCACTAACACCTCTATCAGATCACAGCCAAATTACACTTTATATAAAAAGGAACAAAAATACTAATATATTATCACAATCCAGTAAATTGTATAACATTAAAAATTATTACAGATGGGTACAAGACAGCTCTGAAAAATACAGGAACGCAATTGAAGACCCCCAAATAGGTTTACTTTTGGATAGATTTATGGAGAATAGTTATCCATCCTCATAATGGAGATGGTGTTAATCTAGCTGTAGAAAACATAAATGACATATTTGATTATTTGGCAACGATATCTAATATTAAAACTACTAAGAAAACCTTTAAACAAAAACAGGAGAATGAAAAATGGTTTGACTTTGTAAAACGCAAAAACACAGACAAGCAGAGAATACAGATGTACGTCTTCAGTACTGCGAGCAGCTTAAAACATATAAAAACACAATCAGAAAAAAGAAAGAAGAGTACATCCAAAAACAGCTGAAAACTATTGAAGAATCTGTTGATTCAAGCAATTTCTGGGACAACTGGAACCTCCTTAATAAAAAGAAACGTGAACAGCTAACAATACAAAATGTAGAAACCTGGAAAAACCACTTTGAAAAACTGTTCAGTAAGATAAACATGAGTACTGAACAATCACTTATATATAATAAATTAACCCATACAGAGCAAATATTTGGCAAATACCAAAATCCGTTAGACTACCCAATCACAGAAAAAGAGCTAATAGATAAAATACAAGTCCTACCAACAAAAAAGGCAAGTGCTTCACATGGTATCCTTAATGAAATGATTAAAAACATAAATCACAGATTCCAATTGGCTATAATGAAACTGTTCAATTTGGTTCTGAGTGTTGGTCATTTTTCTGACATATGGAATAAAGGATTAATAACGCCCATATTCAAAAGTGGAGACAAATCAGACCCTAACAACTACAGAGGCATCTGTGTGAGCAGTAATCTGGGGAAGCTGTTCTCCAGCATCATCAACACCAGACTCATAGGCTTCCTTACAGAGCACAATGTCCTCAAAAGTCAGATTGGGTTTCTGCCAAAATACAGAACAACAGACCATATCTTCACCCTTCAGACTCTGATTGACAAACACGTCAATCAAAACAAAAACAAAATATTTGCTTGCTTTGTAGATTTTCAGAAAGCATTTGATTCAGTTTGGCATGAAAGTCTGCTGTCTAAACTTCAAGAATCAGGTATTGGCGGTAAAACATACAACATTATAAAAACAATGTATTCAAACAATCAGTGTGCGATCAAAATTTGAAATATGCGAACAGAATTCTTCACTCCGATACAGACAGAACTGGCAACCCAGAGAGAGCCGAATCTGCCCACACTGTGCCCAGGCAGAGGTGGAGACGGAGGAACACTTCCTCACCCGCTGCACAAAATATCAGCACATCAGAGAAACATTCTACCCCAAACTCCAGAGCATTTACACTCAATTCACTGAGTTAGACAATACAACACAACTGCAATATTTACTAGGGGAAAAAACTGACTGTATCCTTCTAGCGGCACAATACATTAATGCCTGTCACAGAGAGAGAGAGAGGAGACCAATAAAAACATCAGTGATGCGCTTGCACACACACACACACACACACCTAGATTATTATAAATGAATGAATCATTGTAAATATACTGATTATTATTGTTTTTATTACTGTTTTATCCTAAAATGTGATTGTTGAATGTACAGTTTATTCTGATCTTTTTATTTTACTTTATTGATATATATATATGAATAATGTGATATATTGAATAATCTATGATATATTGAATAATAATATGATATATTGAATAATCTATGATATATTGAATAATAATATGATATATTGAATAATATGATATATTATTTATACTTTTTATTATATATATATATATATATATATATATATATATAT
>CAIGQW010054088.1:3360138-3392174 GCA_903798125.1 Danio choprae | reverse complement strand
TATATTTTTTTTTTTTTTTTTTTTTTTACTACTGTTTACTATGTTTGTATTATATATGTATGTTCTTTTTAATGTAAACTTTATAAATGCTTTGGCAATACATTTGTAACATTTGTCATGCAATGCATTAAATTGAGAGAGAGAGCAAGCAATCAAAATAATTCATTTTTGTGTCGGTCAAGTGATGCTGATGTGAACAGCTGAAGCTGTCATTATGAGTACATTTATTACTAATGATGATGATTAACAATAATAATAATATTAATTTTATTCAATAATGTATTTAAAACATGTAACAGGTCTACATTAATGCTAAATATTGTCTTTAAAATCGTAATAGGCCTCAGCTATCTATCATCTATTGGCACAACCCTACTAACAACTATCCTGAGGCTTGAAATATCAGCAGCTGTGACTTCAGTTTGAAATGGAAACATTGTCAAAAGAGATCTTGAGATTGAAGATTTGCAAGAATATTACTGCACTGACTTAAGGGTAGTTCTTGGCTGTGAACAATGATGCCAAAAGATTCCACACATTCGTAGCAAATTGGATTCAATGCATAAGGTCTAGTGCAGGGATGTCAAAGTCAATTCATGGTGGGCCGGAGCCCTGTAGAGTTTAGTTACATTTATTATTTAGTTCCGGTTACTTTATTCACAACATTTTCAGACTGCTCAAGCTTGGTAAAGGCAATTGCCTGGCTTAAAACGATTGTCAGAGAATTCAAGGGAATTCAACCAAGAACAAATGAAATGACTAGCCTTGAAGAAAGAAAAGCAGCAGAAAACTTTATCATTAAACTTGTACAAGATGATGCCTTTGCTAAATACATTCAATGTAACAAACTTCAGAAAGAAAATGCTCTAAACAAGTGCAGCAAGTTGCATAGATTGAATCCTATCTTGGACGAGGAAGGACTTCTCAGGGTGGAAGGAATGTTATCAAGATAAAGCCTAAATTATGATGTAAAGCATACTGCTATACTTCAAAAGAAGTCTCATTTTTCTGCCTTGCTCATTAAACATCATCATGAGTGCGTATACCATCAAGGAAGGGGCATGACAATGAATGAGATACGTGAGAATGAAATATGGATCTTAGGATGTGAAAGTGTAGTCTCTTCACACATCTACAAGTATGTAAAATGTAGAAGATACAAAGGAACTACTGATATTTTAAGAATGGCAGATTTGCCAGAAGAAAGAACTGACCCTCTACATGCTGTGTAATAGATTGTTTTGGCCACTTCATAGTAAAGGAAGGAAGAATGGAAGGAAGGAAGAAACTAAAACATTATGGATTGTTGTTTGCTTGTTTGTGCTCTAGAGCAGTGCTATAGAGACTCTAGATGATTTGAAAACAAATGCCTTCATCAACACTCTTCATGTGTTCATAGCTATTAGGGGACCTGTGCGACAATTATGATGCGATCGAATTTCATGGGTGCTGGAAGAGAGTTTTTTTATTTGCTCAGAGGGATGGATCAAGAGCATGTTCGAGCTGTTGGTTGTGAATTTGTAGTGAGTGTTCCCTCAGCAAGTCAAATGGGCAGAGTTTGGGAGCGCCAGATATGAACAATATGTAGCATTTAGAATGTTCCTCTATGAGACAATGGCCATAATCAACAGCAGGCCATTAAGTGTTGAACATCTTCATGATCCTACTGGTCCAGAACCCCTCACTCCCAACCACATACTAACTATGAAATCTTTGGTCACTGCACCAACTTTGACGAGCAAGTCCTTTATCTGTGTAAAAGATAGAAAAAAGTGCAGTTACTCGCACATGAATTCTGTCAGAGATGGAAATGAGAATATCTGCTAAATCTCTAGAAAGAGAACATCACAAAATTCACAAGTAAATGACATTTCAAGATGAGAGTGTTCAAAAAGATTGAGTGGAAGCTTCCTAGAGTAGTGGAAGCTTACTCTAGTGCTGATGGCATTGTGTGAGAGCTGAAGTTACTACTTAGTGACACTACATTGGTCAAAGGGAAGCCACAATCTAGATCAGTGTATTTAAAAAGGCCAGTTCATAAGGTAATCACTTCAATTGAAGCCAACTGAGTCAGGCACATGACACAGCTACACTTTGATTTTATTTCAATATTTGTTTATAGAAAGTCTCACAATTCAAATAAAAGAGATTTTGGTGGGAATGTAAGTGCTGTTATCCAGCAATTTGCATATTTGTTTGCATATTTGTATTTAATTATTTAGTGATTTAAAGTGATTTTAATATTTTGTATTAATTCATCAGAAGTGTATTTATAAATGTAAATGTGATAAAATGTTTAAATGTGTTAGAATTCCATATGGTGTACTTAAGACATTAAATGTGGTAGCGTGTCACTTGACGTGTCACTTGAAGAAAATGATGTGTAATTTGAGTGACGTTTATGAGTCGCCAGACTGACAATGAGCAGACGCATCTCAACGCTGTAAGTTAAATTTGTTTAAGAAGCTTAAAGTCACTCCTGTCATAAGTCAAAATGACAGTAAAAAGGACTTTATTAACCCAAGGACCCTCTTTTCATGACAAGATAACAAGACCAACAAGATATTTATTTGCTTGTTTAATGTATTAGACCGTGGTTTGTATAATTTTATATATGTTTGTACTGCACAAAGCACATTAAGAGGACAACCTTAAGAATAAAATGCCCATTCTCAAGAACCAACCTGTGTCTGTGTTGTTGTAAAGAGACTTATAGTTACAAACCATATTTAAAAAGAAAAGCACTTTCTTAAGGAAAAATCTAAATAATTACCTAATATACTTTTAACCATGTGTAGCACACAATGTGTTTTAGCGTGTCACACTATTATAAAGTTCGATATGGGCCAGTGACCAGAAGCAAGGAACGATTACTGGAGAGAGGATGACAACGTAGCAGGTAAGTGAATAATCAACACAAGCGTTCTTTTATGTGCTTACCAGAGAAATTGTATTTTAGAAAAATAAAATAATAATAAAAATGTTCACATTAAAAAAAATGATTTACTTTTAATTAATCATTAGTGTATTGAATGCTTACAATGTATCAATAAAAATTGTATTAACACTTTTGTTTCCTTAGGTTGAACAGTGGCGAGATCAAACTCAATCCAGATAACACACTTTTTTTCACAAATAAAATAATAAACAGGAAAAACTTAGTTGTCACCAAAATAATTATTTACAAAACTCTCAAAATAAATGCTAAAAATAAATTAAACAATTAAATAAATGCAAAACAATAAACTGAATTCAGTAAAGAAAAATACAATTGGAACAATTGACTTGGTCTCAAATAGACCTTTGTTCAAGTTCAGTTCGATTTGACAAATTGATTCAGTTCACTCAGGTTTGTTAATGACTCAGTTCAAATGAACCTTTGTTCGAGTTCAGTTCTATTGAACAAACTTGAGTGAACTGAGTGGACTGAATAAATTCAAGTTCAATTCAATGAACTATTGTCACTCCAAATCAGTTCAAGCTAAAAAAAAAATCATTTTGTGGCAAAAATTTAAAAAAGAGGGAAAAATATGGAAAAGTCCATCTCTGTTTATCCAAAGGAGAAAATATAGGAACTTTCCTACCAGTACGTTGCTCTCACATCCAAATCAACACACTTCTAGATCTGTGAGCGGCTCGCCATTTGATTGTTAAACTAAACTAAGTGCAAAAGTTAATCCAGGTAGGTATCTTCACAGGTCAGCAATTTACTCAGGGTAAGAAAGAAAAACAAAAGAAAAAAATCCAGCCTTCACAAGGCGACACAGTAATTAATATTCTGTAAAAATTCTTATTAACAGATCACATATACTCTGATTAAAGCAGTAACATAACTTTTACTTTTTATCGAACACAAATGCTTTTGTATAACATTTTGGTGTCAATTGGGTCATTATAACTATAAAGTGCCTTTCATGTCCCACAAGATTAAATCAGTCCTATATGAACAGTGCAAAATAATAAAAGTCTGATGTTTTAATATAATTGGTTAAACCTTTGCACACATGCACGTAGAATAATAAGTGTTTTGAAATGTTTCTCAATTTTTGCCATGTCCCACACACTGCTCAGCCAACTTCAGTGAGTCTAAAAAAGTAGGTAAATTAGATAACTAAAAAGATTTTAATTACTTATTGTCTTTAACAAGTTATTTGATAAAATGAGTCATTTTGATCACTTTTATTTTGTTTTCATAATATTATTAATAATTTTGCACGTGTCCTTGAAATTGCCCTGTCATAGTGAAATATTAATTAATAAACAAAAATCAGAAATATAGCTTTTAAACTGTGTACAAACAGCTTAAATAGGGAAAGACTTTGCAAGCTGCAGGTGCAGCATGTGTTGAGTAAATGCTATCTTTAGCCAAAAATGTCCTCGCTGTCATTGTCCACCTTGTCACAAATCCTTCCTTCACAGGGTGGACATATGCATTCATATTGACACTATTTATTTAATATTTTATTGTTAATTAGATAAAAAAAAATTTATGTTACAACACTTATGTTATACACACATACTACACCAATAGATGCAATACATGATTGGACAATACAAATCTTTTGGCAATATCTGTCTGTCACGGTCACACAAGGAAGAGAGGACAGGGAATTACTTCAGAGGCGCTTTATTCACAATGGTGCACAAACAAGGAATGTCACTGGTGAAGGTTGTGTGTGGGTGATTTTAGCACACACACTAGATCCAGCGGTGTGCGCCGTGTACACAACACCGTAGCAGTGGGCATCAAAACAGGTGAGTAAGTGAATAGGTGAAGTCTAGCACCCGCTTGTGCAGGCGGTGTGTTCGTGGCTCAAACGGTCATGGAAACAAGATACAATGTTCATGGAGAATGAAAGAGTCACTTACCTTTGTAGGTATCTGTGTATACAGATCACAGTAGCAAGCCTCGATGACGCACAGGAGAGCACGGAGCACTTGGGAGAAGACAGAGGAAGAGATGACCATCCAACGCTGATTCCAGCCGGAAAGTGAATGGATGAGGTGAGCTTATATGGTGAGTGAAAGATTGCAGGTGCAGGGGATTAGTATTCGGCTGATTGTTCACGGTGTGTGGTGGATGATGATTGTGAATGGTGACTGGGGCTGATGGAACGTGCAGAGGGTGTGACAGGAGGGTGCCCCCTCCTGGCACCCTAGATCGGCGGCGGGGACGACCTCTGGGAGCTGGCGATCTGGGTGTTGACTGTGGAATTCCTCGAGGAGAGTAGGGTCTAAGATGTCATCGCAGGGAGTAGTCCATGACCTCTGCTCGGGGCCAAATTCTTTCCAGTCTATGAGGTATTGGAGCCGGCTGTCCTGCCGCCAGGAGTCGAGAATCTCCTGGACCCGGTAGATGTGATCTCCAAATATCTCGGGTTGCGCTGGAGGGGGAGGCGGTTCTGGTTCTGTGGATGGAGGAGAGACAGGGTCAGTGTAAGGCTTAAGTAGGGACACATGGAAGGTGGAGGGGATTCGGGAGTGTGGAGGTAGGTTGAGGCGATATGTGACTGGGTTTCTGTGAGTGGAAAGTGTATGGCCCTATGTAGCGGGGACTCAGCTTCTTGCAGGGCAGTCGGAGGCGAATATTCTTGGTGGAAAGCCATACCTTGTGTGCTGGATGATATGAGCGGTTAGGTAACCTGCGGTGGTTTGCAGCTTGGGTGAACCTCTGTACTACCCGCTGGAGATAGACGTAAGCTGAGTCCCACACCCTCTCGCTTTCCTGGAACCAGTGATCTACCGCAGGAACTTTAGACTCGCCGGTCCAGGGGAACAAATAGGGTTTTGATACCCTAAAACACACTGGAAAGGGGTTAGTCCGGTGGAGGTTTGAAAGGAGTTTTGGGCATATTCGGCCCACGGTAGATACTGGCTCCAGGTGTTTTGATGGTGGTACCCTGAAGTTGGAAGAAGGCCCGACAGACTCTGGAGATGAACTGGGGTCCCCGGTCGGAGACGATGTCTTTGGGGAGACCGTAGTTACGAAAGACATTATGGAACAAAGCTTCTGCTGTTTCGAGAGCTGTGGGAAGAGTTTTGAGTGGAATTAATTTGCAAGTTTTTGAAAAGCGATCCACCACCACGAGCATGGTGGTATAACCTCAAGAGGGAGGTAGGTCTGTGGCGAAGTCTATCTCTAGATGCGTCCAGGGTTGGCGGGGAATGGGTAAGGGTTGTAGCTTGCCCTCAGGGAGTCGGTGTGGAGTTGTGGTGATGGCACAGACCGAACACCCCCGAACATACTGCGAAACATCTTGGGCCATGCCCGGCCACCAATATTTCCCTTGTAGAAGCGAGAGGGTTCGCCTGCTGCCAAGGTGTCCTGAGCCGAGGGACGCGTGCGTACTATTGAGGAGAGATAGTCGATGCCTGGAGGGCACGTAGGTAAGGCCCTGGGGAAGCTCAGTAGGTGTGGGTTCCTCTAGGGTAGTGGCATGGATTTAGTCATCCACCTGCCATAAAATGGGTGCTAGGAAGATTGAAGGAGGTAGAACTGGTTCAGGAGTGTCTTGAACGGGATCAGGTGAGTACATGCGGGAAAGGGCATCGGCTTTACAGTTCTTGTGTCGCGGCTGGTAGGTGATGTGGAAGTTGAAGCGTGCGAAGAACAGGGACCAGCGGGCTTGTCGAGCATTCAGGTGCTGGGCATTGGAGGTTTTTATGGTCTGTGATGACAGTGAAGGGGAACCGGGCTCCTTCGAGCCAGTGCCGCCACTCCTCGATGGCCAGCTTGATTGCAAGCAGTTCACGGTCACCAATCCCGTAGTTCTGCTCTGCAGGACTTAGTTTCCGGGAGTAGTACGTACATGGATGGAGAGCTCTGGGTCCACCAGACCATTGGGAGAGTATGGCACCTACTCCCACATCTGCCGCATCAACTTCGATGACGAAGAGCCGTGTAGGATCGGGGTGCTTGAGGATGGGTGCTGAAGTAAACTTGCTCTTGGGGAGCGTGAAGGCACGGCAAGCGTCGGAGCTCCAGGAGATGGTTCGCGTCCGCCTTTAAGTAGGGAAGACAAAGGGGCAGAGAGGAGACTGTCATTCTTTATGAACTGTCTGTAGAAGTTGGCAAAACCCAGAAATCTTTGAAGCTCTTTGACGGTTTGGGGTTCCTTCCATTTTGCCATGGCTTCTACTTTGGTGGTCTCCATCTGGACCCCCGCAACTGAGATCACACACCCAAGAAAGGAGATGGTGGTGCGGTGGAATTCGCACTTCTCCGCCTTCAAATAGAGCTGGTGCTCTAGGAGGTGGCGTAGTACCTGGCACACATGAGTATGGTGATCTTGCATATTGTGGAAGTAAATCAGAATATCGTCTATATAGACGATGAGACAGTGGTGGAGGAGGTCACGGAAAATTTTGTTCATATAGTTCTGGAAGATTGAGGGACTGTTGGCTAGTCCGTAGGGCCTCACCTGGTACTCATAGTGGCCAGTAGGGGTGATGAAGGCGGTCTTCCACTCGTCCCCGTCTTGGATACGGATCAAGTCGTTGGCGCTACGGAGGTCCAGCTTGCTGAAGATCCACGCCTCACAGAGTTCCACAAGGGCAGCTGGTACGAGTGGTAGCGGGTAGGCAAACTTAACCCTGGCCTCATTCAGCAACCGATAATCAATACACAGCCATAGTCCTCCATCCTTTTTGGAGACGAAGAAAAAGCTTGATGCCAGTGAAGGGGTCCGTAGCGATCCCGGAAGTGGTAGCATTAGCTTCCATATGTGAACCAGGAGTGTTTGCTGGGCTGAAATCCTGTCACGGTCACACAAGGAAGAGGAAAGGAATTACTTCAGAGGCGCTTTATTCACAATTGTGCACAAACAAGGAATGTCACTGGTGAGAGAGAAAAAAAAGAAACAAATGGAGAAGCAAATTTTGTTTAATTTAAAGGACAATAATTGTTTATTTTCCCATTAATTTGCATGTTGATAAAACCTAATTGATAACAAAAGAGGAGGCATGATGGCTCAGTGGTTTGCAGTAATTAGTGAAAGCAGAAGTTGAATTCCTGAAAACGTTTATAACCCTTTTATATTGGCCCTTTAATATTTCTTGTTGTACCTGTTGTTTTTCAAATGTTTAGTCCACTAAATAAAGTCTTTGTCCACCGTGTCATCTTGTTTTCCAAGGCAAGGCAAGTTTATTTATATAGCACATTTCATACACAGTGTCAATTCAATGAGACAGATCTGTCTTCAATGGCTGGAGTGATCAATATAATGTTACACCCTCCGCACGTTCCATCAGCCCCAGTCACCATTCACAATAACCATCCACCACATACCGTGAACAATCACCCGAATACTAATCACCCACACCTGCACTCACCCACTCACTATATATACTCACCTCCTCCAGTCACTCACTGGCTGGAATCGAAGTTGGATGGTCACCTCTTCCTTGATCTTCTCCCTAGTGCTCCGTTCTCTCCTGCGTTTCACTGAGGCTTGCTGCAGTGGTCTGTAAATACAGATACCCACGAAGGGAAGTGACTATTTCATTCTTCATGAACTTTGTGTATGAATTCCATGACTGTTTTGAACCACGCACACACCGCTTGAACAAGCGTGTGCTAAACTTCACCCAGGCACTTCGCTCCCCTGTTTTGATGTCCACTTCTTTCTCCACGAACAGTGTATGAAGGCTATGACTGCTTTGAACCACGCACACACCGATTGAACGAGCGTGCTAAGCTTCACCCAAACTCATCGCTCACCAGTGTTATTCCTTGTTTATGCACCATTGATAATAAACACCTGTGAAGTAACTCCGTCTTCTCTTCATTGTCTTCCTTGTGTGACCGTGACATATCAAAGAAAGGATCAGAGTGCGACATCCTTAACAACAGTCGGTGAAATGTGTAAACCCTTTAGTAAATTTAGAGTGTCCACGATTGTGTGGGGGTCCTTGTGCATGCTGAGTCAGATCAAAAGTGTTAAAAACAGTCGTGAGTTATTTTTACAGCATTGATTTCTGAATTATCAATGTGAATCTTAAAATCCCCAGCAATAGTAAAATAGTCAAATTCAGAAGTTACTATTGATAACCGCTCTATAAAATCAACAAAAGTTTTTATATTTTGGAGGTCTGTAGATAATGATCAGTAAAATCACCCTTTAGTGCTATACTCAGATATTCAAATAGTCACCAAATGACACTTGTTTACACTCATAGACCTCTTTTAAAACTGGGCAGCAATGCCAAATACTGTGCAAAACTTTGAAATCAGTTTGCCTACTTTTGTCTCAAGTGCATCTACTCAAACAATAGCTAATAATATTGACCCCAGTTTTAAATGCTTAAAACTCTCACAATATGTTGTTAATACCCCTGAGAACATGAAAGATTGTTTTAACATCTGGACTTGAAGGGATAGTTCACCCAAAAATACAAATTTACTCACTCTCTGTGTTTACCGTACAAGTCTTTTTTTTTTTTAATATGACTTCACATACTTTTATTTTCAATAGTAAACATTCATTCTATGTACTGAACAAACTGTAATTTTGGGCCTTTTTTCACAATACAATGAGAAATAAATAACAATTAAAATTATTATAAAGACATGTACCTGTAAGCTGACCTTTACACTGTAACAGCAAGATGACACTGTCTAATTTAAAAGCAGGAGATAAATGAGTTCGAGAAGACAACAAAGGCTTGAGGCAGGTCTGTATGAATGATGAAAGATGATGAACACTCTGAATGGGTTAAGCTGTGGACATTTTTTCATCAATGCAGAGGATTCCTATGGAAACTGTATAGTAGAGTCCTCGTGAAAGACATCCTATTGATGAAAGAAAAAATAATGCAAATATGATGATACTAGTTTAATAACTCAAAGCAGAAAAAGGCCAGAATAAAATAGATTAAAAGATGATGAAAATAGGCAATGGGTAGACTCATGCAAGCAAAAAAAACACCTTTGTCTGACGTAAGAGCTCAGCCAAAAGCTGACCAGCAACATGGTTCTTTTTCCTGAAGATGCTCATCAAATATGGAGAGTAATTTTAAGAGTAATATGAAAGCTCTCTGTGAGATTTTTGCCCACCCCTTGATTGAAGTCAAAATAAGCCTGAAATATAAAACAAGTGAAACACAAAACAGTTATGTTCCATGTGTATTTTACTCTTGTGTGCTTTGAAAGTTACAGTCTTTTAAAGAGCACATGACTTCATGATTTACTTTTAAATGTACAGTGTGCAAGTGAATTAAATAATAAGCCTCAGAACAATACCCAGCAACCACGTGACAGACAGCTAAACCTAACTGGTGCATCGGCACTTGTCAGTTGAGCAGGAATGGTGTGAATATGAAAGTGCTCTTTTAAGGCAATAAATTCTTTAAAAATTAAAAAACAATTCCTATTGCAAACAAGGAAATGGAACATTTCTAGCATATAGTTTCTATTTGTCAGTCTATAATCTTTTTTCACAGGTCAAATTTTCAAAGTACAATACTTACATTTGCAATGCACGCCTTCCTGTCATCTGAAACAAAATAAAACAAATTTAGTGAAACAAACTTAAAACAGTGTTTTCCGGTATTCACAAACAGCCAAAATAAAAGCTGGATAAAATGTTTACAGTCTAAGTACTCACCAGAAGTCTGAAGTCACCCGCAACTGCAACCATGAGAAAATGGCGTTGCCTGACTTAAACAGTAAATCAGGTTGGGGGCCAGGGCGTGATCAGTCAAAAACTTTTTTAAATTAGTTTATTATACTTTAAGTCATTCATACAATAAACTATGTCTACAAAAAGTAGAATTCACTTAAAATGTTAAAATAATTAACCAAATATTCAATTATTTAGGTACTTTGCACTTAAACTGCACTGTTAGCCCAGATTTCATGTCTAATTATACATAGCCAATGGATGATGGAGGGAGAAATAGATATTGTCCTTTAGCACTTTTGCACCAAGTTTGAAGAGATTGAAGTTGTCAATGAAATTCAGTCTTTAACTGTTACATGTTTTCTGCAGCCATGCATTTAGACCAAGAAGCCTTAAAAACATATTTGTCCCTCTTGCAGGGAGTGGTCCACTGATGAACGGCTGAACTTTCAACGGCTGTTTTCGACTGTTTTCAAGAGCTCACAGAAATCTCTCTTGTGCAGTTCTGACTGCTCCTTCCGAATATCATTCTTCCCCACATGGATGATAATCCGTTTTGCTGTATTTGAGTCAGAGCTGTATTTGGGGTAGAGAACGCTAATGCAGCAGCATATGATCTGACCCCGCGAGTACCCTTGGTCTCGCACCGTGTTTATGCCATCGGTTATCATGTTCATTTTCAACAGTTTCATTCTGATTTCTGTGCTCAAAACAGTAGCTGAAGCAGATGTAGATAGGTGTTTTTCCGTCTCAGGAATGTAAGCAGCTGGTAGCAGGAGGATTGTTTAGTCGAAAATTCCACTCTTGTTAGTAAAGTTGTATTCCAGAAAGTTTGTAGATTCGATGTTAATCTTCAAGCTGTGTCGTTTGACCACTGTGCTGATAGGCTCAAGTTAAAATTAGAGTATAAAATCTAAAAAGCAAGAGTACAAAGAGCGGAGCAGTAAGCAAAGACGTCCAAACAGTAGCAAAGCAGGAAGTATGGATTCCAGTGTCATGTTCAACTTTTATGAAAATTAACAAATTATTTATAAACTCAGCAAAAAATCTTGTGTGATTTCTTAATTAACCAACAAGGGCCAGTTAATATTGTTTGAAAGTTTGACAAAATATTTTAGATGTTGGGTTTTGTTTTGAAAAGAATGTGCAACGATTGCATATTCTATTGGGATGTAAATGTTTTGTCCATTATTTCATTATTAGAAATAACCTTTTTCCAGAATCTAAAGTTGGGTTGGTAAAGGGACACATTACCCTTCTAAAAATATACATTTTATAATCACACTGCAATGAAAATACTTATACTACTTTGTATTTGTCCATGACAGGGTTGACACAATTTTGGGTTTGTTTACTGTATGTCTGCTTGCAGTTTATTTATAAAAAGTGCTGGAGCTTGACTAACAATAATTTCTTACAGCCTAAGGTCTAATTAATAAAACACCTATGTGGTTAAATCAAAAATCTCAAACTTTTTTTTTTGGAAAATTCTGACATCTCAAAGGCATTTTATAGTGATAATGACCCAATTAGTTAACACCCTCTACACGCGGTTAGCATTTGCATATGCGTGAATTAGCACTTAACTCACTCTACATTGACATATATGCATGATTTCACAGACAGGGCTTAAGCCTAGTCCCAATCTAAACTGCCCACTTGAGCCGTCTTAACTCAAAGTGACTTGCACAGATATAGATTAAAATAGTCACAGATTTAGCCTATTCTGGATTAAACAAATCTGATTGCAAGAGGGAGGATTATAGCTAGTCTATGACTAAATTGAAGCTTAAATTAATCCTTCAAGGAGGCCGGTTTAACTCATAGCACTGTTTGTGAGGGAGCATGGAATATTTGGAATATCTAAATGAAAACCAACTTGCACAACAGAGGCCTGCAAGAGTACTTTTTGGATAGGAGTGATCCATTACATTACTTTGATGACACAGCTTTTCATGAACGCTTTCGCATGTACAAACAACATGCATTGGAGATAATATATTTGCTAGAACCTACACTTTCCTGTCTGCCTCTGAGAGGAAAGGCTTTACCCAGTTCTCTCCAAGTTCTGCTCACATTGATGTTTTTAGCATCCGGGACCATTCACCATAAAACTGGTGATTTGTGTGGTGCCAGTGAAGCAACTGTGTGTAAAATAGTTCTGCACAAAGTCTGCAGAGCCATTTGTGAACTGAGGAGTGTTTACAAAGTTTCCTGATGCTGCTGACCAAGCCAACTACAAAGTGCAATTGGAAGTCATGTTTCCATCAGGTGTCCATCAACTCCTGATGCTGAGAACTACAGGAACTGTATGAACTGGTTTTCAATCATTGTTCATGGTGTATGCACATCAAATTTAGAGTTTGCAAACATTGTATCACATTGGCAAGGTTCAACTCATGATTCAAGGATTTTTCTCAACTCAGTCAATTGTGTGCTCAGTTTCAGAGAGGACAGCAAAGTGGACTTCTACTTGGTGACAGTGGATATTGTCAGAGTAACTTTTTATTTGCTCCATACATAAATCCCACAACAGTGGAGCAGCAAAGATACAACAGAGCTCATATCTAAGCAAGAGGCATGGTTGAATGCGTGTTTGGAATATGGAAAAATCGATTCCAGTGTTTATGCAATACACTTCGTTTCAGCCCAAGAAGATGCTGCAAGGTCATCATTGCTACAGCGGTGCTGCACAACTACCTAAAGCAGTGCTGCTGTCCTGTTCCTCCAATGGAAGATTACTATGCAGCAGATGTGGCAGTAGCTAAGGCAGCCAATGGCCAACGAGGACTTGCACATAGAGCTGCATTCACATTACAGCGTTCAGCTAGATACAATGAATTTCAATATGGAATGCATTTACTATGGCTCATTGTTTTCCTTGATAATGTTCTGTACAAAATTAAAACAAAAATTTACAAAGTCACTTAAACAATACTGGTTGAAAATGTAAAATAAAATTTCTTTCACTAATGAATATGTAAATGACAATCTTTTACACACTATGGCTTGTAATCACAGCTGTCTCCTTACTGTATCTGTTTTGTATTGTAAGGAAGGCTAAATCTCTCCATAATATTAAACCCTGAGAACTGTCATGGAATTTCACAGGAGACAAGACCACGAGAATGGTCAGGTACTAAAACAATAAAGTTTCTAATCTGAGAAGATCAGTAGGGAAACTGTCCCAGTCACCCATCCTGAGCCCCCCTGCCTGACTGTAAGATTTGAGTGACAATACAAGCATGGGTTGGAAACACAGAGACAATTGGCTCCACACCAGGTGGGAATGCGGGAAAGCTCACACCTCTTCGTTCACCCTGAGCCACCTTCCTGACCTTTACTTTACCTTCTCCATCAGAGTAGACCACTCACATTTCACTTAAAATGTCCAAGGTTTTAATATGGTGTATTTTGTAGCTCTATATTCATGTTTGGTATCATTTTAAGTGTCTCTGTGTGATTGGTAAAATGGTCTTAATTTTCACTGTAATATTTCACTCGTATATGTTGATTTGGTTTTTGGCTTTGATAAAAGTTTTCCCAGAGGCTCCACCCTAGCAAATGGTTCACACCTCAAACTTCCAGTCAAGGGTCTTGTTGACGCCTTTGTTGTCTTGAATTTATGACTGTTTGTTCTGTGTTTAGTATTTAAGAGAAAAGTTGAGATGGGTCGTTGGGATTCTGTAGCCAGGATGCCCCGTTGCAGTGTTGAGTCTCTGAGCTCTGCATCAAGGCTCATATACTGCAATGTACTTCTACACAGTCAGGTATTAATCTCTAACTCTTAAATGAATTGATGTTGTACAATCTGAATTGGCTTATTTTGTTTATTTTGTTAATTGGAATGGAAAATCTTTGCCTGACAAATAAATGTTAAATTCTTGTTTAACTCTGATATCTCCTGAAATCACTTAAATCTAGTAGATCTGTTTAGGCTGGAGTTTCCGCAAGCCTACGACCAGGATTAGTCATACATTCAGGCTCAATGGATGGAGCATGGGCACAGCATTAGAGACCTGTTGATTTCTGACAATCACTGACTTAGTATGATATAATCTAGTAGCTAAATCAAACTTTCTTTATGTATGAGCAAGCATGGGGCGGCCTAATATTACTTAAAGGAAATTAGTTTACAGTTATATCCTCTATCTAAGAACCAAAACTGGCGAGGATGTGTCCGTGAGCAGATGTAACTGGCCAGCATACTGACTCTAAGCGACTTTGGGTAAACGATGAACCATTAACTGAAAATAAGGATTTATTGGGTTAATCAATCTAAATTAGACGTAATCACAACCTGTAAGGTGATCGGCTTGAATTAGATGAAAATCTAAATTTTAACTATTATGAATTAGAGTCAGATTAAATTCGGAGTTGAAAACAAATTAAAAATAATTTGAATAAATAAAAAGATTTCTTTTCACATGTGCTAAAAGGCTTACATGCATTTAACCTTCACCCATGCTGTTAGTTCCGTCACAGGATTAATAGATGGACCCTTATAGTATCATACCTCTTTCTTCCAACTTCATATCCAATTCAACCTGTATAATTCTTATTTTCATTTCATGCTCTTCCTTCATAAATTAAATTTTTTGTTCATGAAATTAATTCTCAAGCTAACTTTTCATGGATGGTCATCTTGCTTGCTCTATTCTGAAAGGTGGTGGGAGTATCTTTTGTCAGGGATGCTGGAGCAGATGTGGAGGGCACACACTCACTGTGCTCTGGTTCTTCCAACCTGTTCAGATCCCTCTGTTCTGTGGGGGAAAAACACAGAAGCACACAGAAGAATAAAGATTGACAGAGTGGCATATGTACCAAAGTAACCTTTTTCTTTCTTACATATCATTTGTGCTCAGTTCTTCATCTGAACTGTTCAAGTAATCATCATTTGGTATACCTTCTATACAGACAAATATACAGAGTCTATACAGGCAAAATAATTTATTATAAATTGTGACAAAATATAAATATGGGAAATATGCAACAATAATAACAAAGAAATCTCATGTGAAGTTGTTGTATTGTTCTTGTGGTTGCATTTTCATTTGCATTGATTTCATTGCAAATTGCATTCCAAGCACTCCTTTTCTTTTGTTCACTAGCAGTATTGTGGGTTTTACTTTCAATAAATAGTTTGGATAGTTTGTGAAAGTTTGTGAAAATTTGTTTTAGTAGTGTTTTTTCATACTCACTAAAGTTTCTTGAAAGAATTATTTTTGCCTCTGCCATTGCGACAATAGTGTTTTGTAGTCTTTTTCAGGTTTTAATGAACACCATCAGACCAACAACATGTGCTTATACTCAACCTAATGAGGCCTATCTCAGGTGTTCTCATTTAAGTTTACTTAAATTACTCCAGGACTCTATAATCTCTGACTAACTAAAACTATTTTAAGCTACGTTCATGAAAGGTACTTAAATGCCCTAGATTAACTAGTACTGATTAAGGCCTACTCCTGGCTTATATTAAGCCCTGTCTGTGAAACCGGGCTATAGTGTAATAGCTTAAGCTCGCGTCACACGGTTAGCATACTGTGACTCACGTCTCAATTCTGTTAAGCTAATATCACTTTTAATCTGCAAAACATTAATCAAGTATGCAAAATAAACTCACCACGGTGATAATTCAACAAAGATCTGACGTTAAATGAAAAGGAAATTTGCGGCGATGCATGAGATCACATCAGCTCTCTTCCTTGAGCCTCTGCCTTGTCCCAGCTTCATTCTGCCGATGACTGCTCCATGTCACTCAAAAGTCTTTCGGCAGTATTAGTTGGATTTCTTCGGATAAATCTTCTCTAACCCCTGCTAACTTTGCGTTCTCTCTCTCAGTTCAATCGGTGAATGTTCCAGATTTGCAGTCTTTTTTTTTTTTTTTGTGAGCAGGCTTGTTTTAAATCCGCCCCCTCTTACAGCTAATAATGGGGCCATCAATAATTTTGATTAGTGATTAAACTTTCACTCTCTTGCATTCATTCTTGTTTTTTTTCTGTATTGTGTATTGTCATGTGTCTATTAGTAACCTGGTTTACACATGGTTTTTAAAAGACGTATTAGTTTTGGTAACAGGACTATAAAAAAATGCATCCATCTGCCGCTTTAATACCTTGTAAAAAAATTAAGTTATTTTATATGGACCAATACACATTTTAAATGCTTAATAATGCTTAATGTATGTGTGTTATCAGATTTTGCTTTAAAAAAACAAATAACAAGTTTAATTTTGAAGAGGCACAACAAGCAAATGGAATCCATTTGTTGGAACGACCCTTAAAAACATCATAGTAATTTGAAGGAGAAGACTGACGTTTTGAAAAAGCAAAAAACTGAACTGAAACTAAATAATGAAAGTTGCGGGAGTCAATTTGCTTATAATCCTGTGGCAAAATTATTTTTATTATAATTTTAGTTAGGTTTTTGAGGTATTTATTTTTATGCTTCTAATGAAATAACATTTGGGCAGCATGGTGGCGCAGTGGGTAGCGCTCTCGCCTCACAGCAAGAAGGTAGGTGGTTCGATTCTCGGCTGGGTCAGTTGGCATTTCTGTGTGGAGTTTGCATGTTCTCCCCGTGTTTGTGTGGGTTTCCTCCAGGTGTTCCGGTTTCCCCCACAAGTCCAAAGACATGCGGTATAGGTGAATTGGGTAAGCTAAAATTGTCCGTAGTGTACGAGTGTGAATGGGTGTGTATGGATGTTTCCCAGAGATGGGTTGCAGCTGGAAGGGCATCCGCTGCGTAAAACATATGCTGGATAAGTTGGTGGTTCATTCCGCTGTGGTGACCCCAGATTAATAAAGGGACTAAGCCGAAATGAAAATGAATGATTGAAATTGTCCATAGTGTATGTGTGTGAATGAAAGTGTATGGGTGTTTCCCAGTGATGGGTTGCAGCTGGAAGGGCATCCGCTGTGTGAAACACATGTGGATAAGTTGGCGGTTCATTCCGCTGTGGCGACCCTAGATTTATAAAGGGATTAAGTCGAAAGGAAAATGAACAGTAAACAATGGTGAGTTCGGTGAACTGATGACCACGGCCAATCACAGTAATTTCTGTTAAGCACGTGAGCACAATGGCAAATCAGCGCTGTTTAAGAATGTGCTCAGTAATGCACAAATGTCAGCGGGAAAGGGATGTTTTCAAAACATCAGTATCGATTGGTATGTAGATATATATACAGTGCTCGAATTGAGGGGGGATGCAAGGGGATGGCATCCCCCTTATAGAAAGAAATTACAAAAAGCATCCCCCTTTGTAAAGCCACCTTTCCCCCTTACCATCCCATTTAGATTAACAACAGTTAATGTATTAATGTGTGTAATGTAAACCTTGTCATGCAAATTAAATATTAAAATTCTCTATTCATGGTAATTTATGACTTATTAACAACAACGATTGACCATGATTGAGATCAGAACTCAGGATTTAATAAGGCACACAAGCGCAATACAGTTCATTGCGTCAATTCACACGATTTTCAAAATGTCTGAGAGCAGTTCAGATGCAAATGCATAACTGCACTTCAGAACAGTTTAGCGGCTTGACGTGAGTGTAACTTAAGCTGTTTTATATTCACTGTAAAACACAGTTTACAGGGCTTGCTAACATTGACTTTAGCGACCCAAGTTTTGCTGTTAATATCTAAGATACAGCAGATTCTAGGTTTCCTGTATCTAAATTGAACCGTTATTATTATCCCTAAAATCAGAACGCAAATGATGTGATGCATTTTAAGAATCACTGTTGTCCAAATGTTGCTCCGTTTTCTCAAAAATGCTTTAAAAAACGGCCACTGTACATCCCTATTCCATGTTTTGTTCATGAATGAATCTTGAGCTTTGATATGAGACAATGATTCAGACTCCTTGGTAAACAGTAATCTAAATGCTAACTTGCTTTTTTTCAATGCCATCTTTGTGGTGTCAAGAGGAATTCTTCCTGATATTAAGTTTATATATATAAAAAAAGCTCATGTAGTTGGGCCACATAAGGTAAACAAAGTGTTGTAAATAAAAAGGTAAATTTATATTTAGTCAAACAAACAGTTGCTGGTAGTCAAAGACTTACATTGTCCATTAATTAATTGTACCTTTTAATTTTATGATTTTCTTAAAAATTACATGCTTAAGATTGTTAACAGTTGGTGATTATTTAAAAAAGCATTTTCTCAAATTAAAAATGTGTTTAGACCTATTTTGTTATTGTGTGCGTGTAGCTACAGGACACCACTCAATAAGTAAAAATTTCCTCAAGTACTTGTACTTTTACTTGAGTATAGATTTTTGGTACTCTACTCATGACAATTGTCGGTCCGGCAGTCAGGCTTGTTGGTTTGGTGTGTTTCACACGTTGCCTCTCGTCGGTTTAACTTATTGCCCTGATTCAGCACATAGAATTGGCATTGGATGAAGAGAGGGCCTTAATTGGTTATTCAGCAACGAATCAGAGTGCGAGTGTGATGTAGTGAAGTGAAGTAGAAAGTAAACAGTTCAAGCCAAGAAGGGTCACAAAGAGGACGGCTATAATTTTGCTACATTTCTCAAATATTTGCAAATGATATGGATTGTTAGAGTGTTAGATATATTTGCAGAAGTGAATCTCTCCATATTGAGTAACGATTACAGTGATAATGGTTCTAAATGCTGCTTTGTTTACACTTTGTCTATGCCCGTCAGATGGTTAGTTTTCCTTAGCAGAACAAGAAAAAGACTACTGTTCGAAGCTGAAAGACACGTCCTCTTGTGCAGCCACAGAATGAGGGTCTTATTTCAGTCAGCTTTTGTCCCTTTGCAGTGTTCACGTGCAGATTTTTGGTCCAGACATGATCCATTGCGAGGCGACAAAACTATTTTGTTGGTACTAGTTATTTGGCATCACCCTGGTGTGTCCTGGCCCTTAAGCTCTCGACTCATCAATGACCACAACAACTATTGTAGTGGAAAGTTGCTCTGGATCTCAACAAATGTGTTAAAGAAAAGAAGCTGATGTCTTCAAAGCAGTTTATTGTTACCGCATAGATGGTTTGTCAAGCTCTCAACCCAATGTGTCAAAAACCACAATTTATTTACAGTTTCTTTTCTATAGTTGTCATGAGTTACCAATAGAATCCTAGCTTTCTAATTGGTGGCTGTATGTTTTTGTGCTCTATTTGTTGAGAGTCCCCAGAAGCCTTATATATATATATATATATATATATATTAAAGTCATGCTGTAACTGATGAATACCATGCTTTTAACTCTATGCGAAGGCTATCATGTGTTACATATTATGTGTTGTTGTTTCCATGTTTTGTGGTTATTCTCCTAAAGTTAATGATTTTCCTTGCTATTTTGCAGAGGATTGTTTTTGTCTTGGTCAACACATTGTCTAAATCCATTGCATGCACTCTATCACTCTGCAGTGTTGTCACGGTCACACAAGGAAGAGAGGACAGGTTGTTAGAGTTCGTGGTGTTTAATAATTCACTGTGAATCAACGCACTTAGTGCGGAAGGTGAAGACAACACACAGGTGAGTAACGCACAGAGTGCGGACAGGGCAAACAGGACACAGTTCATGGAAATCACAAAGTCACTTCCCTGAATGCAGCGAGTAGACAGATGAAAGGAGTCGGGCTCGAGGATCTCTTGGAGGACAAATGAAGATGCAGAAGGAGGCGAATAAACGCAGAGTAGAGTTGACCATCTAACGTTGATTCCAGCCGGTGAGTGAGTGAGTGAGTGAGGTGAGCTTATGTAGTGAGTGGGTGATGGCTGGAGCAGGTGAATGTGATTACGTGCGCAGGTGTATGTGCTCAGTAATCAGGTGATAGTGTGCAATGTGTAGTGGATGGTGACTGTGAATGGTGACTGAGGCTGATGGAACGTGCAGAGGGTGTGACAAGTGTATGCGCTCTGACAAATTCTCCTTAATATATTACATGTATTCCACATTAGGTGAACGTATTTGCTGTTCTTTTGATGTCTGCTTGTCTCCTTTGCTTGTGTTTCTCATCAGTCCACTGTTTCTGCAGGTTTTAAAAAGTGTATTTTAATAGTACCCTATATTTTATTAGTGGTTACAAGTCTCGTGATTGTATAGTGAGTACATAATAAAAGTCCCACTATATGCATCAAAATTCTCCTAAACCATCAGCATATGCAAGTGTTATATTCATAGTATTTATTACAGTGTCTGTGAAAAGAGAAAAAAATTTCTTATTCAATTCAATTCAAGTTTACTTGTATAGCACTTTTCAAAACAATGATTGTTTCAAAGCAGCTTTACAAAGGTGGCGCAGTGGGTAGCACAATCGCCTCACAGCAAAAAGGCTGGTTCGAGCCTCGGCTGGGTCAGTTGGCATTTCTGTGTGGAGTTTGTATGTTCGATGTAGAAAGACATGGGGTACAGGTGAATTGGGTAAGCTAAATTGTCCGTAGTGTATGTGTGTGAATGAGTGTGTATGAATGTTTCCCAGTGATGGGTTGCGGTAAAACATATGCTGGATAAATTGGCGGTTAATTCCGTTGTGGCGACCCCAGATTAATAAAGGGACTAAGCCAAAAACAAATTAACTAATAGCTTTACTAGTTAAAGTTATTGTATATAAACGTAGTTAACCTGCAGTTAGGTGATGTCTATGTGTACATACACATACAACACATACACTTAATACACAAATTGAGAGCAAAGAAAATAAATAGCATAGATGCTGTTCATAATGTATTTGATCAATAGATATTAATGTCAATGTGAAAATTAAGTGCTATAAATGACGTGCACATCTATAAAAGATGTGCTATATAAATAATCTTTTCAATTCATCCTTATTTTTGTAGCGCTTTTAAAATGTAGATTGTGTCAAAGCAGCTTAACATAGAAGTTCTAGTAAATTAAACTGTCAGTCCAGTTTTCAGAGTTGGTTCAGTTTGGTTTAATTTTCACTGCTGAAAGTCCAAACACTGAAGAGCAAATCCATTGATGTGTATCTCTACATGTCTCAAACCAAGCAAGCCAGTGGTGAATAATAAAATATTGAAGTATTTATAACAAAGTGCCTGGTGCATTAAAACAGGAAGAGTGTGTCCTGCAGGTGGTTTGTCAAGCCCACTCACCTGTACGAATGTATCTTACATGTGGTTTGTCAGGTTCACTCACCTGCATGGACACTCATGCATCCTACAGTTATGTGATGCATTGTGTATTTTCCAGAATTTAAGAGCCAGATAAGTGAACACTCAAGCTCCTTTAGTGGACTTTGCTATTCTGGGTACTACCAGAAGCCTTGAGGTTTGATATCTTAAAGAGTGGGTTGGATTGAAAAAACAGAGACAAAAGGTTGGTTAGGTAAATATGAGCTAAAGTATTTAAAGTATTAATGGTAACAAGCAATATTTTATAATCTATACAGAACTTAACAGGCATCCAGTGTAAGGATGATAAAATTGGATTGATATAATATTTTCTTGACCTGGTAAGAACTATGGTGTCAGTGTTCTGTCGTGTCCATGTGCTTTTGTTGTTGTCATGTGCTCCCTTTGTTCTGTTTCCCGCCATCGTCAGTGTTCATTAGTTTCACTTGTGTTCATCCCCTGTGTCTCGTTAGTTAATCGCCATGCCTGTGTATTTATACCCTTCTGTTTGTGTCCTTCGTTGTCCGGTATTGTATTGTCTATGCTCAGCTGTATTGTCAACCTTGAAGTCCTGTCTACGTGTCCTGTCTCTTCCAGTGCCTGTACCTCGTAAGTGTTTGTAAATAAATTCGTGTTCGTTCCAGTCATGTGTTCCCATGCCTTCATGTTACCTAGCGAGTGCGTGACATATGGCAGCTACATTGTTTTATTAACTGAAGTTTATTAATAGAGGATGCCAGGCAACAAGCTAATAGAGAATTACAGTAATCTAATCTAGCGGTCATAAAAGCATGAACTAGCTTTTCTGCATCTAAGATAGTTAACATGTTTTTAGCTTAGAGATATTTCTCAGAAAGAGAAACTGTCACTGTTTTGTGACATGGGAGATATGATTTTCAAAATTAAGTTGCTGTGTACTATAACACCCAGATCATTTTCTGTAGAAATATTAAAATTGTATTCCTCTAATTCCAGGTCAAGTTGTGAGATCTGCTTTGTACAGGATTTTGGCCCAATAAGTAATATTTCTGAATTTAACAGAAGAAAATTGTTGGTCATCCAGTCTTTTACATTTTTAATACACTCAGTTAGCTTAGGCAGTTCAGATGTCTTATCAGGTTTTTCTGAAATATATAATTAAGTATCTGCATAGCAGTGAAAGCTAATCCCCTGCCTTCTAATAATGTCTGCTAGGGGCAGCATGTATATTGTAAACAGCCATTTATATTGTAAAGGGCCTAAAACTGATCCTTGAGGCACCCCATACTTCATTGGCTTGACTTGTGAGTTTGTTCAGTTAAGTATGACATAAACCATCGTAAACCATTAAACTAATATAGACATTTGGGTTAAACCAGGTTTCAGTAAGACAGTGTGCATTAAAATTGTGTTATTATTACATTTACAATAAGTGCTTTAGGTGAGAGTGACCTGATGTTTAGAAGACCGAACTTTAAAAAAATGTCTTTTCACTTTGCTGTTTTTCTGATTTGATCATGATTAGATTTTTTCTTTCTTGGGACGACCAAGGGTCTATAGGGCTATAATGAGTAATTTTGACTTACTAGTCAAACAGTACAAAGCATCTTGGAGATGTTGTCCGACAGGAGTTGGAGATGTTGTCCAGCTCTGCTGGGGTGCAGACCATTAGCACAAAAAAAGCTTAGCACGTGTCCAGAAAACATTCTAGTTACTAACAAAGAAAAGATTCTGTTCTTTACACCGTGGTAACCATTCATTTAGAAAAAAAATTCTACTGATCCTTCCATGTCCTTCTCAAAGTGATCCAGAAATTTGCATCTCAGGTAAAGCGCTCCGAACCGTCTCAATCAGGCTCCTGAAATCCCTCTTCAGAACTCTGTCTGCGGCAGACTGGTGTCGTTCACCCCCCATGTGCAGGACAACGTTGTTCATCCCTGCGTGCATGCTCTCGTCAGGATAGTGAGTACCTTAGTAGAGATATCGTTAACACAAACACTGGGAAAACAGTGAGTGCGCACATTATCTTTAGCGGAAGTAGCACGCATCTGTCAAACTGTGGAACCGCCAATGATTGTGATGTCATGTTTCGTCTTTGGAGGGGGTGAATCGGTTCTCTGTGTTGATCTCAAACACAGGAGGAGGTGGGGGAGGAGAGACTTTTGCCCTGGGTCCTGGCTCACATCTTCTGCTGCTACACCCAGAGGCATCGGAGTGCGGCATCGGAGTGAACGACACCTGGGCGTGCCTTGTCACAGGTGCACTGGGCCTAGACAGAGAAACACACAGAGTTGAGGTGAAAAGAGTTTTGACATTGTACCGCACACATACCTCAGTTGAGGGAATGGTAGCCCTGGATGTTGCCTCTACTGATGCTTCTCTTGTACTCATAGGTAGACAAACAAGTAACATTATAGAGGGTGAAATAATAATTGTACCCTCTGTAAAAAAGGAAGATTGTAATGAACAAGATTGACATCACTTGAAATACAAAAGTAAAATAAAGACCACAATTACTGTATAATAATGTATAACAATTTAAACTGTATTTATTTTTAGCAATAATATTAGTTTTATTAATTACCCACTGACTGAATTACCCATGTAGGTAGATACAAAATAAAATACATTTTAAAAGGTGATGATGTACAGGTCCTAAACATACCTATGAACACAATGACCTTGTAAGCGTCCAACTTGTCCTTAGAGGTTTTAATGGCAGATTTCTCTGAGTGTGAATCTTGCTGGAGTTTATTTTTCAAAACAGTCCTCTTTGGGAATCAGCAGAATCAGCAAGATAATTTGTATCAAATGAGAAATAAGCCAATTTATTACACAACATAAGCAATTTTCTTAATACACAAAATGGCAGCTATATAAAATGTATACAAACAAATTGTTTAAAGGTGTTTTTAGATTTGCAATTATTAAATATTTATTTTTCTTTACCCAATTTACATTTGTATTTTCAATAAATAAATTGGTACTCACTGAAGCCTAATGAAGTCTCACATCATTACAAACAAACCTGCATATAAAATAAGAGTTATACATGACAACATAAAAAAACACATTAAATTTATTGGAAAAATAACATAATTTCATTAAACTACCCCATTGAATGTAATATTGTAAAATTCAGTAAAATAGGTAGTGATCGACTTATTAGTTCAATAAGCATGTGACAAGCTTTATGTCCAGTTATATGTCAAGCACATAGTAATAAGCATTTTTCATTCTGCAGATTACTAAATATACATTCTAAAAATAATTTTTTTTAATTTAGAAAAATGTCAGTCTATCAAACTTATTAAATGCACACAGGTATTTTTATGTGAGAAAATATTTTCTAAACCCAAAGTGAACTTAAAGTTAGTAATACTAAATGTTTGCAATGATAAACTTACTGCTTTGCCACTAGTGTCCTTGACTCCATGTATGCGTTGACTTTACAAATAAACCTCTTTGAATTTCTTCAATGTGAAGTTGTTTTGTTTTTGATTGGTCAAACCGAATAAAAAAGGCAATATTTATCCCTCACCTGTCCTTAAAATAGTTAAACACACTAATTCCCCTTCAGTGGGAACTTCAACGTGCATCTAAAACTTTTGGAGATCGCTAGACAACCAATCACTCTGAAGAGTAAGAAAACGGGCCAGAGAATGCCAATGAGATGTTAGAGCTCAGCTCCACAGGTGCTGGGATTATCATTAGTAGTGTATATAACCAGTGCACTTGGGGTGAGCAGTTAGACTTTTCGCTTCAGAGCCTCACAGAGTGACTGAAGAGATAACATCTGCTGAGCTGAATCCAGAGAGATCAAGCTTCATGTATCCAGTGCAGGTGACGACGCAGACAGTGGCGGTCGAGCTGGGTGATTCTCCTGTCCCTGGACATTTTGCAAGAGCAGTCTAATAAAAGAGCAGATTTCCAATAAGAGAACAACACGGTCAGGCAACACATTTTTTTTCAAGATGCTGTTCTGACCGTGCATTTCTGGATGCGGTGGTTCCTATCTCCGGATGATGGGCACGGGTACTGCATCACAGATACTGCATGTCGATGCTGTGCACACGGACAGCTCATTCTTTCACTGCGAGTCTGTTGCACAGCTGAGATTGCGGCTTGCAAGCCACCCCCATTGCTCCCTATGAATGCGGTTAGTACGCGGGCAGATCTGAGGATCACAGTGGGGGCTTCCCCATCGTCTCCGGGCCCGTGGATCCCTGACTCCTCCACAGCACACCCTATCCAAGCTTCGAGTGGTTTTGTCGATTCATCCTCTGGGATGCCCACGCCTCCGATTGATGACACCGAAGAACAGATAGCCATCGTGACATCGGAAGGCGAGCTGTCATGTTCAGATGACAGACCGGGCTCACTACCACCATACAGGGTGCAGTGCGTGGTCGTGGTTCTTGGGTCAAGCTCTACAAAATCATCTTCTATTTATAAATATGGCAGAAAGATCACTGCTAGCACTAAAAATGATTTTGTCAGTAACCTACTTGATCTTTCTAATTACCATAGCATTCCAGGCAGCTTAACACTGCAACTAAAACTATTGATTCTGTCCTTTCTAGCATGTTAGACATAGTTGCTCCGTTACACTTAAAACAGATTAAGGGAAAAAATTTTTTTCCATTGTTGTCCGGTATTCTGATTCGTCTGGCTGTCTGTTCCTGTGTCGTCCTGTCTTCCCGTATCCAGTATCTGTTCCCCGTAAGTGTTCAATAAATCCGTTTTGTAATATATCTCGTGTTCAGTCTCGTCATGTCACCATCCGCCTCCCAGGCGTTACAGCCGGGAGCACTTCTCAAAATACATTACAATTTTAACTGCATCTGCGCTTATGTTAGTCTGTTTTTATTATTCCTGAGGTGTCTATAATCCGGGACCAGGCTGAATCCTGAGCAGCTGCTGTGGTGGTCATGGAGGAGTGGAGAGCATGAGACTGATTCCTGTTAGACCCCAGTGACAGACAAGTCTTCGCATTGATCCTGAAGGGCCAGCCTGAACACCAGCTGGTGACCTCTCCCACCTGCAGCTTCTCCACGATGGACGTCCAGGTTTCTCCAGCCTCCTGCTCATAGACTGCAGCTCTGCACAAGCCGTTTGGCCATAGGAGAATTGGTCATGCCTAACTAAGCCTGGTTTCTCTCGAGGGTTTTTTCTTTCACTTTCATCAATTGGTAAAGTTCGTTCCTCGCCACTGTTGCCACTGGCTTGCATGGTTCGGGACTTGTGGAGCTGTGCATCGATGGATTTGCTCTTCAGTGTTTGGACTTTCAGCAGTGAAAATTTAACCACACTGAACTGAACTAAACTGAACTTAAACTGAAAACTGGACTGACACTGTTTAAATTTACTATAATCTTCTATGTTAAGCTGCTTTGGTTACAGGCTTATGGTAGTCTTATGATTGTATATTGATTTACATAATAAAAGTTCCTCTATATGCATCAGAAATTCTTCTATAATCCATATTGACACCAAATTTTATGTGTCATTGTCACCTTACACTGACCACAACACAAATTTGCCAATAAACCAATAAATCATTAATCTATGTATTATTTTCATCATTTTCTGATATTGTAATAAAGTAAACTTCAAATGTATTCAGAACTCATTGTTTCACTCAATCTGAGTGTCTATAGAGTTTGCTGCTCTCTATAAAGTTTGCTGCTCAGGACGAGCCGCGTCTCCCGAATGTGAGAGCACACTACTAGAAGTGTCGCCTCCTCCTGGGCGTTAGCACACGGCGCCTCTCTCACAGATATCTTCAGAGCTGCGGGTTGGGCGACACCTAACACATTCGCAAGATTTTATAGTCTTCCAGTGGAGCCAGTTTTCTGCCGATTACTGGGTAACCTCAGTCAATTGGGAGGAAATTAAGCTCAGTGTCAAAAACGCTTGCTGCACCATGCTCCCTAACCCAGAGATAAGTGTGTTTTTTCTATTCTGCTAGTAAGTCCCTCGCTGTCGAACCCTAGAGAATCCCTCCGAGGCCCCCAGCATCCGACTTAGCAGAGGAGCCCCCTGACCAGGCGGACCCTTGTCTTCCTACCCGCTAACGAGCTTATCATATGTAGCACTCCCCCTCATTAGGGCTAGTCCATATGTTCTATTACCATTAAGTCTCCCCTCTTGGTTAGCAGGTGGTCTCCGCAGCGTCCTCCCCCTTCGGGGACTGGCACGCTTTCCCAATGTACTGTCGTATTTCTAAAATCCCTAGACTACATTAGCTAGGTAAAAGCACATTTACGACCCCCGATCAAAATTTTCTATTATTCCGATGTAATATAAGGGCCTAGGGGACGTTGGAAGGTTACGCTCTTGGTGATGCTTGTGCGCTCACGCTATGCTTGGCAAACTTCACATCAGGAGCGTGACGGGCTTAGCTGCTGTGACGTTTTCCATACACTCTCCCATATGTCTGGTATCAGTCACACGTGAAGGGGAACATCCTGGTTACATACGTAACCCACGCTCTCCGAATAGGAGACGTATGTCTCCACTGCCACAGCAGGTGAGTCTCCAGCTGTTAGCTGAGTGATCAGCTCTTCAGCAGGCAAATTCTAGTGCTCGCTCCTAAGCCAGCAGCTGATATATCCCACTAATGGCTAATCGCTGTCAGCTGTGGAGCTGAGCTCTGCCAATTCATTTGGCATTCATTGGACCGTTTTCTTACTCTTCAGAGTGATTGGTCGTCTGACGTACTCCTATATGTCTGTTATCAGACACACGTCTCCATTCCCTATTCGGGGAATGTGGGTTACGTACATAACCAGGACGTTACATTAGTAACCAGGACGTTATGCAGTGCATATGAAGTCTTTGAAAAGAAAATGGGTGATAATTGATTTTAAAGACAAACTAGTCAAATAATATTAAAAGGGGTGCCCCCTGATTTTAATTATTATGATATTATATGTTAATTGCATAATATTTATGACTTTGGTTTGGAAGTTGTATATTTGCATATTTTATTACTATAGTGTATTTATGTTTGTGTAAATGATATGCAAAACGTATTAAAATGTTTTTCAATATATCTTTCTTTTGAAATACAGGCTGAAGTGCATGCTCATATATAGTGTTTAAAATATGTTTCGGTTGTCTGTATGATGTAACAGCCAGGTTCTCCCCACTCACAGTCTCCGCAATCATTCCAATCACAGTCACCTGTATTCTGATGTGCCTTGCACCTGCATGTCATCCCCAGCCATCACATCAGCCCCATAAAACCCAGCACCCCACTCCACTATATAAATGCAATAAATCATATTTTTTACTAAAGTTAATTGTAGTGTACACAATACATTTTGAATGCACTTTAAGCATGTTATTTGTGCTACTTGTGCTATAAATATACAAAAATCAAATCAAGTATTTTTATATATATATTCAAGAACACTTCTTTTTTTTCCCTTTTTTCTTTTATCTGCTTGATTGTAGGAAATATCCTAATCACAATTATTCTGCTCCTAATTGTAATCACGATTATTTAAAATGATTATTAGTGGGCGATATGACTGTATACAGTTTTTCCCTTTAAGTAAGGTTGCTATCACACCTACACATTTTAGAGATCCTGAAATTTCATAATTCTTAATACAGAAACTGATTGGGACAAAGTAAAAAAACTAACTATCAAAAGGTTCTCACAATTATGGAAAAGACAATGAATAAAAACATGCAAATGAAACAAACTGTTTTTTAAGCATCTTAGCTGTAAGAATTAACTTGATTTGTTGAATAATTAATTTGAAGCTACAAAAGTACAAAGCAGTGAATAATTTTGTGCCTGTCTTTTTTAATAAATTTTTTTATTAATGATGATAAAAACAGTCGGCAGCAGAAATATAGCGCGATGTTGTTTTAAGAGCCGAGTAGTTCTGATTTGGTTTCACTTACACATGCCTTTTTTATTCTCAACCCTTATGTTCAATTAAAACATAATAAGGTGAGGCAAGGTGGTGCAGTGGGTGGCACTCTTGCCTCACAGCAAGAAAGTCGCTGGTTCAAGCCTCTGCTGGGTCAGTTGGCATTTTCTTTGCATGTTCTCCCTGTGTTCGCGTGGGTTTTCTTCGGGTGCTCCAGTTTCCCCCACAAGTTCAAAGACATGCGCTATAGGTGAATTGGGTAAACTAAAAATGTTCTTAGTGTATGTGTGTGAATGAGAGTGTATGGGTGTTTCGCAGTGATGGGTTGCAGCTGGAAGGGCATCCGCTGCATAAAAACATATGCTGGATAAGTTGGCAGTTCATTCCACTGTGGCGACCCCTGATTAATAAAGGGACTAAGCCGAAAAGAAAATGAAAGAATGAATGAAAAACATAACAAACAAGGATTAATGTGAATAATCACTAAGTGCCACGTCTTGACATGCTTTTGCATATATTTGACCATTTAATTGCTCCCCTTAAGATGATGTTTCTGAGGCTAAGCAGCATGAGTTCTCTTTCACACTTTTTACAACCTGAATTAACCTAATACAATTATTGAATTAATCTAATCAATAAGCACGTCCTATGCTGCAAAAGGTATGTTACTTGTTTTCACTAATTTCCATGTGAAATGCATTAAAAAAAGTTCAGACAGCTTGAAAGGGGGTGGGATATGATGCAATTAACATTTTGTCTCAGTAAAAATGTTTTCATAATCGTTGGAGGCCAAAATTAAAATAGAATTTCAATTAATTGCACAGCCCTACTGCAGGATGTTTATGCTACAAAGCAATCCATTGATTACACAGGGTAATTAAAGTATCAACAGATGGTCATGTAAGCTGGTGAGTCTTACTAATTATCCTCATATAGGTTACACAAACCCAGACAGCTGTGTTGGTCATTTCACTTTAGGACACAGATCTTTCAGTAGTAAAGGGCAGTGTTTTGTGTACCATACTTGTTTTGTAAGAGCCTGTCGTAAAGAAGCACATCAATATAATGCACCACTCATCAGAAGAGTGGTGACGTAATGAACTAATCTTTCAGAAAGCCTGTCTGGATTTAAATAGAGATATACATAATCCCATTCAGCACTTAGAGGAGTTGTTGGGGGAGTCAAACCCAAAGAGGGGCCAACGCCAGCACTCAGCACAACACCATCCTGTTGTTCTGGTTGGAGACAGACACGCTGGGAGAAGAAAGAGTGTGAGACGAAGCCAAGAGCAGAAGGTGGAAGAAACTCAGCAAATCCATCCCGTGGACCAGAGTACAGTTTAGGGAATATGGGGAACACTAAGAGTGGGGCTTTGTCCAAAGAGCTTCTGGAGGACCTAAAGCTGAACACCAAGTACACAGAGGAAGAGCTCTGCGCATGGTACACCAGCTTTCTCAAAGAGTGTCCCACTGGACGTATTACCAAAGAACAGTTTGAGGGCATCTATGCAAGTTTCTTCCCAGATGCTGACCCTACAGCATATGCTCGGCACGTCTTTCGCAGCTTTGACACCAACGCTGATGGCACTCTGGACTTTAAGGAGTACATTGTGGCACTACATCTCACCTCTTCAGGAAAGACCCTGCGCAAACTTGAATGGGCCTTTGCTTTGTACGATGTAGATGGCAATGGGACCATCAGTAAAAATGAGGTGCAGGAGATTGTACGTGTAAGTATCGGTGATAATTGGCATCAATGAACAAGTTGATTAGTTTTGGAATGGTTGAAGGATTGATACTGTCAGCAAATTTTAAACAGATTTCCATAGTTGTAGTAAGACAACACTGCAATTGTTGTGACCAGATGGCTCAAGAAGCTCAGGATAGATTACACAATTCACAGCTCAATCATTTGAACACAGTTGAAGAAGTTTTTATGCTTACACTATATTTTGGTCCTTTTTACACATTCTGTTGACTGTAAGTTACATGGCAACTACATGACAACTAGTCTTCATCTAATAGAGTACTATTATACTGTTTGAGTAAATTGGCATGTACTTGCAAAGTTTCTTATGGCCAGGTCTATGGTGTCAGCAGACAGTCTGCTAATACTCTAAACACCACTAATGGACATGTAGTTGTAATGTAACTTTTAGTCAACAAAATGTCTAAAAGGGACTATCAAAATAAAATGATAAAGTTGTGATTATGTCATTCATTGTTTTCATGTTACAAATGTAGTGGTTGTAATATTTTGGATTCTCCCACTGGAAACAGTCGATATTCAACATGGTTCCTGTCGAAGACCAGAAAAACCTTCCGGATGATGAGAACACGCCTGAAAAGCGAGCAGACAAAATCTGGGCTTTTTTCGGAAAGAAAGATGATGGTAATAATGTGCTGCACATGAATCACACTTTCTTATATA
>CAIGQW010054088.1:3333049-3350138 GCA_903798125.1 Danio choprae | reverse complement strand
GGATGTGTGTGTGTGTGTGTGTGTGTGTGTGTGTGTGTGTGTTTGTGTGTGTGGAAAAGGAAAACATCCACTGACTTAGACAATGCTCTGACAACTGTTTGAATTAGATGTATTCCTATCAGATATGGATAGATTCCTATCAGGTATGGGGTGTTTTCTCCGAATTGCTATATTTTCTTATTCAATAAGAGAGTGAGCTGATATCACATATCTAAATATTTACAGGCATCTGTAACTTCAAGTATACTTAGTATACTTTGAGTATGTGCCTGTGTAAGTTAATTACATGTCTGATTAATGTTTAAAGTTACTTTGGTTTTATCACAAACAAGTTATGAGCATTTTCAAAACCCACAAGTAATTTACCTTAGTACCAAGAAGAAGAAAAAAGCACATTGATTACTCACAGACAGTAAGGAAAATTCAGTAATGAAGTCTGCACTGCATGCTAGCGTTTTCTTTTTTTTCACATTTTGGTGCATTAATCTTATTAATAATATCATTCAGAAGGTCATGATTCGCACTCTGCCACGCCCACTTATCCCACTTAATTTGTTCCACAGTTGACTCTCATCACTCAATGGCTGGATGTCTAAGTGGTGCCCACTGAATAACATAGGCTTGTAGACAATTTGCCAAGTTTCTGGGGTAGACCTGACCTACTGAAAAGAGATGGCCTTCATCATACCTGGGCTGGGGCAGCCCTCCTCTCTAGTAATCTGGCTTATAGTCTTAGTGTTGGCACTTGACTAACTGGGGCCGAGGTCAGGTAGCAGATAGACTAAACTGACTAGCCTCCACAGTTTACCAAACTCAGATAATCTGCAGAGCATAGAGCCACTTAGATATTATAACATATAGACATGTCTGTTCCCCGAACCTCTAAAAAAAACCTCTCAAACCCTTTCAAAGGTAACAATCTAATTGATATTCATCAAATACAAAAAAAAATTAAAATAGAGGTAATCAAAAGATAAAACTCGGATTGTTGAACATAGATCACTCTCCTCTAAAACTTATTAATGATTTGATAACCAATCTAAAGCTAGATGCACTCTGTCTAACAGAAACCTGGATGAAACCAGATGATTACATGACCCTAAACGAGTCTTCAGCTGAAAGATATTGTTATAAACACAAGCCTTGTCATAAAGGAAAAGGTGGAGGTGTTGGCATAATATGTGACGCGATCTGGCAAAATGAGCCGGAAGTTGAAACGTTCTATTTTAAGATACAGGTCAATAATGTGGTTTAATAGCATTTGTATATATAAGTACAAATTAAGCTGTAAAGTAAATAGTTTATTCCTTTAAATGTAACAGATTTTGAAGGAAAAAAAAAAAAACTGTTCTTGTGATTTTCTCAGGTTTTTGGTAAATGAGGGCAGACAACCATAATTCAAATGGGCATATCTTCAAAATCATCCAAGGTATGAATTTAAATAGGATATCATTTTAAAGCACAGAGTCTCCTCCAGTGTCACTTAGCAACAATTCAAAAATAATTAATTTGAAGTAACAGTGTTTATCTCGTTAGCCTGTATGGATGTTTCCCAGAGATTGGTTGTGGCTGGAAGGGCATCCGCTGCGTAAAACATATGCTGGATAAGTTGGCGGTTCATTCCGCTGTGGCGACCCCAGATCAATAAAGGGACTAAGCCGAAAAGAAAATGAATGAATGAATGAATGAATGTTTATCTCAATCTAAATTTATATTGGCAACTGTAGGCCTCCAGGGCACCACACCGACGTTACAAAATAATTAGCAGATTTATTATCAGAAATAGTTTTGGCCACAGATAAAGTTTTAATTGTTGGGGATTTTAATATTCATATAGATACAAAAAAAATATTTACAATTATTTACTTCTTAGACATACTAGCCTCAGCATGTCTCAGGACCTACTCAACAGCATAATCATGACCTAGACCTAATATTATCACATGGTATCGATATTGATAATTTTAAAATTGTGCAGCAGAGTAATGACATTTCAGGTCACTATTCAATCTCTTGTTTATTTTCCATTGATAGGTCTACAAAACCAGCTTCTATTTATAAATAACTACGGAGACATGTTAATACACCGCTGTCAATCAATTCGGTAGGAGGGGCAAACTGCATGTCATGTCAAAATGGGAGGGATTTTGATCCTATTTTAACATCAGAATTTTAAAAAAATTGACTTTTTGTCTTTATATCACCCCAATATGACTGTGGACACACTATACCCACACACAGTTCTGTCCAAACAGCTTTCAAAAGATGATTTTCATCATAGGTGCCCTTTAACTTTAGAAAAACGTTAAAGTCTGCCAGATCTGCTTGTTTTTCATCCCTAGGGTCCTGTTTAACACAGTAGCCAATCTAACTAAAATTAAAGCATCAGCATTTCTCTACACAGCAGTAATGACTATGAATTTCGTCACATGCAAGATTTATGTAGACTGTAGATCCTTAATGGATAAACCTCAGACTTTCTCAGCAGTAGGGAAGAAAGAACTGGCTAAACTGATAAATTCCTTCAATCAACAATGTCTATGTTAGATCTTATACCGACCAAATTATTTAAACTGTTTTCAGAAGTTGCTGAACCTGTTCTTAACATTTTGAAATCAACCCTACTTTTAGGATATGTGCCTAAAACTTTTAAACTAGCTGTCATTAAGCCTCTTATTAAGAAAACAAACACAGCTTGATCCCAAAGAATTAGTAAACTATAAACCCATTTTAAAACCTTTTCTATCAAGATACTAGAAAAAAAGGTATCTACTCAACTATGTTCCTTCCCACAGAGAAACCGTATTTGTGAGAAATTCAAATCTGGATTTAGAGCATTTTATGGCACAAAAACAGAACTCCTAAGAGTTACAAATTACTTGTTCCTGTCATCCAATCGTGGTTGTATTTTTCTCTTAGTATTATTGGACTTCAATGCTGCATTTGATAGAATCCATCATAACATTCTCCTCAATAGGCTTGAAAATTATGTCTGTAGTACTGGAACTGCATTGGCTTGGTTCAGGTCTTATATATCTAAATGTTATCAATTTGTATCAGTTAATGAAGAGGCTTAATACCAATCAAAAGTACACTGTTTACATCACAAGGCTTAGTTCTTGGTCCCTTACCTTTTACATTATATATGCTACCGCTAGGTGATATCATAAAAAAAAAACAGAGTTAGTTTCCATTGTTATGCAGATGATACACAACTTTATTTATGATAATTTGTGCAAATTCATTCTATAGCTAATATAAAAAAATTAGATGACAAAACGTTTTATTACTAAATTCAGATAAAACTGAGAACTTGCTGATTGGACAAAAACCTCACATGCAAAAACCTAGAACACTGTCTAGACTATTGTAATGCGTTACTAGGTGGTTGCTCTGTAGGCCTAATTAACAAACATCAGTTGGTTCAAAATGCAGCTGCTAGAGTGCTTTCTAGGACAGAGAAATATAATCATGAAATTTTATTGACTACCTGCGAAGCCCTGAACGGCTTAGCTCCCCAGTATGTGAGGAAGCTTCTGGTGTATTACAGCCCCTCACGTCCACTGCGCTCAATTAATTCTGGACAATTGATTATTCCTAGAATATCAAAATCAATTGTAGCCGGTGGATCTTTCGCATATCTGGCACCTAAACTCTGGAACAGCCTTCCTAGCACATTTTGCGAAGCAGACACACTATGTCAGTTGAAAGGTAGATTAAAGACAGATCTCTGCATAAGCATACAAATAAAACACATATGCATAACTTTTGAAATCCAAATCCTCTGAAGGATAGTTAGGCTGCATTAATTAGGGAAACCAGAGCCAAGAACACTTCCCAAAAAAAGTATAATTCGAAAGGCATCTACGCTTATGTTAGTCTGTTTCTCCTTATCCTGACGTCTCCATAATCCTGGACCCGGTCCGTATCCTGAGCAGATGCAGTTGTGGTCATGGATGAATGGAGAACGTTAGACTGATTTCTGAAAGACCCCAGTGACAGATGAGTCTTCGCATTTCGTCAATTGGTGAAGTTTGTTCCTCGCCATTGTCACCACTGGCTTGCTTGGTTTGGGACTTGTGGAGTTGTGCATCGATGGATTTGCTCTTGGAAGATAAAAAAACTTCACTGAAGCATTTTCAATTTACTAAGCTGCTTTAACACAAGCTACATTGTAAAAGCGCTATAGAAATAAAGATGAAAAAAAGTTTAGTAAAAGCAGACAAGCATGTCAGCAAACAACTGCAAACAACTGTCTGCTTCCTGGATCAAACTTCTTGGTCTGATGAAAACCTATCATATTTTAATGTGTCAGTCAGAATGTAAATATAGTCCCAAACCAAGCAAGCCAGTCGTGACAGTGGCAAGGTACAAACTTCACCAATTGACAAAAGTAAAGAAAAAAATTGAGAAAAACCAGGCTCAGTTGGCAGAACAAGTTGGCATATATCAACCGTATGGGGGGTATACGCTCCTGTCTCATGTCTCAGCTCGCTCGCCGTCTGCTCCTCTGGCGTCACACGCGGTTGAAATTGCTGCGTGCCATTCACATCCCAGGCGAGCTTAACCATGCAGCCGATGTGCTCTCACGGCAGATATGGGAGCACTTCGGGGAAGCCCAGGTTGACCTGTTTGCTTTTCCCGAAAACGGCCATTACCAGTTGTTTTACTTTCTGACCGAGGCGGTGAATGGCAACACGCTCGAAGAGTATAATCTAATCATCCGATTCCTCAGAGGCGTCCAACGATTAAATCAATCCCACCCCTCTCTCATGTCCTCTTGGGATCTCTCTGTAGTCCTGGTGGGTCTGCAGAGAGATCTATTCGAGCCACTCGATTCGGTATCTTTAAAAATTCTGTCCATGAAGACAGCTCTTCTGATCGTGTTGGCATCGTTCATCGCCAGACGATTCATCATCCTGAGACCCTGGCCTGGCTACCTGCCCAAGGTTCCTATCACCCCATTTAGAGACCAGGTTGTGAGCCTGCAAGCGCTGCCCGAAAAGGAGGCAGATGCAGCCTATTCACTGCTTTGTCCCATTTGTGCTTTGCGCCTTTACGTGAAACGAACGCAAAACTTAAGATCTTGTGAACAGCTCTTTATCTGTTATGGTGGTCGGCATGTATGGTATGGAGGTTGGCCTACTGGATAGTTGATGCTATCGCCCTTGCTTATCATTGCCAGGGTAAGCCGTGTCCCCCAAATGTGAGAGCACACTCTACTAGAAGTGTCACCTCCTCCTGGGCGTTAGCACGCGGCACCTCTCTCACAGATATCTGCAGAGCTGCGGGTTGGGCGACACCTAACACATTCGCGACATTTTATAATCTTCGAGTGGAGACAGTTTCCTCCCGATTACTGGGTAACCTCAGTCAATCGGGAGGAAATTAAGCTCAGTGTTAAAAACGCTTGCTGCTACATGCTCCCTAACCCAGAGATAAGTACGCTTTTTCTATTCTGCTAGTAAGTTCCTCACTGGCGAACCCTAGAGAATGCCTCTGAGGCCCCCGAGGGAATAGGGAACAGAGACGTGCGTCTTCACTGCCAGCAGCTGAGCATCTAGCTGGGATGGCAGGAGGTGTTGATGGCTGTGTAGAGAGATGGTCAGGGCGGGTGTGGGGTGTCTGGTCGACAGTCTCAAATCTACAATAGAACATATTCAGCTTGTTTGCAAGATGTTTATTGCCATCGATGCTGGGGGATGGTGTCTTGTAGTTAGTGATGTCTTTCAGGCGTTTCCACACTGATGCAGGGTTGGCAGAAAACTCGTTTTCCAGCTTTTTGGCATAGCTTTTCTTAGCCACACCAATCTCCTTTGTCAGTGTGTTCCTGGCCTGATTGTACAAGACCCTGTCCCCACTCCTGTAGGCATCCTCTTTGGCCTCATCCTCTAGCGGACATTCGACAGATGGATGCTAGGCATTGCCGTTCTAAAGCCGCGCTGTCTGAGCCTGACGAGTGCGCCAGCTCACTTCCCATGCCTGCGCGTCTTGTAGCGTTTCCACAGGGGAGCTACTCCGGCGATGTCAATGTTCCACAAAAGGCCAGAAAAAAAAAAAAAAATGGTTAGTGATTAATTGGTGTGCACTGCTGAATGTTCAGCAATTCGTCCTTGGTATAACTGATCATGTATGACAAACATAAAACAGGACAAACTAACAAAAACAGTGAAATAACTGGAGAGCTCCACCGAGGCAGCCATCCGCGGCCCCATTTTGGATACAGTGTGCGCCATCTTGGATTTATTGGCATTTAAAACCAGACTTTGGTTTAGTACTAGTAGTATTTTACATTTACCTATTTTTGTAAAACATTGTGTCTGACTTATTTTGTAGGATGGCTATTGGATAAAGGACACATAAAACAAGACATGCGTTTAAAAAAAAAAAAAGACAAATGTAAAATGAGAGAAGACATATGAACACATAGAACCTATGAACATGTAGGACTGATAACCATTGATTTTCAATTAATCTTTATTTCTATAGCGCTTTTACAATGTAGATTGTCAAAGCAGCTTAGCATAGAAGTTCTAGTCAATTGAAACAGCTTCGGTCCAGTTTTCAGTTTTAGTAAAGAACTGTTAAAGAACAATTTACTACAAGTTCTAATAAATTGAACCTGCTTTAGCCCATATTTCAGAGTTGAAGTTCAGTTTAGATCAGTGTAATGTATAATGTATAAATGTCACTGCTGAAAGCCCAACCACTGAAGAGCAAATCTAGAAAGCTCCACAAGTCCCAATTCAAGCACGTCAGTGGCGACAATTGACGGAAGTGAAGGGGGAAAAAACCTAGAGAAAAACCAGGCTCAGTTAGGCACAACCAGTACTCCTCTGGCCAAACTTCTTGTGCAGAGCTGCAGTCTAGGTACCGGAGGCTAGAAACTGTTGGACATCCGTCGTGGAAAAGCTGCAGATCTTAATAGGATGGGTGTTCAGGCAAGCCCACGGGATCAATGCGGAGACTTGTCTGTCACTGGGGTTTTTCAGGAATCAGTCTCACGCTTTACCCTCCTCCATGACAAACAAAGATAACTCATGCAACAGATTTATAATGCTGATATACCACATTATGTGACTAAATACTTAAATAATGAACAATATCCTTTTTTTCACAGGCTGGTTGTTTCATTCACAACACATCAATGACTAATCAAGAGCCAGATATATTATTTTGTTATCCCTGTGTGTGTGTGCGTGGGTGCGTGTGTTTATGACACTCGGTCACGGCAGCCTTTAACTTGTATTTTGCACAGGGGATCACAGTTTTATCTAAAATTCTTCTTCAATTTTTTACTGAAGAAAAAAAAGTTACCTATATCTTGGATGGCCTAAGGGGGAATAAATGAAGAGCAAATGTTGAGTTTAGTTGAGCACAATACATTTAGATACCAACAGTGCAAACTGTCTGCATAAAGGGGTGTCTTGGCTTTATATATATATATACCCTGGGAAAAAAAAACACACACTGAAATAACGGTTTTGTATGAGAGCTGCTCTTTGAAGTGAATAAAGCAGCTTTAGCAAAAAGTGCAAAAAATGCAAAACATGAATAAGTAAATAAATAGTTTGCAGTCAAAAATGATAAGTATTTATTTTAGCAAAAAAAAAAAAATTATATATTTTGGACAAAATTCAATGTAAAATGTAAGACATTATTTATAAGGATATACAGGCCTACAGAATATTTTATTATTATTCAAAAGTTTGCGTCAGGATGATGATACATGGGCCAACCTTTTAAGCAATGTTGTTGGGCAATATTACAAGGTGTGATGCTGCTTGGCTACTTTCATAAAATTGGCAATAAATATTTTACGTTAAAATTTGAAATGTAAGTTATTTAATATAAATGTATCAAATAGGATGTGAGGTCTAGTTACCTACCTATCCCCACTCCCTATCCTTCAGCTTAGTCCCTGATTTATCAGGGGGCCACAGTGTAATGAGTGGAATTATTTCATGCCCTTCCAGCCACAACCCAGTACTGGGAAACACCCATACACACACACACACACACACTCATACACTACAGCCAATTTAGTTTACCTATTAACCCATACTACATGTCTTTGGACTGTGAGGGAATCCGAATATTTACCTACCTAGTAAAACTAAAGCATGTAGTAGTAATGGGTACTTTTAAATAAAGTACATTTTTGAGGCACTTCTTTACTTTTACTTGAGTACAAAAGTGTAATCAGTTACTTTAACTTTTACCAGAGTCATTTTAAACATGAGTATCTGTACTTCTAATTGAGTAAAGGATGTGTGTACTTTTGCCATCTCTGTCTCTGGGTATGGATCACATATCTGATGGGGTGGGCGGGTGGGGGGGTTTGGGGTTTCTTCCTATTTGGTATATGTTGGTAGGTGATAAGAAATTGCAATGATTTTGCATATCTAAATATTCACAGGCAATGATATTGCATATCTAAATATTCACAGGCATCCATAACATTTCTCAGACAATGACCTGCACTTGTCAACTACAACTTTGTGTGCATTGCTTGTGTGTGTGCGGGTGTGTGTTTCTTCTACATAATGAAAATGTATAATTAACACTTATCTTATGATTATTCTGTTTTTATTTAAACAATGCAATAAATAATATGATAAATATAAATTACTACATTCTGGATAACCCATTCTACTGTAGAAATTGTCTGACACATTTTAACATTTTAATTTTAAACCTATAATGGATCAGTTATTTCAGATCAATCATTCATTCACTAATAATTTAAAAGTTATATCATACATGAGACATCATGTTATTAAGTTAACAAACACACAATGTGAATTAAGCTACATACAATTTAAATAATATAAGTTTAAAATTAATTTGATAAACAATGTAGTATTTACCAGATGTTTTTCATTGTATTAAAAACTAGGTGTATATGTTTTAAAAGCTTATTGTATATGACCATAAATAACAGTGTAAAACTAGTTAATTAAAACTTTGTTTAGGTTAAATTTCATTATATTTTATTTAATGAATCAACTCTTTATTGTTCACTAATATTTGATCAAAATATGTTGTATTCCACATTATTACTTAAGTATTACTTTTGTGATTTGTACCCTACTTTAGTACAATTTAAAAAATTATATGTTTACTTTTACTTCATTTCATTTTAAAGTAAAAATTCCTTTTACACTATTTATTTTTATTTACAGTTGATAACCCCCTCGCTCATGACAAAAAAACAGAATGATATCATTTCAATATTGCATGAAACTGGTGGAGTCTTGCTGTAGTTCTAGTTAAATTAAAACGGTTTCAGTTTAGCATAATACAAACATCAGTTTTTAAGGACAACCCACTGAAGAATCAATATACCAACCCTTAACCAAGGAATCGGTACTGAAATAAAAAAAAAAAATTACATTTTCCACTAACATTTTGAGCATGCGAACAAAATATCCAAACAGTTGTGTTTAAGAACCTGCACAACAGCAAGATTCCACCACTAGTCTTACAGTATGCCTAATTTGCTAGAATGTTTTCACAATTTGAAATATTTTATTCACTATTCTTCATCTTTGACACAATCTACTGTAATCTAATCTACTGTAACCATGCTAGAAATAAACAAAAAAAATATTAATTTCATGCTGTTTTGTAAAAGTAGACAATTATGTCTACAAACAAATCTGATGTCTCAGATAACATATTTTAATGTATTGGTCAAGATATAAACATACAGCTTTCAAATAGCTGACTACTTATACTATGTACAGAGCAAAAAAGGTCTATGACATACATTGACTAAGACATGATTAACTGTAAGTGTGACAGGCATATTTCAAGTGTAATAGATGAACATGTAGCAGAAAAACATGTCTCACACAACATTTTGGTGTTCAGATGTGTAAACAGTACTAAGGTAAACTACTTGTGGGTATTGAAGATGCTCATAATTTGTTTGTAATAAAAATAAAGTAAGCCTTAAACAATAATCAGACATGTAATAAACTTACACAGGAATATAGTCAAAGTATACTAAGTATACATGAAGTTATTCAAATTTAGCACATAAGCGTACATTATTGTAAATACCATAAAATCATGCTGTAGTATAATTTAATTATAATTCAAATATACAATACCTGGTTCAAAATTAGTTGGTCCAAAATACCACAATTCAAGATATCAAAAATTAACTCATTTGAAGCATATTCTCCATTTGCCTAACTGAAAGTATACTTTTTATGTTTTTGTGTTTTTATTTTTTTTTCTCACTGCAGTTAAATTAGTGTAATTATAAAAATACCAGCTTTTATAAAGATTTGACATTTGAATGATGTTGACAAATTAAGATCTGTCACTACAATTTAATTTCAGTTATGACAACTCAAACAAATTTAGTCACTGTCTTCAAACTTGTCTCTAACATTATGTGAAAAAAATTATAATAATATGGGGATATGTTCAATCAAAAGGAAAAAAAACTACAATCCAATTAACTAAGAGGCCAAATAACTAACAAACTTTATGTACTTCATATTTCTGTGAAGTATAAATAAAATTTCATAGATATGTTCACAGGCAGTAGACTGAAAGCATATTTTGTTTATGTTTAGCTTAATAGAAGTATACTAATAGCAGACTTAAAAGAGGTGATTTGCATTGTGGAACTCGATGAAACATGCTATGACTTCAAAAGAATTGATGTCTGACTAGTTTCATGGAATATTGAAATTAATGTAAGTTGCAGAATAAATAACATTTAAATTAACCTGGCGTCAGGTCATTATGTTGTTTTGTCAGGAGCGATGGACTTTTAGATTGTAAATAAAAAAATATAATGTGTAAAAAGTACTTTTTCTTTGAAATGAAAAGTAGTAAAAAATAAACATTCATTTTTAATTGTACTTAAGTAGGGTACAAAACACAAAAGTAATACTTAAGTACAGTAATCAACTAACCTTACTCAAGTACATTGTACTTTACATCTGTGATCTTGTAACTATTTCAAAGACCAGTCTAAAGAATGCAATAATTTAATTTAAACATGCTGATAGAAAGACTGTCATTGTGTATGTTGTATATGGTCATGTTTTGGTAAATTCATCGAGCAGGGGTTTGACTCTGAGTATTATGATAAACTTTTATTTGAAAACAGTAAAAACATGAATATTGTAAAATTGTCAAGGTCACACAAGAAAGAGAGGACAGGTAGTTAGCATTCATGGTGTTTATGCACACAAAGGTGTTTCAACGCACTATGTGCGGAAGGTGAGGACAAAACACTGGTGAGAGCAGCGCACTGAGTGCGGAAGGGGAAGACAATATACAGTTCGTGAGGATACTGAAAGTCACTTCCCTTAAGGATGAGCCGGTGTAGAGGTGACCATCAAACTTTGATTCCAGCCGGTGAGTGAATGAGTGAGGTGAGCTTATGTAGTGCGTGGGTGATGGCTGGAGCAGGTGAGTGTGATTACATGTGCAGGTGTACGTGATCAGTATTCGGGTGATTGTGTGCGGTGTGTAGTGGATGGTGACTGTGAATGGTGACTGGGGCTGATGGAACGTGCAGAGGGTGTGACAGTACCCCCCCCTCCACGGGTGACTCCTGGCACCCTAGACCGGCGGCGAGGACAACCACGGCCTCAGGGAGCTGGGCAGTTGGGATGTTGGCGGTGGAATTCCTCAAGGCGAGTGGGGTCTAAGATGTCATCTCGGGGTGTCCATGACCTCTGCTCGGGACCAAATCCCTCCCAGTTGATGAGGTATTGGATGTGGCTGTCCCGCCGCCACGAGTCGAGAATCTCTTGGACTCTATAGATGTTCTTTCCCAGGATCTCGGCTTGTGCTGGAGGGGGAGGCGGTTCTGGTTCTGAGGAAGGAGAAGGAACAGGGTCAGTGTAAGGTTTGAGTAAGGACACGTGAAAGGCTGAGGATATGCGTGAATGTGGAGGTAGGTTGAGGCGGTATGTGACTGGATTTATTTGTGAATGTATGGTGTATGGCCCTAATAGCGGGGACTCAGCTTCTTGCAGGGCAGTCGGAGGCGGATGTTTTTTGTGGACAGCCAGACTTTGTCTCCAGGGTGGTAGACAGGGTTGGGTAGTCTGCGGCGATTGGCGGTGTCAGTGTGCCTCCGAACTGCTTGCTGGAGATGGACATGAGCTGAGTCCCACACCCTCTCGCTCTCCTAGAACCAGTGATCTACCACGGGTACCTCAGATGACTCGGCGGTCCATGGGAACAGTGAGGGTTGGTAACATTGGAAAGGGGTTAGTCCGGTGGAGGCTTGCCGTAGAGAGTTTTGGGCATACTCGGCCCACGGTAGGTACTGGCTCCAGGTATTCTGGTGCTGGGCACAGTATGTCCGGAGGTAACGAGAAATCTCTTGGATTTTTCATTCGGTCTGGCCATTGGTTTGTGGGCGGTAACCGGAGAAGAGGCTGATGGTGATACCCAGGAGTTGGAAGAAGGCTCGCCAGACCCTGGAAATAAACTGTGGTCCTCGGTCAGATACTATGTTCTCTGGTAGGCCGTGGTTACGGAAGACGTGTTGGAAGAGGGATTCTGCGGTTTCTATAGCCGTGGGAAGTGTCTTGAGTGGGATGAGTTTGCAGGCTTTTGAGAAGCGATCCACGACCACCAGTATGGTGGTGAAGCCTCGAGATGGAGGTAGGTTGGTGGCTAAATCAATGCCTAGATGTGTCCAGGGTCGGCGAGGAATGGGTAGTGGTTGTAGTTTGCCTTCAGGGAGTCGGTGAGTAGTGGTAGTGATGCCACAAACCGAATACCCCCGAACATACTGGGAAATATCTCGGGCCATGCCCGGCCACCAATATTTCTCCTGTAAGAGCGAGAGGGTTCGCCTGCTGCCCAGATGTCCTGAGCCGAGGGATGTGTGCGCACTACTGAGGAGCGGGAGTCGATGTCTGGCGGGTACGTAGGTTGGGCCTTGGGGAAGTTCAGGCGGTGCTGGTTCTTTGCGGGTAGTGGCACGGATCTCCTCATCTACCTTGCATAGGATGGGTGCTGGGAAGATTGAAGGAGGTAGGACTGGTTCTGGAGTGTCTTGGATATGGTCAGGTGAGTACATGCGGGACAAGGCATCGGCTTTACAGTTCTTGTGTCCCGGCTGGTAGGTGATGGTGAAGTGGAAGCGTGCGAAGAAGAGTGACCATCGTGCCTGTCGGACATTAAGACGTTGAGCGGAGTGAAGGTATTTCAAGCTTTTTATGATCAGTGATGACGGTGAAGGGGAATTGAGCTCCTTCGAGCCAGTGCCGCCACTCCTCGAGGGCCAGTTTTATGGCGAGTAGTTCGCGGTCCCCAATCCCATAGTTTTGCTCCACGGGGCTTAGTTTCCGGGAGTAGTACGCACACGGATGGAGAGCTTTTGGGTCACCAGACCATTGGGAAAGTACAGCACCTACTCCCACATCTGCCGCATTGACTTCAACGACGAAGGACCGTGTAGGATCGGGGTGCTTGAGGATGGGTGCCGAGGTGAATTTGCTCTTGAGGAGCGTGAGGGTGTGACAAGCTTCAGAGCCCCAGGAAATGGTGCGCTTTCCTCCTTTAAGGAGGGATGATAAAGGTGCTGAGAGGAGGCTGTAGTTCTTAATGAACCTCCGGTAGAAGTTAGCGAAACCAAGGAACCTCTGGAGCTCTTTAACTGTCTGGGGCTCCTTCCAGTTGGTCACAGCCTCTACCTTGGCAGATTCCATTTGGACCCCAGCAGCGGAGATCACGTACCCGAGGAAGGAGATGGTGGAGCGGTGGAACTCGCACTTCTCGGCTTTCAGGTATAGGTGGTGCTCCTTGAGGTGATGAAGTACCTGTCACACATGAGTACGGTGGTCCTCTAGGTTGCAAGAGTATATAAGGATGTCATTGATGTACACTATGACTGAGTGGTGAAGGAGTGGTCTCTGAAGATGTTATTCAGGAAGTTCTGAAATACAGAAGGACTGTTAGCAAGTCCATAGGGCATCATCTGGTACTCATAGTGACCAGTGGGGGTAATGAAGGCGGTCTTCCACTCATCTCCCTCTCAGGTACGGATAAGATTGTAGGCGCTGCGGAGGTCCAGTTTGCTGAATACTCGTGCCTCCCGGAGCTCCTCAAGAGCTGCTGATGAACCCCTGGTGCAGGGCTTCTTGAATGTAGCTCTCTATACCCTCGTGCTCAGGACGGGAGAGCGGGTAGATACGTCCGTGTGGAAGTTTGGCATTGGGCAGCAGGTCGACACTACAATCACAGGGCCTGTGACGGGGTAAACGTGTGGCCTGCACTTTATTTAAGACGTCGAGGAAGGAGTGGTAGAGGGGATGGTGTCGGTGATATCTGTAGTCGGACTCCCCACGACGGCAGCATGAAGAGGAAGTGATGAGTGGCTTGATGTGGGTTTATGTTTGGAAGGTAGGTGGGCGTGTTCAGCACATGACTCACTCATTCCTGGATTTCCCCGGTGCTCCAGTTTATGGTGGGTTGGTGCTGAATAAGCCAAGGTCTGCCCAGTATCACATCCACGTTAGCCCTCGGTAGGACCAGCAAGGTGATTTTCTCTGTGTGACGAGGAGGAGTGAGGAGTGTGACTTGGCAGGTCCGCCTGGTGATTGGTGAGTCCTGTATCATGTAGATCTGGTACCTGGTTTCATTGAGTACGGTGGGTATTCGATGTTTGGCGAAGAAGTGATAGGAGATGAAATTTCCTGCTGATCGGGAGTCCACCAGGACATGAATGGGAAAGGTACAGGAGTTATTGGTTAGGGAGGCGGTGATATGAGGTATTTTGGAGACAGAAGGGGTGATGGAGAAGGCACTCATTATTGGACGAGGAGGGCGAACAGGACAGCCGGAGATGAGGTGGGTGGGTTCTCCACAGTATAGGCAGAGCCTATTCGTGTACCCGGCGTTGACGTTCTCTGGCGGATAAATGGTAAGTGTCTGTTTCCATGGGTTCATCACCGGCAGGAGGCAGTGATGGGCGACGGCACAGAGATGTGCTGGGATTAGGCGTGGTGGTAGAACAGGCAGTGAGGTGTTGGGATACGCTGATCGCCTTTTTTATGAAGACTTCCAGGTCTGCACTGTCCTCATAGATTACCATGTGGTGGCGAATACTGGGTTTCAGTCCTTTGCGATAGGCTGCCCGCATCCGCCCACTGGAGTGCTCTGCCAGTGAGGAGCGAAATCATGAAGCAAGTGGTAGCGTTTGCTTCCATGTATGACCCGGGAGCGTTTTGCGGGGCTGCAATCCTGTCACGGTCACACAAGGAAGAGAGGACAGGTAGTTAGCATTCGTGGTGTTTATTCACACAAAGGTGTTTCAACGCACTGAGTGCGGAAGGGGAAGACAATATACAGTTTGTGAGGATACTGAAAGTCACTTCCCTTAAGGTAGCGAGCAGACTGATGACAGGTGTCGCACTCGGTGTTCATGAAGGACAGATGCAGATGCAGGATAAGAAGGATGAGCGCTGTGTAGAGTTGACCATCAAACGTTGATTCCAGCCGGTGAGTGAATGAGTGAGGTGAGCTTATGTAGTGCGTGGGTGATGGCTGGAGCAGGTGAGTGTGATTACATGTGCAGGTGTACGTGATCAGTATTCGGGTGATTGTGTGCGGTGTGTAGTGGATGGTGACGTGATGGAACGTGCAGAGGGTGTGACAAAAATAAAGAACATGGCAGTTAAATTCAAACTCTAAAAGATCTATTAGAAGAGCGAATTTCTGTAGTTTGTATTGATTATAGCTAAATGTCTCTTTTCTTATAAGCCATAAACTCTTTCACAATGACATGGTTTCGTGAATTACTTTACAGGATAAATTTATGTACATTTTGAAAGTTAGTTTATAACATTTGAGTTTAATTGTTACATTTAAAATTTTATTGTCTTTACAATGCTTGAAACCCCAAATTGCTTAAATGTGGTTTGCACTGGGACAGAATGGCTGTTCTGTCTATGCCAGAATTTTTTTTTAGAAAAAATCTAGAATTTAGAAAAAAGTAGAAGTAGATACTTACACACAACAAAGCTGATTGCCATATTTGAGTTACAGAAGAAGATTCATTCATTCATTCATTCATTCATTTTCTTTTCGGCTTAGTTCCTTTATTGATCTGGGGTCGCCACAGCAGAATGAACCGCCAACTTATCCAGCGTTTTCGCAACGGATGCCCTTCCAGCTGCAACCCATCAATGGGAAACATCCATACACACTCATACACTATGGACGATTTAGCTTACCCAATTTAACTATAGCGCATGTTTTAGGACTTGTGGGGGAAACTGGAGCACCCGGAGGAAACCCAAACGAACAAGGGGAGAACATGCAAACTCCACACAGAAATGCCAACTGACCCAGCTGGCTCTCGAACCAGCGTCCTTCTTGCTGTGAGGCGATTGTGCTACCCACTGCGCCACCGTGCTGCCCAGAAGAAGATTGTAATCGATTAAACTAAAATAAACTTTGTTACTAAGAAGGTATGACTTTGGTTTAGTAGTAGCAGTATTTTAAAACCACCTGTTTTTGTAAAACATTGTGTCTGCCTTATTTTGTTGCATGACTCTTGGGTTAAAGAAATGTAAAATAAAAATAAATTTAAAAATAAAAAGAATGACAAATGTAAATCAAGAAAATAATTAATGACCCTGTGTCAGAGGACACCATGTATGAACATAGACATGATAAGCATATAAATGTACCATAATGTACCATGTAAATAAGTGATCGATCTGAAATAACTGATCAATTTTAGCCTAGGTTAAAATGTGTGAGACAATTTGTACAGTAGAATGGGTTCACCAGCGGGAGGGGAATGGAAATGCTATGTGGAAAACTTCCACTATGGGGATTTCATCAGAAACCAATCATCTGATAGAGTAATAAAACGGGTCAATGAAATGCCAATGAATTGGTGGCATCAGCATACACAGCTGGCATCAATTACAATCATTTGTGTATAAAGATTCCAGCCGTGCATCACAGAGACACCTTTTTTGCTTTCAGAGCCTCACGCTACTGACAGAGTCTTTGGTTCCTCCAAACTTCCTTCGAGAGAATGGGAGAGAGAGAGAGAGAAAGAGAGAGAGAGAGAGAGAGAGAGAGA
>CAIGQW010054088.1:3281842-3322630 GCA_903798125.1 Danio choprae | reverse complement strand
CAGGAGCTGCTCATACAGTTCTACTCAGCGGTCATCCAATCCATCCTCTGCACTTCAATCAGCGTCTGGTTCGGCTCAGCTGCCAAAACCGACCTCCGCAGACTACAGCGAATAGTTCGGACAGCTGAACGAATCACTGGCACTACCCTTCCTACACTTCAAGAACTGTACTCTTCCAGAGTGAGTAAAAGGGCTCACAAAATCACTCTGGACCCCTCACACCCAGCGCACTTCCTGTTTGAACTGTTACCGTCTGGTCGGCGCTACAGAGCACCAAGCACAAAAACAGCCAGACACAGGAAAAGTTTCTTTCCTCAGGCCATCTACCTCATGAACAGTTAAATATTCTACTACTGTGCAATAAATGTGCAATACTTTCTCATACGCACTCGCACACAGCACCTTATAACAACTTACAGTGCAATACTTTCTCATACGCACTCGTACAGCACCTTATAACAACTTACAGTGCAATACTTCTTCTACGCAGTTGTACACAGCACCTTATAACTTGTCTGTACATACAATTCATCATCCAGAGATTTTTGTCTGATTGCATCTCTGTTTAATGTGTGTCGTCTTTTTCATATTTATTTCGTGTTGTCACTTGTCACTTTATGTACACTGGAAGCTTCTGTAGCCAAAACAAATTCCTTGTGAGTGTAAGCACACTTGGCAATAAAAACCCATTCTGATTCTGATTCTGATTCTGATACATTAATGATAATAGCATAAACCTTTCAAGACAGATTTACCATGAAGATGGAGATTAAAGGGATAGTTCACCCCAAAGTTTAAATTCTGTCATCATTTACTCACCCTGCACTTGTTCAAAGCTTGTTAAAAGTGAGTTTATTTCTTCTGTTGAACACAAAGTAAGATGTTTTGAAGAATGCTCCATATGATTATTTGTCATATGCATCCATATGATTATTTGTTCCTACTATGACAGTCGATGGCTGTTTTTTCCAGCATTCTTGAGCATATCTTGTTTTGAAAGAAATGTTCAGAACCACTTGACTGTGAGTAAATGATGAGGAAATTATAATATATTTTAGTTGAACTGTGCCTTTAAGACAGGGGTCACCAAACGTGTAGAGTAAGGCCAGTGTACTGCAGACAGTGTATTCCAAATGGCATATATTGCCCTCCGAAGGGCACTTCAGAGTGAAAACACTGACTGCCATAATGAATTGTCATTCCAAATTGAAGTGCTCAAAACTAGCCACTTTAAAGAAAGATTTTGAAGGGTACAAATGATGGACACTTCAGGCACCCATGATACTTTGCGCAGGGAATTTCTTATTATTATTTAGCTATTTCTTAACAGTGTACATACAAGGGCAATAACAGACAAAGTGTACAGTAATAAAATTTAAGAAAAAAATTAAAGAAATAAATTTAGGTGCAAATTGATACAAATTACTCAAAAAAATACGTTTAAGGCTTTAAAATAATGTACAGATTTTTATTTTATTTTGTAATTTCTTGTTTCTTTTAAATGTTTCAATGTAGTGACCAATTTCTATCTTAAAATGAGTAAAATGCAAGGAAGTTGCCACATAATGACAACTGGAGTTTGACTTTACAAATAAGTGCGGTTTCTGCAGTGAAACTCTATGTATGCGCAGGCTGATAGGTCACCTAATCTGCTCCTGTGTCATGGTGCAGCAGATTGTTACTGTTACTGTAAACTTTATTGTCCCCTTTTTACCCTATTCTGCAGTGTAATAGATTTACAACATATATATCATACCACACATTTAAGACAAAAACATTAATATTAATGGTAGCCACATTAAACAGAGGTAGCCACATTAAACAGTGGCTACCTCTTCCCATTAAAATTCAGCAATTGGTTGCTATTACCTCGGTAGCTAATGAACTTGCTCTTCATCATTTTAAATGCTCCGTGTCATTCTATGCTATTCAACTGCAGCATGTTTTCAGAGATACCAAAAACAGTATAAGATAATCAACTAAAAAATAAGTGACAATCTTTTACTTATAATGTGCTGGGCTGCTCAATCGTTACGAAAGCATTAGTACGTTCAGTCAGGCTGCAGGTATACAAATGCATTTCTAAATACGTTTTATACACAGAAGAATTCATGCTTGGCTTAAACCAACTATTCAGTCCTTTCAAATGTGATATGATATGTCTTAGCTTTGTGTTAGCTAATGTGTTGTTTAGATAATGTGTTGCTTCCAGCTGCACGCACCAGCTTTCATAAATGTCTTGCATATTTTGTGGCTCCTACATGATGCGAGTGCTATCTAATTGCACTTTATTTAAAAAACTAAAACACTTTATCAAAAGTACCACACAGTATTGACATTCGAGGCTGTAAAGCTGAAAATTCATTTGTGTATGTTCTCGTGACTCAGAAAAGCAGAGAATTACAGTCAGTTTCTTCTTGTTCAAATTTGGTTTCTGGTGGGACAATGTTCTTTCATTTGTGGTTTGTGTTCATCAAATGCACGTCGCTCGTCTAATTAACAAGTGTATGAAGCTGTCTGTGTGTGTACAATTATTATAAAGCACAGTAATGTCGCTGGACAGCGAGAACTGATCTCATAATGTAAGTACATCGATTACTGTAGTTTCCATGCTTAGGACAAGGTTTTCAAACAGCATATCTGCCCTGGGTCAGTAGCATCGCAAGATGTTTGAATAAATGGCTATATGCACAGCTAGTGTTTTTCCAGCCAACGATAAACTTCCGGTGAAAGGTTAATATTAATGTTTTTCATTGTATAAGGTTCCTTTTACAGCATCGACGTTGTAATGTAAATAAAATACAATCAGTTAAATAGACCCAAGCATTCATTTAGTTGTTCAAGCGTAAAACGAGATAAAAGACAATGTAAATGCTAATGCCACCAGTAGCAGCAGTCTAGCGTAGAAACTACATTGAAAATACTGGGGTAAAATAAATGTTCATATTTTAAAAACATAGTGAGGAAAATGGAATTTAATGCAGTGCTTCTTGTCTGCTCTGAGACCTACTTTATATCACATATCTATCAGGCAATGGAGATCATTGCTTTTTAAAAAAGAAATCAGATCTTAAGCATGCAGCAAACTTGCTTACTTTAGTAAGTAAAGGTCGGGAACACTCACACTGTATTTTAGCATCTGATCTGAAGCCAGACACTGAAATAGGAAAATGTTTTCTCTCATACTGAATTGCATCTGACAGAAGTATAACGGCTTTAAAACAAATCTTTCAAAAAATAAAACAAGAGCAGCAATCCATTCACTTTTTGCAGTATATTGCTACTGTCAGTGTTCTGTCTACGTCATTTGTTATCGTCATGTGATTCCTTTGTCCTGTTCCCGCCACCATCAGTGTTCATGTGTTTCACCTGTGTTCATCTCTGGTGTCTCATTAGTTTAATCATTTCTCCATCTATTTATACCCTTTCGTCTGTGTCCTTCGTTGTCCTGTATTTTGGTTCTTTGGTTTGTCTTGTCGTCCTTGTTCCGTCTGCCTATATCCAGTGTTTGTATCCCGTAAGTGTTTGTTTAAATAAACCAGTTTTGTTATTATATCCCGTGTTTGCCTCCTCATGTCATCGTCTACCTTCCGCAAGATGTTACAGCTACCGAATGAGTTAATATGCCCATATTGGCATTCGTCTCATAAGCACTGTTTAACGAATATGGCAGATCAGACACATAATTATTTTGCTTTTATTCAACAAATCGTCAGCAAACACAGCGTCAGCTTCTCCCATCCAGGAAAATACTGATCGTCAGTTGTAATCCGATTCCAAGGTATTTATGAGACAAAGAAATGTGCTCAGAACTGGGCATACAGAAACCCGGAGAACTTTTATAAGCTCCTTGTTTAAGACTGATGTTTTTAATGTAAACTTTTATTCTCTCTGTGTAATCAGGTGTTTTGCCACAAGTCTCTTGGTCATGTATTAATATTATGGTTTTAATGCTTCTACAATCAATGTTTAACTCTACCACAGCTAAACAAGATCATAGATAGTTCATGTTTGATGTCCCTGCAAAGTTAATTTGATGTACTGAATGATTGTTTACATTTCATGTTAATCTGTGTGCAACATATTAACATTTTAAGAAACTTGAACATTTCTGCATCAGTTTACACAAAAAATGCCTATGCAAATGACCACGCTTTGAAACCAAGTTAACTTTTCATTGATCAACTTGGCTCCGGAGGGTGGATACAAAACCATCCTTATAAAAGCTTGTGCCTCAAGTCACCGCCCAGACTCTAAAAGGAGAAAGACTTGAACCCAGAGGACTCCAGGGAGCAGGCGGGGACCCAGACAAAATGGGTTTATCGCACAGCTCAGAAATTCCCATCTCTGACACCTTTCTTTCTTTTCCATCAAGAGTCTAGTTAAGTTTAGTGTGCCGCAAAACCAGTAGTCAAACTCAAGGTTTTTCCATCATTGCACTTGCTCAAACTCTTATTTTTCTTTCTTTACTCTTTTCTACACTTGTATGAATGTGTGTTTGTGTTAGGTGTTAGTTTCTGTTAGATGTATAGTTTCATTTTGTATTAAAGAAAGGTGCCTGTGCATGTTTATCAATCTAATGTCTTAAATTTCGATTTTGCTACCTGCTTAAACATGAATTTATTTTTGATAGCAATAGCCGTAATTGAAGTCAACTGTCTGATCGAATGATCGCTGGATGATTTGTTTGTTCGGATTTAAAGAGTCGATTCCTTTGAAGCCTCGTTCAAATGAATCTTCAATTCCCTTTGAGCTAATTCGTTACATATAATGGTGGAGAAGATGCGCACAGTTTAATCTAGATTAGAAATTTATACAGGTCACTATTTCTTTATTATAAAAGAAATCTAACAAAGATGAGCCTATTGTGTGATGGATGAATGAATGAATGAGCTGTAACCTGCGAGTCCGCCCCCCCTAGCTGTAAACATCTTTGTGAACTGTTTGGGATGATTTTATAGTTAGAATTGAGCGTGTTCCTTTTTTCTTGAATACCATTTTGCTACGCTGAACCACTGCGTGTTCCAGTGATTTTTCAGTTAGCCATACAAACCGTGATCTGATTGAGATCTCATATTACACTAGAATTAAGCGTGTCCCTCAGTTTCTAATTACCTTTTGTTTTAAAACGGTCACTGCGTGTTCCAGTGTTATTTTGATCGAGCATGTCCCTCAATTTATTTGCAAAAGGTTATTTATAGCTATAGATTGATTGTCACTGCGTGTTACATTGTCAATTCAACAAGCTATCTTTCTTGTTTTAACAGCAGCTAAAAGCATAACTGTGTTTTTGCTAAACAGTTCATGTAACATTGCGTATGCATTAGTGCGATTTAAACAGGAGCTGTAAAGTTTAAGCGCTGTACCCAACAGTGAAAACTGCTGTGCTTACGTGCCTGAAAGGCTGGCACACAGAGAAGATCCACGTGATCACTTGTGTATTTACCTCCAGTACTAAACTGCTTTTCTTAAAGTTTAAGCCCGCTCTTAAAGAACAGAGTGTGAAACCCCACTTCATAAAACCATTTATGATTGCTGGATTTTATTTGCTGTATTGAAATGCGGCGACATTTAATTTTTAATGCTTGAATCTAGGCTGCATGCAATGATTCACTTGCTGTTAACATACCGTTTGTTTGGTTGCCATAGCCACCCACATAGACCCAGAAGTTACCAACTTCTCCGAGGAAAGTCTGAACTGCGCATACACAGCACATCAACACCCAAATGTAAACAAACTTCTGCGTGCTAAGCTAACAGTAACATTGTTTGCATTGAAACAAGCATGGATATGCTAAATTCATTAGGCTAGCTGTTAGCAATTTACATCAGTGGTTGAATGCAGTGTCTGTTTTCATATCTAATTAGACTTTTTATAAAGAGGAAATACTGGTTCACTAGTGTTAATAACACAAATTACAATTTGATTAACAATAATAAAGTAAATTAATTTTTTTTAAGTATTTTTGTTTTGTGCAAAAATCACAATATTACATTTAATTGTAATTGTAATTGCTCACAAGCAACTTTGAATTAACATTTAACCAGAATCCCCCTTTTAAGTATAATTACCTTAGACATTAATAAGCCATATAACTTTTACAACTTTTAATTTACTCATTCCTGTCATGTCTGTTGTGGTTATACACTTATAGCCATTGCTTGTTTTTGTTTTTCTTGTATTTCCTCTCCCTTCTTTACCTTCACTAGGAGACCTCTCACTACGAGTCTTGAATAAATGAGAGAGAACCCACTCTCATGAAAATTTATTTTGTTTCGTTGTACATCAACTACAAATTTTGTACTCGTATTGAGACGTTAAAGCTTCAGAGCTAGTTGTGGACCTGGTCCACTCAGTTCTCCTCCTTCTCCCTGCACAGACAAACGCACAGAGAATACACAGAAACAACTCAAGGTATCAGACGAAGTGGAGCATCTAAGTGGAGCAACTAAGAGACATGTTGAACAGCTCCAAATGGCCCTTGCTGTTGGTGAACGAGACCAGCATGAACTGAAGTCCTCCCAGCAGGACCTGATAAAGCGTTTCCAGTCTGCTGAACAGCAAGTAGAGGAAACCAAAACCAGCATCCAAAGCAAAGGCGCTAAAATTAATGCTCTGGAGGACCAACTGAGCAGGTACAGCAGTGCAAATGATGACCTGATCCAATAGCTAGATTACATCAACAATGAACTATACAGGTTCAGAGAACTCTGCCTACCAGCAGAAACCAGAACCAAGATGGGCAGAGCCCTGATCAGCATCACCTCCGCTGAGCAAAACTGATTCCCTCATCTCCATAAACAGCGAAAGAAGTGAACGGCTGAAGACCAGGCCATCACCAGCCTTCACCACCAACCTCTTCCTTTCTGATGCAAGCAGAAAGCCACTACACACAGCTGCCAAACCTACACAGGAAGTGACTTTTAAAGACCTTGATAAACTGGCAAAATGCATTACCCAGTTTAACCCAAAGCTCCACAGGGAGCAGGCAGGGACCCAGACAAAATGAGTTAATCGCAAAGCTCAGACATTCCTATCTCTTTCTTTTTTGTCAAGAGTCTAGTTAAGTTTAGTGCACCGCAAAACCAGTAGTCAAACACGACTAGCCATTTTGCCACTTCAGAACTTGAAACGACGACTCCACCCCACTCCAAGCCTCATGAGGACAAAGACCTGATGACCAACTAATCACGTGCTCAATAGAGGGAGTTCTTCACATCACAAAAGAAACCCAAGTAACACTTCCAGACTACCACTGAACTGGTGTAAACTAAATGTAACACTAAAGAGACCATAGAAGGGTTAAATTGATTATTTGTGGTTCGCTTGGTTTGGTCTTACAAAATTGGAGGTTTTTCCATCATTACACTCGCTTAAACTCTTATTTTTCATTCTTTACTCTTCTCTACACTTATATGAATGTGTGTTTGTGTTAAGTGTTAGTTTCTGTTAGATTAGTCAATAAAGTTTCATTTTGTATTAAAGAAAGGTGCCTGTGCATGTTTATGGATCTAATGTCTTAAACTTCGATCTTGCTACCCTGCTTAAACATAAATGGGTTTTTATTTTTGATAGCAATAGCCATAATTTAAGTCAACTGTATGTTTAAACGGTCGCTGAACGATTCGTTTGTTCGGATTTAATGAGTCGATTCTTTTGAAGCCTCGTTCAAATTAATCTTCAATTCCCTTTGAGCTAATTCGCTACAACTGCTTTGTCTAATAAGTGAACAGTTTAAGAGTGATTCTCTGTTTATGTCCTGAGAACAAAAGCAGTAAAAAGGGGACTGAAATCAGATCACTTTTGCAGTGCCAAATGCATGCTTATCAGTTTATATGACCATATTGGTGCTCGTCTCGTAAACACTGCTTTGTCTAAATAAAGTTTAGAGTTTGAGAGGGATTTTTTTTCTGTGCATCAGTGTCTTTATAGATGAATGCATTGAGTTTAGTAAATGGGAGTCTAGGGTTTCATTGATTCGTTTAAGATCAGAGGCTTTGTTAAGGGCCACACATTTTTTTCTAATTATTGTTTCATTGTTGTCTTTCTCTGAACCTTTCATTGTGCATGTCAAGTAATCATTTCCTTGTTTCACCTTCTGAATATCATAAGCAAAACTCTGTGTTATACCTACAATCAGAATTTAGTAAATATAATATAACATAAATGTTGCCAATGTTAATAATTGAAACAATGCCAATCAGGTCCTATGTATGGAAATAAATAAATAAATAAATAAATAAACAAATCATTCCTGTATATACCCTGTATATTACATAGATTGTCAGGTATTTTGACATATGCAGTCGTAAAATGAAGGAGCATTCTCATTGTATACACAAACTTACGCAAACTTTGCCATGAATTTTACTTAAAAGTCACACAATTTTAGTAGGGATGTGTACAAGCAAAGGTGGGTAGTAACAAATTACATTTACTTCGTTATATTTACTTGAGAAAATTTGTTGGGTAACTAGTACTTTTTGAGTACATTTAAAGATGTGTACTTTTACTCAAGTAAATTTTTTTAGAAAAATCATTACACTTACTTTGCTACAGTTGGCGTTCCTCCGTTATTGTCAATTGGTAATAAATATGATTCATATGACTTGAAATATCGTGAGGCAAATATCGTGAGACACAGTATTGGAGAGGTTGTGTTGTGAGAGGTTGCTATACGCGTCTCCTGCTTTAGATTAGAGCGCCTGTCTGTGTTTGCATAATGGCTGAAGACATGCGAGTTTATCAGATCAAAGTTCAGTCTCTGTGTTCACTACAAGATGTCTAAGAGAACAGTTTCATAATGTGATGCATGCTGTGAAATCGAACTGACATCGCAACATATACATGACTTCCAGCTTCAACATGAAAAACACGCAGTGATAAGTGTCCAAATTATGCCTATTTGAACACTGTTAATTGTAATTTGATAACTATGGGCACTTTTAACTTGTTGTAACACCAAATTTCACACTTGTCCAAGTGTTTTCCCTCATATGCTCTCTTGTACAAGCAAACAAACATCTTGTGAACCCCACAACCCTAAAACACATTCATGAAGGCTCATTCTAAACAATTTACATATTTTCCAACTATTTTCCACAAAACCAAACAAATTGAACAGCATCTGATGTGAGTCTTTTATTTACACGCAAATATGGACACCTCACAAAAGTATACAACGTATTTAGTGCTCAGCATAAATGAGTACACCCCATTTTGAAAACCCATTAAGCTGGTTAGGAAATTAGTCAAGGCTCACACAGTGTAGTTCACTAGTCTTAAGCCATTCAGCAAAGTTACCCAGGCATACATAGTCTAGTTCACTATCATAAACTGGTCAGAGAGGTAGCCCAGGTACACATAGATAAAACACATGCAGTTCCATAGCCCTGGTGGCCAAATGATTTTGGGGGACTACGATTTTAGTGGGACCACGATTTTGTCACCTTATGAACTACATATCCCATCATGCACCACACACACACACACACACACACACACACACACGCACGCACGCACGCACCTGTTTCCGGATCACCGATGATTACACACACACAGCTAGAAGCTGATTAAAGACTGATTACACAGACTATATACACTGCTCACATTCCCTTACATGTTGCTGAGACTTGTTAATGTCACAATATGAAGCGTTTCATAGTCTAGTCTTTCTGTGTTTTTGACCCTTTGTCTTGTTTTATTGTTTCTGTTGTTTTTGCTGCCTGTCCTGACCATTCGCCATGCTTCTGTTTGCCCCTATTTTGACCATTGCCTGCCTGACCATTCTCTGTTAAATAAAGCTGCATGTGGATCCTCACTCCGTTGTCACCCGACTTCCTGATTACACATACACAGACTAAATACAAACATGGATGCATGCGAAGGCACAACTTTATATCATTCCAAAGAGAAGCTTTTTTTAATGGAATGCAGTGTTAGTTTAGCTCCAACCTGAATCAAACACACCTGAACAAGCTAATCAAAGTCTTACTAGGTATATTTGAAACTTCCAGGCAAGTGTGTTGAGGAAAGTTGGAGCTAAACTCTGCAGGACCAAAATTGGTGACCCTTGCTTTAAGAGGTGATATATAGGGCAAAGGCCATAACAATTAAATTGAACTGGATTGAGTGGATAGTTCACCCCAAATGAAAATTGACTCACTCTTACTTCATCCCAAGTTTTTATGGTTTTGTTTTTCTGATGAAAACAAAAGAAAAAAATCTGAATTCTGAAGAAATTCAGTTTTTAAGCAAATAGTTACTGACTCTGAGTTCACTTTCAACTCTTTGGTTACCAGAATATTTCAAATAATGATCTTCTGTGTTCAGCTGAAGAAACAAAGACTAACATGTCGGGAATAAGATGAGGGTATATGAAGGATGACAGAATTGGAAATTGCAAATAAAAAAAGAAAGTAGTGATTTCCAAATTTACTTTGACTTGTACAGTATTTCATTGCAGACAATATGACCACAAAATATTTTAGGTTTTGTCTGATCAACTTAATTTAATTTATAAATATACATAATTTCTTGTCATCCGGACCTGCAACAAATTCCAAACAAAGTTGGGACAGGAGCAATTTAGGGCTAGTAATCAGGTAAATTGGTTAAAAATGATGTGATTTGAAACAGGTGACGTCAACAGATGATTGTAATTATAATTTGGTACAAAAGCAGCATCCAAGAAAGGTCTAGTCCTTTAGGAGCAAAGATGGGCAGAGGATCACCAGTTTGCCAACAAATACGTGAGAAAATGATTGAAATGTTTAAAAACATTCATTCATTCATTCATTTTCATTTCGGCTTAGTCCCTTTATTAATCTGGGGTCGCCACAGCGGAATGAACCGCCAACTTATCCAGCATATGTTTTACGCAGCGGATGCCCTTCCAGCTGCAACCCATCTCTGGTAAACATCCATACACACCCATACACTACGGACAATTTAGCTTGCCCAATTCACCTATACCGCATGTCTTTGGACTTGTGGGGGAAACCGGAGCACCCGGAGGAAACCCACGCCAACACAGGGAGAACATGCAAACTCCACACAGAAAGGCCAACTGACCCAGCCGAGGCTCGAACCAGCGATCAGCGACCTTCTTGCTGTGAGGCGAACGTGCTACCCACTGCGCCACTGTGAGGCCCATGTTTAAAAACAATTTTCCTAAAAGAAAGATAGGAAGACATTTGGATATTTCACCTTCAACACTGCATAACATAATTAAAAGATTCAAAGAATATGTAGGAATTTCAGTGCATAAACGGCACAAGCCTAAGCTGAACAACCGTGATCTCCAATCCCTTAGGCAGCACTCCATCAAGAATCATCATTCATCTATAAGCAATTTCACCACATGGGCTCAGGACTATTTTGGCAAACCTTTGTCAAGTACAACAATATGTAGTTACAACCACAAATGCCAGTTAAAACTGTACTGTGGAAAAAGGAAGCCCTATGTCAACAGTGTCCAGAAGCGTAATCGGCTTCTCTGGGCTCAGAGGCACCTGGCATGGATTATCACAAAGTGGAAATGTGTACTGTGGTCAGATAAATCAGTATTTCTGGTATTTTTTGGGGGAAGAAATTAATGCTGTGTGCTCTGGACCAAAGAAGAAAAGGATCATCCAGACTCTTACCAGCAGCAAGTCCAAAAGCCAGGTTCTGTCATGGTATGGGGTTGGGTCAGTGCCCTTGGCAAAGGTAACTTGCACTTCCGTTATGGCACCATTAATGCTGAAAAGTACATAGAGATTTTGTAGCACAATATGCTGCCTTCAGGGACGCCCATGCATATTTCAACAAGACAATGCAAACCCACATTCTGCACACATTACAAAGTCCTGACTGTGGAGGAAGAGGATACAGGTATTTGACTAGCCTGCAGTCTCGGCCTGTCTCCAATAGAGAATGGGTGGCGCATTTTGAAGCGCAAAATGCGACAACAAAGACCCCGTACTGTCGCCCACCTTTAGACTTGTTTGCAGCAAGAATGGAAATAATTACACCTGAAACACTTCATCACTTGGTGTTAAGCCCCTAAACGTCATTTAACTGTTGTGAAAAGGAATGGCAACATTACAAAGTGGTAAATGCTGTACTGTTCCAACTTTTTTATGTATTGCTGAAAGCAAAATTGGAATGTGTTTATTTAAAAAATAAATCATGAGGAACACATTAAATAATGTGCTGTTGTATTGTCTGCAATAAAATGCAAGTCAAAGTAAATTTAGAAATCACTTCTGTCTTTTTTTATTTGCGTTTTCTTTTTTGTGATAAACGTTTTATTGTCTTTAGATTAACAAAATAAAAGACATTCAAACAAACAAACAGGGAAGGGGGAGCAACAGACATATCAACAATGTTCAATCTCAAAAAAGAGAAAAAAAACCTTTATATGGTAATTTCTTTATATAGTCTAAAATGTTGGAAGAAAAACATTGCCATGCATCAATGGTACTAGGTTTAGCCGTATTAATTTGTGCTACTGTACTTTCACAAGTCACTATTTTAAGGAGGCTATGAATCCAAAATGTGTTTTGCACACATGTGCAGAGTAAACCAATTTTGTATGATTGGCTTCTTATTCTTAGTACACTTATACAGAAATTAGAATCGTCGTTGAGAAGACATAAACCAGGATTAGACACATAATCAACTTGTAGTAAAAAGGACAAAACAAACACATTCTTCAGAGAACTCGTGATGTAGGTGGTTTAGGTCTTCCAAGTTTTATTCACTACTTCTGGGCTTCAAATATTCAGAAGATACTATTTTGGCTCCATCTTCCAAAAACAAATTGGTGTTTATTTGAAGCACAAACATCTTTTTCCTCTCTTCCTGCTTTAGTGTATTCTTCCCTACCTTTGAAAACTTCTTAGTTTACTTCTAACCCTATAAAACTTTCTACTTTTAAAATCTTTAATCAGTTTCAATGTCATTATAAATTTAAATCAACATAAATTTTAGGTCCTATTTACAAAAATCATCTGTTCCCACCTTCCATGCTAGACTCATTATTTAGACAGTGGTCATCATCTGGATTGGAATGCTTTAAAGACCTGTATGCCGATGACTAATTTAACAGCTTTGAAAATCTCTGTATAAAGTATAACCTTGCGCACAATCATTTTTTTTTTTTTTAGATATCTTCAGGTTCAAAGTTTTACTAGGGAGAAAATCCCTCACTTCCCTGCCCTTCCCCCAGTCTCCCTTTTAGATAATCTTACTCTTCATTTTATTAAAAAAAGGATTGATCTCCATATTATACTCTAAACTCATGTCTCTAAAACAATATAATGTAAATAAAATTAAATCTAGATGGGAAGATGAACTGGGTGTAAAACTATCAGACTTTTTGGGAGGAGGCACTCAGAAATGTTCATGCATCATCATCATCTGTTAGGTTAGGGTTCATACAATTCAAAGTATTACACAGGGTGCATTTAAGTAAGGCACGGTTGGCAGGAATGTACCCTGGATTAGATGCGCCTTGTGATAGATGTTCATTTTCTCCAGTTGATTTGACACATATGCTTTGGTCTTGCTCTTCTTTAAATAATTATTAGACATTGATTTTTTTATCTATCAGTGAGGCCATAGGGGAGACATTATTGCCCTGTTCCTCAAAAGGTATATTTGGAACTCCGAGTGACACCAGGACCATAACTTTTTCAGCTACTCAGAAGGGCATTATTGCTTATACATCTGTATTAGCCCGCAGAAAAAAATTATTATGCTGGAAATCATCCACACCCCCATCTGTGACAGACTGGTTTGAAGATGTGATGTCTTTTCTAAAACTAGAAAAGATTAAATGCACACTAAGGGGTTCAGTGGACAGGTTATATACTTACTAGGAAACATTCATTCATTCATTTTCTTTTCGGCTTAGTCCCTTTATTAATCTGGGGTCGCCACAGCGGAATGAACCACCAACTTATCCAGCATATGTATTACGCAGCGGATGCCCTTCCAGCCGCAACCCATCTCTGGGAAACATCCATACACACTCACTCATTCACTACGGACAATTTAGCTTAGCCAATTCACCTATACCACATGTCTTTGGAATTGTGGGGGAAACCGGAGCACCCGGAGGAAACCCACGCAAACACGGGGAGAACATGCAAACTCCACACAGAAATGCCAACTGACCCAGCCGGGGCTCGAACCAGCGACCTTCTTGCTGTGAGGCGAATGTGCTATCCACTCCGCCACCGTGCTGCCCCTACTAGGAAACAATTTTATAATTTTAAAAATTTGAAAGAATTATCTTGCGGTTAAAATAATCTGTATATCTCTTTGTATCCATTTAATGGTTTTTTTTTGTCTTTAATGTAGTTTGTCCTGCAAATTTTTATTTATTTATTTATTTTTTTCTCCTGTTTTTTGTAATTGTTTTTTTTGTTTTGTTTTGTTTTTTTCTTTCTTCCATCATCACTGTTATGTCACAAAATGCATGACTCCTGACTGTTTAATTATTGTACTTGACTCTAACTATTGTGTTAAACTGCCTTTGGATGTTCAGTTCTTGGGGTGGAACTTGGGTTAAAACAAAAACTAGAAAGAAGGAAACTGTAATGTTTATTGTTGTATTGTATGAAAACATTATTTTCCTTCAATAAAAAAAAGGACAAAACAGAATTTACATGAGACCACAGGTCGACAACTATTGGACATTCCCAAAATATATGGAGAAAAGTACCTGAAGATACAGTGTTATAGATATGACAGTTGTAGTTCAACTGCAGTTTCATTTTAAACCTTTTATAAGGAGTTATGTATGCTCTATGTATGACTTTGAAATGGATAAGACGATGAGCTAAGTTTTTAGAAGTTAAGATTAGATTAGACCACACCCTGTCCCAGTCAATCGATAAGTCCAAATCTGTTAGTTCATGATTCCAGATAAGTTTTATAGAAAGAGGCTTTGCAGTGTGATCATTAAGTTTGATATATATTAAAGAAACAGATGGCCGACCAGAGGGTGCTGCGATCCAATCCCACATAGGATGAGAGTAAATAGGGGATGCCCAAGGAACACCATAAGCTTTGAGAGCAGAATGTAACTGAAAGAAGACAAAATATGATGATGCTGGTAAACAAAACTTAGTTCTTAATTCTTGAAATGAGCAGAGTCCTTGGTTATCATATAAGTCACTGCATGTGTTTATGCCCTGTGTAGACCAAGAAAGCTGGACAAATGGCCGATTTCCAAATAAGAATTTAAGGTTGTGCCATAAGCGTATTGTTACAACATTTGAAAGGTCCTCCCATAAGACATTCCACTCTTTTCGAGATCCTAATTGAATTGGCCACAATCGGGCCAAATTTGTATTTATCCTTTTTATTTCCTATGCCAGCAAATAAAATATCTTGGAGCCTATGTGGTTTAACTTTGTCAGCTTCTATTAATCTCCATGAAACTTTAGACTGAGGATCAACCCAGATATGAAGAGCTTTAAATCGGAAAGACAAGTAATAAAAATGTAAATTTCGTACAGCCAATCCTCCTGAATGTATCAAACGCTGAAATGTGACTAGTTTTATTCTGGGATGTTTACCATTCCAGATAAACTGGGAAAGCATGGAATCAATGTTCTTAAAGTAACCTGGAGGAGGAGAAAGAGGCAGCATAGAGAAAAGAAAGTTAAGCCAAGGTAATAAATTCATTTTTATGGTGGAGATTTTACCTTAAAGAGAGACATTAAGATTATTCCATCTTTGAGAATCACTTTTAATCTTGACTAAAATGTTATTAAAATTATTTCTGGCAATTTTATGAATGTCTTTGCATATGGTTATACCCAAATATATGAAAGAATCTTTAATAGAAATGAATAAAGGGATAGGAGAGTTAACTTTAACACTGTTGATTGGCAATAAAGCAGATTTGGTCCAGTTTATCTTGTAACCCGATAAACTACTAAAGTGATCAAATTCCTTAATTATATTGGTTACTGACACATCAAAATGGTCCAAATATAAGATAATGTCATCAGCATACAATTAAATAATATGATTATGGTCATAAATCTTAATCGGTGGGACATCAGAGTTCCTAATAGCTTGTGCTAGTGGTCAAAGTGATGTATTAAAATGCCATCTAGGGGCCTTGGTCTTAATGTTGGAAAGGTGAACATTACATAATACTGCAGAATGATCCGACAATAAAATTGGTAATATAGAGATGGAAGAGTTAAGTGAAATTAGAGATGGGCAGAGAAATATGTAATCTATCCTAGAGAAAGTCTTATGTTTATTATAAAAAAAAGTCCTTCAATGTAGTATTTTGGATTCTCCAAAGATCAATCACAGAGATAAATTTATTCAGTAACTTAGAGGATGTGTTAGATGTAGTATCAGGGTGAGATTTATCCAGTGCAGGATTTAAAACAGCATTAAAATCACCACCCATCACTAAGGGACAATCAATCTGCTCAAGTAATATATTGGAAATATTTGTGAAAAAATGTACTGTCTGCTTCATTCGGACCATAAATGGAGACCAGTGCTAATCTGTCGTTATGTATTTTGCAGTGTATAAAGACAAATCTACCTTCCTCATCATTCCCAATAGTTAACTGTAACTTCTTATGAACTAAGATGAGCACCCCCTAGTTTTATTACGTGCACAAGAGTAGGCTTCCAGTTTGTAAAACTTATTTTGAAAATGTGCCAAATCCCAAAACTTCTCCTTCCCAAATTAACTCAGCTCTCCGTGCCCACCTCTGTCTGTCAGTGAATCAACAGCTTACTAACGGACAGGCAGCAGCTGGTAAAGCTGGGAAAATTCTCATCCAGTACCTGCACAATCAGCACTGGCACCCCCCAGGGGTGTGTCCTCTCTCCTCTGCTCTTCTCCCTGTACACGAATGACTGCAGTTCAAAGGACCCCTCTGTCAAGCTCCTGAAGTTTGCAGACGACACCACACTTATTGGCCTCATTCAGGATGGTGATCAGTCTGCTTACAGACAGGAGGTTAAGGAGCTGGCTGTCTGGTGCAGTCACAACAACCTGGAGCTCAACACGCTCAAAACAGTGGAGATGATAGTGGACTTCAGGAGAAACCCCCCTGCTCTCCCCCCACTGAGCATCATGGACAGCATTGTGGCAGCAGTGGAGTCATTCAGGTTCCTGGGCACCACCATCTCTCAGGACTTAAGGTGGGACACTCACATTGACTTCGTTGTCAAAAAAGCTCAACAAAGGCTGTACTTCCTTCGTCAGCTGAGGAAGTTCAACCTTCCAAAAGAGCTGCTAAAACAGTTCTACACTTCCATCATTGAATCAGTCCTCTGCACTTCAATAACTGTCTGGTTTAGCTCAGCTAACAAATCTGACCTCCGAAGACTATGTTGAATAGTTCGGACTGCTGAGCAAATCCCTGGTACAATCCTCACTGGTACAACCGAATCGAGAGAACTTTGCTGTTCCATAAGCGCTAGCTTGATGCCCTTAGCAATAGCAATTTTGAGATCCTCTCTGGAGATGGTGGAATCTTTGAATTTCTTCTTTATTGGAGATTGTTCACTCACTCTTTTCCAGCTGTCTTTGACCACTGTCGTACTCATAGTGGGCTAAATAAAGTGTGGTTCAAAATTTACTGACAGGATATATACAATTTCTAGCAAAATAAGTAGAGCGAGAGACTATGCGTGCATTGCTGCCAAAGGGTCACATCATTTTTTCTTATTTGCGTTTTCTATACTGTCCCAACTTTTTCTGATTTGGGGTTGTATGCACATACATATAAAACATAAACATTGAGAAAAAAAAATCCATGTTATTTCTCTCTTTAATCACCACGTATAAACTCCAGGACCCCATGTCCTTTTTCAAAAAGAATTTACTGATTTTATTTCTGACTTACTAGATAATACTAATACAATTCTAACTGTAGGAGATCTCAACATCCACATTGATGACACTCACGTTTGCACATTTGTTATAATCACTTAGGATAAAGCAAAATTTTGTTGGTCCAACTTACCATTTAAACCATTCATTAGATCAGTAGATTAGTAGACATAGTAGATATTGTCAAATGGAGTTGACGTCATTAATCTGGACATTATACCACAAAGTGATGATATAACAGATCACTACTGTACCTCTTATTATATCAGCTGTGTATACCCGAGATTAGTCAATATGCACCAATATATTGACCTGATAGAGCTATCATTCTGTCCATTAAAGAAAAATTTACATGTAGCTTAGCTGATCTTGCTCTATTTCTCAGTGCACCTGCAAACGCAAATGATCTCGATCTAATAATTAGTAGTATGTATGCTATTTTCACTGCCACATTATATACTGCTGCTTCTTTCAAATTTTAGTTTCGGCATGTTATTAAGTTTATACTAAATCTGCTGTTTCAAAAATAATAATGTTCTAGAAAGAGAATATTATATAACAAATAGACCTGCAATATTGATAAATATTGATTTTATACATCATTAACTTTAGGCCTTTTTATTTGAAAACACCAAATAAACATTAAAATAAATGTCCATTTTGCCACATATAATTAAGACATCAAAAAAAAGAAAAAAAGAAAAAGGAGGCAAAGAAATATAATAAATGAATAAAACAAATAGCGTTGTTGCAGCAGCTGATCGCAGACATCAGTTGATGTATTGCTGCTACTAAATTGCTACAGAGAAATATGGAATTGTCTCTCTTCCATCATCATACTTGTGAAAGTAAAGATTGGTTTTGTGGTCCAGGGTCACAGATAATCATAAAAAGGTTCTCATGGATAATTTATCACATGATAAACAAGCCTCGTGAAGAAGATTCGTTCAGAAAAAATAAATATGTCTGGAAGACTAGAGAGAAACATCATTAAATAATCACCATGCTTGTGGTGACCATCTCCTCAAACCACTTGGACTGAGCCTGATTGTAGAGATCCACACAGCGCATCAGATCATCACCTGCACACACAAAACACACACCTTACAGTCATGCATAGATCATCAAAAAACAGAAATATTAAATACAGAAATATCTAATTATCTAATAATTAAAAATGTTTGAAAGTTAAAAGTAGTTTGTAGTTCATTTAAGGTAAACTACATATCTCTCTCATTTGTATATAGTAATGTCTGTCACGTACTGTTTTTTTGTTTTTTTTTACAGTTAATTGTGGCTTCTTGATTCATGCTTTTAGGCCAAAGCTGGTTTCTTTCTCTTTAATATAACTGTTGGATGGGGAAAAGGTAATTGTGTTATGTTTAAAATACATGAAAAACTGACAATATAAACCAATGAAACAAGACCAGACAAACTTGTTTTCTTCAGCATCTGATTACTTAAGTTAAGATATGCATAATAGAGATCTAAGATGTCGGCTTAAAGAACGGTCGCGTTTACAGTGCGGTCGCGTAGACAGTGCATCCTTTGCGATTCAATTATCATTATTTTTGACTGAGGAGCTCATTATCTTCTGTTACTTGCAGCACACTTTGTTATGAGTATAGACGCATACTTCTTGAAGCAATCGATTGCCATGTCTCAACGGAAGACACACACAAAAAAAAAAAATCGAGCAAATCAGAGACAGAAAGTAACCATCAGAATGACGATAATGCTACTATCACCTTGGATGCTAACACCAGTGTTCCCGAACCTGGCACGCGGCAGGTTATTGTGAAAATCATGGAAAACATTTCCAAAATAAAGCTGAGTCTGAGAAAGCTGACTCTTAACTATTGCAACAACAGAATGTAAAACCACGAAAAACGAATCGCCAAAACTGAGAACCGAATCTCCACAGTGGAAGATGCTGCTGCACCAGTCGAGGGTAAATTACAGACACTAGAGAGGCAAATTCTGGAGTTAACCGAACATTTAGACTATTTAGAAATAAGAAGAAGAAGGAAAAACATACGTATTGTTGGGCTTCAGGTGAATGTAGAAGGTGATCATCCTCTCAAGTTTTTAAAATCCTGGTTACCAAGCTCTCTGGGGTTTCAAACAAAATCTGACTATATGAAGATCGAAAGAGCTCATCACAATCCAGACAGCATCTCCGTATCCAAGGGCTGTTAAAGTGAGATTCCTTGGACACTACATGGGCAAGGAACTGGTCATCACAGCAGTGTGGGAGTTGGGTAGTGGGGACTAGGCTTTGATGTTTGGAAATGCTAAAGTGAAGATTTTTCAAGATTTTTCTGCTGCGTTTCTTTGCGTAAATGGAAGCAATGCAGGTCAAGAAGCATTTGAGGGCGGCTGGAGCTACTTATGCTCAACTTTATCCTGCCTCTCTCAAAGTTACACCAGGAAATTATTAAAGTATTCCAGGATCCATAATCTTTGGTCGGATTTTGTCTTTTTTTTCTTTTCTTTTTTTTTTATATAAATGTTCAATTAAATTCAAATCAAGTTTATTTATATAGCGCTTTTTACAATGTAGATTGTGTCAAAGCAGCTTAACATAGATCTAGTAAAGTCCAGATTTCAGAGTTGAAGTTCAGTTTAGTTCAGTTCAGATCAGTGTGGTTTAAATTTCACTGCTGAAAGTTTAAAGACTGAAAAGCAAATCCACCGAAGCGCAGCTCCACAAGTCCCGATCCAAACAAACCAGTGGCAACAGTGGCGAGGAAAAAAAACTCACCAATTAACGAAGTGAAGGGAAAAATAAAAATAAATAAATTATATATATATATATATATATATATATATATAGTTCTCCCCGTGTTGGCGTGGGTTTCCTCCGGGTGCTCCGGTTTCCCCCACAAGTCCAAAGACATGCGCTATAGGTGAATTGGGTAAGCTAAATTGTTCGTAGTGTATGAGTGTGAATGGGTTTGTATGGATGTTTCCCAGAGATGGGTTGCAGCTGGAAGGGCATCCGCTGCGTAAAACATATGCTGGATAAGTTGGCGGTTCATTCCGCTGTGGCGACCCCAGATTAATAAAGGGACTAAGCCGAAATGAAAATGAATGAATGAATGAATGTCTTGTATACTACAACATCTGAACAGTGTCTTTAGGTGTGAGTCATCTTTATTTTTTATTTCTATAGCTTTTACAATGTAGATTGTGTCAAAGCAGCTTAACATAGAAGTTCTAGTAAATTTAAACTGTCAGTCCAGATTTCAGAGTTGAAGTTCATTTTAGTTCAGTTCAGTGCAGTTAAAATTTTACTGCTGAAAGTCCAAACACTGAAGAGCAAATCTATCAAAGCAAGCCAGTGGCAAGGAACAAATTTCACCAATTAATGGAAGTGAAGGGAAAAAGCTAAAGAGAAACCAGTTGGGCACAACCATTTTCTCTGCTGGCCAAACTTCTTGTGCAGAACTGCAGTCTAGGCGCCAGAGGCTGGAGAACGCTGGACGTCCATCATGGAGAATCTGCAGGTCTGTGTATGTCATCGGCGAGTGTTCATGCCAGCCCACAGAATCAATGTAAAGACTTGTCTGTCACTGCAGTCTTTTAGTCTTTCATGCTCTCCACTACTCAATGACCACCACAGGACAAGGAGAATTCTGCATTCTTAGACAATAATGCACACCCAAGGAATTCAGTTTATTCAATAAAAAAATAATAATAACAGTACTTCTGTTCTGCCAAGCTGAGCTTCTGACGTAGAAGAGGTGTTCTTCTCAATCATGGACCTGGGAGAGGACCGCTCCCAGGCCAAAGTTGGAAGCATTGGTCTGGAGGACGAAGGGAAAGCTGAAGTCTGGGGCATACAGCACTGGAGACAAGGCAATGAAATATCAATAGCAGCTAACCTCAAAAAGGCACATACCTGGGTTTTCATAGATGGCAGGGACACCTTCTTTACAGCTTCCACTTTGGCTTACTGTGGTTGGATAAGGCCCCAGCCGATGGTGTAACTCGGGTACTTCACCTCCAAAAGTCCTAGGTGACACTTCTGGTGGTTGGCTGTAAGTCCAGCCCTCCATAACTCCAACAGCACCCTCTGCAGATGGGTAACATGGCCCTCCCATGACCTTGAGTGGATCTCGACGTCATCAGGTATGTTGCCACATACTCCTGATGGGGTCAGAGTAGGATGTCCATCATGTCCATCAGTACCACAAGGACCGGGTACTGCCAGTGGATGCCAGGGATGGAGAAGGCAGTTTTCTCATTGGCAGCTGGAACAAGAAGGACTTGTCAATTTCCCCCTTTGTCAGGTCCAGGGAGCTCAGTGGAGCCGGTCTAGCAGCTCATACACCCAAGGCATTTAGCTTCCGGAAGTCATTGCAGAAGCGGAGGTTGCCATCTGGTTTTGGGACCATAAAGATGGGGCTGGAACACAGACTTGGGATGGCTCGATGACTCCTAACTTCAAAATCTTCTGGATTTCTACAGATATAGTCAACCGATGAGCCTCTGGTATCCGGTAGGCATGCTGCAGAATGATGACTCCTCATCCTCTGCTACGACTTGAGGTTTCCGCATCCATTTCAAGGTCTGGTTAAACCTTTCCATGAGGTTGTCCGTTTGGGGGTGATAAACAGATGTCCACAGCTGTCTGCAGCACCACCCGCTGGTGACCTACTCAGACCTGCAGCTTCTCCACGATGAACATCCAGCGTTCTCCAGCTTCCAGCACCTAGACTGCTGCTCTAGACAAGACGTTTGGCCAGAGGAGAAATGGACATGCCCAACTAAGCCTGGTTTCTCTTGAAGTTTTTTCTTTCACTTTTGTCAATTGGTGAAGACTGTTGGCAATGGCTTGTTTGGTTTGGGACTTGTGGAGCTGCACATCGATGAATTTTCTCTTCAGTGTGTGGACTTTCAGCAGTAAAATTCAACTTTGAAAACTGGACTGACACAGTTTCAATTTAATAGAACTTCTATGTTAAGCTGCTTTGACAGAATTTACATTGTAGAAGCACTATATAAATAAAGATGAATTGAAATTTAACTGTTTAACTTTTAGGAGGTGGCAGAGGTCCATCATCAGCTGGGACATGAACGGGGTTCCCTGGTCAGTGTCAGGATCTCCAAGGTGATGCTAACGCAGCTACATAGCAGGAAGAGCTCCTTCGCGATGGCTTGGGATGTAGTTTTTCGCAGGGGAATCACGTAGAGCTATCTGATGGCATAGTCTATGGTCACAAGCATATGTTTGTGGCTATGGGTGGATTTCAGAAGCAGTCCCACCAGATCCAGACCAATATCAATCTCAATGATAGGTAAGGGTATGAGCAGGCTGGGGGGAGGTCATTGAGGGGATGCCCACTGGCAGGTTGGGCAGTCTGGCTGAACCTTCTTACATCTGCGTCTAGCCCTGGCCAGTGGAACCGGTCCCAGATTTGTTGGATAGTGTTAGCGACTCCCAGGTGTCTAGCCATTGAATAGGCATAGGCAAGCTCCAGGACCATGGAACATCTTGCTCCTGGAGAGCACCAGCAAGGACTTTTTCTGCACCTGCCGCTCTGTGACAGAGTACAACAGCTACCAATGCTGGCCTGGGGGTCCTTTGGTGCCCAAACGGGAGATTCTGCATGAGGCCAACTTCCAGTGGCCATGTGCCAAGGCCAGCTGCTATCATGACAAGCTGAGCAGGTATGCGGTGGGTCCCATGATGCTACACACGAAGGGTATAGTAGCTTTACTTCCTCTTCTTGGCTGCACCACCCCGGGCTGTGCCAGCATCAATGCACTGCTGGTGTTGAGAGTAGCGATAACGGGTTTTTCGTTTAGGGTGATGGGTCATGTGGGAGCTCCAGGGGGCAGTGTGTGGAACACAATGCAGCCAGCCAACCAGGCGTGAACTAAGGGGGAGGTGGGCTCGTTGTGCATAGGCTCCTCCACTAGGCTCAGGACCGCTGGTCTGCTGCCTGGTTAAAAAAGGTGCTCTCCATCAGCCGCCAGGTCCAACTCACCTCCAGGGTGGGGCTGTTGCTCTTTCTCTGGCATCATGGGAGAGGCTGGCATTCTCCAGCTCCACTACCTCCACCAGCAACACCAGATTCTTAGGGTTCCTCATGCTGGTGATAATCTTCCAGGAAAGGCACACAGCAGCCACTCGATGACGACATTCTCAGCTACCTGGGTAGCGCTGAGGTTCTCTCAGATGAGCCACAAGTGAGTGAGGTGCATGAGTTGTGCTTGGGAGATTACTGGAAAGGAGTTGACATATGTCCAGGTGGCAAACTGCTGAGCTGCACAAACTGGCGAGAGCTAAACTCAAGCCAGTATCTCACTCTTTAATTGATCATAATCCTCACTTTGTGCAGTGTCGAGGGAGTAGTGTGCCCGCTGTGGCTCTCCAGTTAAAAACGGGGCAGTTATGCGAGCCCACTTCATCTTTGGTTACTTCTGTCTTTTAGCAATTACCTCGAAAGAGTATAGGTAAGCATATATATCATCCAGGTTGCTGAGCTTTGTCAGTTGTTGAAAATCTCTGCAACCCAGTGAATAATGTCCTCCATCCCTGCCTGAAGAAGATGCTGGAAGTGAATAAGAGAGCGTGCAACCCACATGAGAGAAACAAAACAGAAATGTTAAATGGCGACTCCTCACAGGTTGTGTTGTGTTTCTCCACTCTATTCTGCCCACATTCTCCACTAGTTGTGGCAAGAAAGAGGGAAAACACAAACACCTATGTTGGTTCAAAAGCAGATGCCCTGGAGGGTGGTTTATTTGTGCAGAGTGTAAGTGAAAGATGTGATTCTTCAAGCCAGGAAGGTGAAGCTGCTCCGGGGCAATGTAAAGCCGTGCAGGTAAGTGAGAGGGTGTCTGCTAGACTCCCTGTTAGTTGCTTGACTCTGAGGAGCATATAGAAAGAGAGGTTAGTCTGTTGTGTTCTGATCGATATTGAGCTCAAGTGTCACAGTCTCTGCTAGTCCTTATATCTCCAGTTAGGGGTCTGTTTCAGCTGGGGCTGATTGGCGGTGATTGGTGTACAGCTGAAGTATATCCGGGAGTGTGGCGATGCTGGTGATATCAGCACTCGTACAGCCTCTTCACCCTTGTTTATTGCTCCCGCCCACATGAATAGCAAGCACAGGATAACAGTTTGACAAATATTGCAGCTGTTGGACAACATAATGTACTTTTGAGGATTTTGGTTGAGAATGTAGTTGTATAGATTGCAACTACGCAGTTTATTTATAAGGATAGTGCCTATTTTAAATATTCATAATTTCTGAGATTCACCGCATTGGTGGCCATCAGCTTGTCATATTGAGCAGAGCAAAGACGGTTGATGTTCAGCCTCAAAATGGTGACAGAGACCACATAATAAGTCCTTAGGGGAGAAAAACAATTTTTTTAGCGCACATTTCAAACTACAGCTAAACAAATCATTACAGAACAGGTAACTGATTCAAAGTCGATCTCTCTCTTTTGTATTTTGTAGTGCTGTATTCATACCATTGTAATCTGTTAGTGTTTGCTTTGCTGTGGCTTTTCAGGGTTAATTATTGTGATCTCCCGATTGCAACAGAGAAAAACTGGGAAATCTCTGTAGACTGATGGCATTAAAATGTCAGCAAAATCACCTGTTTTGTCATCATGTTAGATATTACGCTAGAGAACCATTCAAATACTAGCTCTAAAGTGATAGTTGTGAAGTAGCAACAGTTTCTGCTGTTCTGACGTTCAGAAAAGTAGTTCCTCTTACAAAAGGGTTTTTGAGACTCTCCGTGTTTGATTTACTTTTTATGTACACGATTATGCCGTCGAACTGTTGTATAAACCATGGCCTGCACAGTTACCAGATCTAAAAATTATTGAGCCACTTTGGGGTATTTTGGAGTAGCGAGTCAGGAAACGTTTTGCTCTACCAGCATGTAGTGAACTGGCCACTATTCTGCAAGAAGAATGGCTTAAAATCCCTCTGGCTACTGTGCAAGACTTGTATTTTGTGTATCTGTCATTCCCAACACCAAATGATGCTGTAATGGCAACAAAAGGAGGCCCTACAACATAATAATTAGTTATTGTTAATTAGTGGCCACGAAATGAAAAGTGACGTGGTAGACCCACTAGACCCACTTGTTCTATGCTCACTCACTCACTGTGAGCATAGTGTCTGATTTTATTCTGTTTACCTATACCACATTTGTTTGGACTGTGGGGGAAACCAATATTGGTCTTCCAGTGTCAGCATACTAAATGCTTGCTGTTAAGAAACTATTAGTGGTTCTCACAATACTACGGGTTTATGATGATGATTATTATTATTATTATTATTATTATTATTATTATTATTATTTACACTAAATATATAACATTATAGTGAATGTTATAAAAATACAGAATGTTTTAGTGACCTCAATATCATCCCAAACATTCATTCATTTATTCATTTTCATTTCGGCTTAGTCCCTTTATTAATCTGGGGTCGCCACAGCGGAATGAACCGCCAACTTATCCAGCATATGTTTTAAGCAGCGGATGCCCTTCCAGCTGCAACCCATCTCTGGGAAACATCCATATACACCCATTCACACTCATGCATTACGAACAATTTAGCTTACCCAATTCACCTATACTGCATGTCTTTGGACTTGTGGGGGAAACCGGAGCACCCGGAGGAAACCCACGCCAACACAGGGAGAACATGCAAACTCCACACAGAAAGGCCAACTGACCCAGCCGAGGCTCGAACCAGCGATCAGCGACCTTCTTGCTGTGAGGCGAACGTGCTATCATCCCAAACAAATGTGTGTAAACTTTTTAAGCTCCTATGATATATTTTATACAGCGAAAAGAACTTGGGTTCAAACTGACCCCTACGATCACCCTTGTTACAAATTGTGAACATCATAATGGTCCTCAATAATGCATGTCACTCAGACAAACAGGTTATTCCTAAACTCAAAGGTTAAACCTGAGTTCAACCTTTGAAATCTCATTGTGTGAAACTGCCAGGAGCTGCCAGGTCTGTCAAGATTTCACCACAAAGAAAACTCCTTACTTAACATAAAAAGGACTGACAACAGATTATAGAGGGTTGGTTTAATTTGCAAGCCATGCGGAGTGGAGGAGAATGACTGTAATTTTTTTTAAATTAAGAGACTATTGAGGGAGTCCTATTGAGTGCTGGCGCAGTCAGGAGTTTGTCGGCCAGTGGAGTCTGATGGTTATGGTGTTATGACAGATTGCAAAATTAGAGGGACTGACTGTGACTTGACAATTCCTAAAGCTGGAGTATAACTGTACTGAGTCAGTGTTTTTAAACAAATTTCTTGAGCCCAATGTATACCTAGATTTGTACATGTATGCTAGGACATGCATACAGGGCATGTGATGCAGATTTCATCATCAGCACATTACTGTCACACCCCCTGCACGTTCTGTCAGCCCCGATCACCAGTCACACTCTCCAGCCACCACACAACGCACTCAGTCACCTGATTATTAATCACACACACCTGTTCACTCATCACACTCACCTGCTCCAGTCATCACCACCGCACTATATAGCCTCACCCTCTCCAGTCCTTCATTGTCCGGTATCTTCTTCACATGGTCGCAACTCTCTCTGTCTGCTCATCTCGATCATTCGCCAAGGCTATCTGTGACTCGTCTTACCCAGAGACTAACCCCTGTCATCGGCTTGCTCTACTTAAGGGAAGTGACTCTATTGAACTGTTTGCATGCACCACTCGGTGCGAAGATATACTTGTGTTTAATAAACACTGTGTGAACGATATCCTTGTCTCTGCCTTCTGTGATCCGTGACAATTATGCATACAGTTGGAAGGTTTAACAATGCTTAAAGTTTATGCACAGCTACATACACTTTTTTTGCACTATAGTTTGTCAACACTGCTGTTTCACATTTGAAAAAGACACAAAGACAGTGTGTAGTGTGGTGCCTGTGGTTGAGCATGCTATCAAATAGTACTATGAAAGACTGCACATTCAACTGTGCATGTATACTAAACAATGAAGTATAATTGTGCAATGTTTTTCTAAAGTCTCCAAATTATTGATGTGTTCAAAACTAACAAACATATTTGTTTTGTTTTCTACACACAATTTTCTACATGCCTTCTGTCACCTGATTGATACTTTATATAAAAAGTTAAATATATTTTAGTATAATTTTTTTTTTTTGCTGGGGAATTTACCTTTATGCATTATGCTATGCAAACAATTTTATACAAAGTAACTTTTTGTTAAAAAAATTACACCTTGGCGTTACTCTACTAACTGACCTACAAGGATAAACTTTTACTTAATTGTATAAATACACATAATAATAAACTTGTTTGTCTGTCAACATACCTTTTCATTGTTTGCATTTCTCACATTTATTAATTAAATATTTTAATATACTTTTCAATATACAGAGGTAAAATATCACACTTGCAAACTTGAACAAGCAGGTTTAATAACATCCTAGATCAAATGAAAGTGTCTAAAAGTTTGTAATAAGCAGGTGTACAGGTACAGGTTTGTAATAAAATGCATCCCTAATAAAATGTTTGGGCTTAATGAACTGTATTTGTATTGACGCTCTGACCTGCTTGTGTGGATTTCCGTCTGGCTTTCTTTATATCTTCTTCTGTTTTGTTGCTTAATTTGATCTCAAGCTGTTGGGTTTTCACCTCAAGATCCTTCTGTCGGTCTGCTAAAGCCTTCCGTGCCTGTAAAACACAACACAAACAAGTCATTTACTGTAAAGACTTTCAGCTTGTCTATATGACTATGAGACAACAAACATATGTGCAAGCATATTTGTCAAACTTCCACAAACAGGGCACACAATGCATTATATGTTTTGTACTTCAATGAAAAATCGGAGAAAGGAGGTGCCTAACTTCTTTTCTCTAAAAAATAAATAAAATAAACCAAAACTTTTTTCAACCCTAATATTTGCATTGTATTGGCAAAACCATTGCTAGCAGCTCACTGTGACACTGAAATTGTGCTTATTTTTGTTGCATTACCTAGGGACACAGTTGCTCATGTTTCCAGAAATCACCAATTCACATTGGAAATGAATGACAGATATGTGGCCTAAGGTTAGGGTTGATGTTTAATCAGTGGGATAAACACAAGTGAATCCCTCAAGGCATTATTCTGATGTGCTCTCATTTCTCATCCAGCCATCTGCTGTGCCTTCAAAAGTTTGAACAGAAATGTTGGCAGACTAGCTTCAAGACACACAACCCAACATGAAACACATTTTTGAGTCATTTGTAACAAGACTGAGATTTAAATCACTTTAAAGGTGTCGTCAACTACTATATACCAACATTAAAATTAACCATCTGAAAAAAGTATACCACTTTGTGCTTATTGTGTATCATAACACCTGTGTCTAACCTTCATCAGCCACTAATCCCACCCATATCTGTCCCTAACCAAAATTATATTACACGCATAACACTTAACTACAGAGGTGGTCATTTTAGCCATTTTAAATTTTTGTCATTTAATAACTTTGTTGAAATAAAACCCACATATCTATAATAATCTGAATTTTCCTAAATATGTGTATATTTCGTTCTAACAAAGATATTTCATTAAAATTACAAAACATAAACAAAATTAGTATTTCTATCTTTAATTACCATGGCCGCATGCATTTCGGTGTCTGCCACTTTTCCGTGACTTTGAATATGCACAACTTTTCTGTCCTCTCGTTCCTGTCGCTCGTGTGTGTTCATACACTTGCTATTGATTTTCTTGTCGTGCTGCTTTTATCACCCTCACCTGTTACTCTGTTCTCTAGCTCTGTGGTTGATAATTGTTCTTGTGTCCTAAACTTTGTTGTCTAACCTTTTACCGACTGTATCAGCTCGTCCTGTCTAGTTTTCTCCCGTCCAGTCTCTGTATGAGTTTTTACTGGTCACCTCTGCTCTGCCTGTAGTCAAAATGGGAGAGTGAATCCACTCTATAGACACTCCTGTGGACCTTTAGGTCTGTCATCTTCTATCAGCAGCTGTTTCCTCTTGGTAGGGTATTTTCTGTTTGTTCCAGTCCCACGCCGCCCAGAAGAAGGCTGACTTTCTGACTGCTTGATTTCCTCAGATTGTTTAATAAATATTATTTCAGAGACTCATCTTTATCTTTTGAGGTTTCCTTTTGAGCACTGACAGAATTATCAAGCCACTACATGGACCCATTGAGGAAGTCACCGATCCACTCTGCAAATACTGATGTCCATACATTTTTTCAATGTGAAAACAAAGGCAAACAAACAAACTAATCAGTTTCACACACACATAATCAAAAGAATCAGAATCGGTTTTATTGGCAAGTGTGCTTACACACACAAGGAGTTTGTTTTGGCTACAGAAGCTTCCAGTGTACATAAAGTGACATGTGACAACACGAAAATAAACATGAAAAAGACGACACACATTAAACACAGATGCAATTAGTCAAAAAGCTCTGGATGTTGAGTTGTATGTACATATTTGTTATAAATATACAAGTTAAAAGGTGCTGTGTACAAATGCGTAGAGAAAGTATTGCATTGTATATTGTTATAAGGTGCTGTGTACAAGTGCGTATGAGAAAGTATTGCATGTTTATTTAACTGTTCATGAGGTAGATGGCCTGAGGTAAGAAAGTTTTCCTGTGTCTGGCTGTTTTTGTTCTTGGTGCTCTGTAGCACCGACCAGACGGTAACAGTTCAAACAGGAAGTGAGCTGGGTGTGAGGGGTCCAGAGTGATTTTGTAAGCCCTTTTACTCACTCTGGAAGAGTACAGTCCTTGAAGTGTAGGAAGGGTAGTGCCAGTGATTCATTCAGCAGTCCGGACTATTCGCTGTAGTCTGCAGAGGTTGGTTTTGGCAGCTGAGCTGAACCAGACGATGATTAAAGTGCAGAGGATGGATTGGATGACAGCTGAGTAGAACTGTACGAGCAGCTCCTGTGGCACGTTGAACTTCCTCAGCTGATGAAGGAAGTACAGTCTCTGCTGGGCTTTCTTCACAATAGAGTCTATGTGAATGTCCTACTTCAGATCCTGAGAGATGGTGGTGCCCAGAAACCTGAATGACTCTACTGCAGCCACAGTGCTGTTCATGATGGTGAGTGGGGGAGTGCAGGGGGGTTTCTCCTAAAGTCCACTACCATCTCCACCGTTTTGAGTGAGTTTAGCTCCAGGTTATTGTATCTGCACCATAAAGCCAGCCGCTCCACCTCCTGTCTGTATGCAGACTCGTCACCGTTCCGGATGAGGCAGATAACAGTAGTGTCATCCGCAAACTTCAGGAGCTTGATGGAGGGGTCTTTTGCAGTGCAGTTGTTGGTGTACAGGGAGAGAGTAGTGGGGAGAGAACACATCCCTGGGGGCACCGGTGCTTATAGTGCGGCTGTCGGATGTGATTTTGCCCATTCTGACTAGCTGTTGTCTATCTGTCAGAAAGCTGGAGATCCATTGACAGACAGAGCTAGGAACAGAGAGATGGGTCAGTTTGTACTCAAGCAATGATGGGACGATGGTGTTGAAGGCAGAACTGAAGTCCACGAAAAGAATCCTTGCGTAGTTCCCTGGTTTGTCCAGATGTTGTAGGGTATAATGCAGTCCCATGTTGACTGCATCATCCACAGACCGGTTTGCTCTATAGCAAACTGCAGAGGGTCCAGCAAAGGTCCAGTGATATCCTTCAGATATGCTAGCACCAGTCTTACGAATTACTTCATGGCCACAGATGTTAAGGCAACAGGTCTGTAGTCATTGATTCCTGTGGTCTTTGGTTTCTTCGGAATTGGGATGATGGTGAAGTGCTTAAAGCAGGATGGAACTTTGCACTGTTCCAGTGATCTGTTAAAGATCTGTGAGAAGATGGAGGCCAGCTGGTCTGCGCAGGTTCTCAGACAGGCTGGTGAAACACCGTCTTGGCCTGGCTGTGTAGAGAGATGGTTAGGGTGTCTGGTTGGCGATCTCAAAATCTACAATAGAACATATTTAGCTCGTTTGCAAGATGATTATTGCCGTCGATACTGGGGGGTGGTGTCTTGTAGTTAGTGATGTCTTTCAGGCCTTTCCACACTGATGCAGGGTCATTGGCAGAAAACTGGTTTTCCAGCTTTTTGGTATAGCTCTTCTTAGCCACACCAATCTCCTTTGTCAGTGTGTTCCTGGCCTGATTGTACAAGACCCTGTCCCCACTCCTGTAGGCATCCTCTTTGGCCTGACAAAGCTGTCTAAGTTTTGGTGTGAACCATGGTTTATCATTGTTAAATGATAATTAAGTCCTGGTAGGGATGCATAACTCCTCACAGAAACTGATGTATGATGTTACAGTCTCTGTGAGCTTGTTCAGGTCGGTGGCAGCAGCTTCAAAAACACTCCAGTCAGTGCATTCAAAACAGGCTTGTAAGACCTGCTCTGTGTCGTTGGTTCATCTCTTAACAGTCATTAATACTGGCTTAGTAGTTTTAAGTTTTTTTAACCTGAAGTTGGTAGAAGATGAACCAGGCAGTGGTCTGAGTCCTAGAGCTGCTCTGGCATCCTTTATTGTTGTGTAGCAATGGTCCAAAATATTATTGTCTCTGGTGGGGCATGTAATATGCTGTTTAAATTGTGAGTTTTTGCCTGATTAAAGTAAAAAATGTATCTGTGAGTTTTGCCTGATTAAAGTTACCAAAAATGATACAAACTGAGTCCGGGTGTTATTGTTCTGTCTCTGTGATCAGATCAGCCAGCTGTTGCAGTGCAGTACTCACGTGTGCTTGCGCTGAAATAAAAACACAGATGAGAATGAACGAGGAAAACTCCCGCGACGAGTAAAATGGCTTACAGTTAATGAAAAGCACTTCCACATCAGGACAGCACATCTTCTTTAACATAGTTACATTCGTACACCACCTTCTGTTGATGTAAAAGCATGTCCCACCACCGTGCATTTTGCCCATTCACGCCGTGTCGGGATCTGCTCTGAACAGCTGAAAGTCCATTAGGTTAAACGCGCTGTCCGGAATGGCTTCATTCAGCCAGGTTTCCATGAAACACAGAGCAGCAGAGTTTGTAAAGTCCTTGTTATTGCGTGAGAGCAGAAGTAGTTCATCCATTTTGTTAGGAAGAGAGCAAACATTCGCCAGGTGGATGCTAGGCAGCGGCGTTCTAAAGCCACACTGTCTGAGCCTGACGAGCGGACCTTTGCCAGCGCGTCTTGTAGCGTTTCCACAGTGCAGCTACTCCACCGACGACAATGTTCCGCAAAACGGCAGAGAAATTAAAAACCGGTTGGTGATTAATTGGTGTGCACTGCTGAATGTTCAGCAGTTCGTCCCTGGTATAACTGATCAGGTATGACAAACATAAAACAGGACAAACTAATAAAAACAGTGAAATAACTGGAGAGCTCCACACCGAGGCAGCCATCCGCGGCGCCATCTTGGATCTATCAAAAGGACATTAAAATAAACAAAGCAATATACAAACAATATTTCCTTTACTGTGTTGGCCTGATAACCAGCAGTATAATAATCAGGAGTATTTAATGTGTCTGCATTGAGGTCTCAACATGCTGTCTACACCTCGCAGGTTAAATTAATCAGGGAGGATCGCATGACCTCCGACTCAACACAGCCGGAAACAAGGAAATTTATAAAATAAACACACCAAAACACATTCAATGAATGAAATAAAAAATAAATAAACATAAACAAAATACAAGCTGACCGATTAGCATCAGCTACAGCCCCTCTACTTATGAGTGCCAGGGGGGTGCTCCATGGGTAGGGGGTACTGTCAGGGGTTTGCATTGTCTTGTTTGTTCTGTCTCCCTCTCATTCCTATCTGCTCATGTGGGCTTGCACACTATTGATTTTCTCACTGCAATGCTTTCATCGCCCTCGCCTGTTCTTACTCTGCTATGATTGTTGGTTAAATAGTCTTCTCTTTTCTCTAGCTCAGTGCTTGATCATTGTTCTAGTGCTGTGAGCTACTTTTGTGAAGACTTCGTCTAACCATTTCCCCAGCTGTATCAGTTCATCCTGTCTAGCTTCATCCCGTAAAGTCTCTGTATCAAAAGGAGTTTTTACTGCTCATCTCTGCTCACAGTCAATATCAATCTACTCTATGGAAAGCCCCCTGGACAGCTAGTCAACCTTGAGGTATCAGCTGCTGTTCCCTTTTGAGAAGGTATTTTTTGTTTGTTCCAGTCCCGCATTGCCCAGATGAAGGCTGGCATTCTGACTGTCTGATTTCCTCGGTTTGTTTAATAATTATTATTTCAGAAACTTGTTCCTTGCTTTTAGGTTTCCTTTTGAGCACTGACACTTTCTGATAGCAAAAACCAGAGCAGACCAAGGCATAAAGGAACTAAGCAGCTGCTTAGGGCCCCATGGCCACCAGGGGCCCCCTAAGTGTACATGAAAGAGTGCATGCATGCACAGAGCATGACTGACTGACATAACTGAAGTTGCAGCACAACAGCAAAACACTCAATTGCAAAAAAGGATATAGCTTTGTGGTGTGGATAAAACTTTTTAAAAATCAAGAAAACAACAGTAAGATTAATGGAAAATGGAAAATGAGCTGGCTAGTTCCTTAAGAAAGTTAATGTTTGATTAACATCTGCAAATAGCTTAGCAATCCTATTATAATCTAATACAACATGTTATTTAGCTAGTTTAAATTAAAATCTTGGACAGATACATTTAATTAAAAATAAGTAAATACATATAAATTCAATACAAATACAAATTCAAATATAAATAAAAATACAAACAAATATTATATATTTTTTATAAACTTGGTGATAAAAAATAATCTTCTGATTTATTAATTTGGTGCTTAAAACTGTTTAAAATGTCTTATTACAAAGCTCTGTACTACGAATCGTATTGACAGTTGGTAAATACACTGCAAAAATGCTTTCCTTATTTATAGTTCACTTGTTTCTTGTCACAGTAAGTCCAGGTTCTCCACCCACTCAAGCGCCACGAGCACCCTCACCTGAGTTCTGATCTAACAATCATCACCATCATCATTACTGCAATATAAAGACTTCACTTTCAGTTCACTCAGTGTCCGGCCTTGTCTTTAGCACTAGAAAGGACTAAACTCTAAGTACACAGTCAGTGTTGATTCTTAGCTCTGTTTACTTATCTCCCCTGTCTCCTGTGATCTCCAGTGTCTTCTATGTCTCTCCAAGTGTCGTCTCTCCTGGTTCCTTGTCTGGTCTTGATCCGGTTTGCAGTCTGTGTTTTTTGTTTCCAGTCTCCAAGTCTGCAAAGTCAAGTCTCTGGTTGATGTTCATTGATGATTATCATCTGGACTATCTGCATCTATATACTCACCTGCTTTATAATCACCTGCCATCCTTATAATAAACTGTGTTTATATTACTGACCTGAATCCTGTGTTTTCTGTGACAGAAGGCCAGACCAAAGAACAGTAAGAGGATGAACAGCACTGATCCATTCCAAACATTGATAGATTAACTCAAGCAGGTGTTACAGAATCCACAACCACCAGCACTGATCACTTCCAACATCATCAATCCCGCTTCCACACTGGCAGTCAATCCCAGTTCCATGGCCAGACCAGCGCCATACTCTGGTATGGTGGAGGAGTGCAAGGGATTCCTGTTGCAATGTTCCCTTGTGTTTAAGATGCAGTCATTATTGTATCCAAATTATTAATCTAAGATTGCTTTCATAATCTTTCTTCTATCAAGTAAAGTGCTGCGATGGATGGAGGCTTTATGGAATCAGAGAGGTGCAGCCATGCAATCAATAAAGCTGTTTATGGACCATTTTTGCATGGTGTTTACCCATACAGCTATAAAATAATCCACTGGAGAACAGTTATACCACCTGAAACAAGATACAACAAGTACAAAAATACTCTCTGAAATTTTACACTTTGACACAATCTACACTGTAAAAGCGCTATAGAAACAAAGATTCATTTAATTGATTTTAATTGAATTTCACTCATTAGCAGCCGCCAGTTTATGGGACAAATGAGCACTGATGACCAAGCTATCGAGCCCCGTCTGAGAAAGCATCTTTCTGCCTATGATGATTTCTATGGACTAGAGAATTTTATCCAGCTTCATTTGCTGTTCGTTCCGCATGCTAGCCTGTTATGCGACGTCGCCCCACTCATCCCAACAGCCCTAGAGCATCTTCGTGGAGCACAGGTCTTCACAAAGATGAATTTTAATTTTATTTTAATTTATTCATGGCTGACGGTCAAACTGCAGTTCAAAGGGCATGAACCCGGTAGAGGCCTGGGGCACATCTCTGACTCCGAAAAGTACGTACAGTAACATGAGGTCCCAGTCATGCCCATTCTCTGTGACTATTCGATGCAACATCTGTTTCAGGGTCTGGTTGAATCGTTCTACCAGTCCGTCAGTCTGGGGATGATAAACAGATATCGGAGCTGTTTTTGCTTTGGGACCACTAGCAGAAGTTTTTCCTCTCCCTGTCGTTGTCCGACACAATACAGCAGACCTTATCTGACCACAAAGTATGGGAGAGGGTGAGGCCCCGGCAGGTGCACTTCCTTGTTCACCATTCAGACTTGTGACCAGCAGTGCTTGAGTCAATCGTCTTCTCACTGTTCCAAAAGTTCCTGTTGTGTTTCTTTTCTGCAACAGATTACAAAAAGGGTTAGGATCAGAATGTTTGCACTCACCCACTTAATCGCTGTCAGTGGCCAGCATGAAAGTTGGGTGACCCCCTGTTTCCATGGTTTCACCTTGTCTTCCTTCTTTGCAGTTCGGCAGGCTGCATCGTGAAGGTGAGGAGCTGTTTGAAACCAGTATACTTCCTCCCCAGCAAGATCGGAACCAGTAGGTCCCGAACGATTCCCACTTCCACTGTCCAGGACCCTGGATCAGCCAACCCCATCACTCAGTGGTCTCTACATGAATGCAGGTGATGGGTAATGCAGGGTGGAACAATGTGCAGCTGCACTATAATTATGGAGAAGTCTGAGTCCAGGACAGCTCGTATTTATTTCCCCCCCATCTTCGCCATGTGCTGCGGGGCCCCTGGTGGAACTGAGCAATGCACAGTGCAGCCAGCCATCCATGTGCAAGCCCCTGGGGATGGCGGCTCTGTGGGCATGGGCTCGTTGATAAAGAGGGGGGCCACTGGTCTGCTTATCGGACGTAAGGTACCCTTCAACAAGCGTCCAACAAACGCTAGGGTGTTGCAGTCACTCGTTTTCCAGCATCCCGGGTGAAAGAGGCTTCTGCCAACTCTACGGCTTCCACCAACTTGGCCAAGCAGGCCAGGTTTTGCATACTCATGTGGCGTCAATACCATCTGGGTAGTGCTCGGAGCAGGCGGTTGATCACTACACGCTCAGCGACTTGGGCAGCGGTGGTGTTCCCAGAGGTGAGCTAGTCGAGATAGTTGAGTGGCTTGAGAATAGGCAGAGAGCTGCTCATCATACGTCCATTGTCAGAACTGTTGGGCTGCATTGATGGGTGATAACCCCACCCTTGCTAGGGTCTCTCTCTCTTCAAGATTAGGTAATTATAATTTTGTGGTGCTTTTAGTGAATAATACGCACTCTGAGCCTCTCCAGTGAGAAACAGTGCCAGTAGGCGGGTCCATTCCGTTATATCCCACAGCTCTCTGGCCGTGATCACTTCAAAAGTATGATGATATACTTCGATATTGTGAAGTCGTGAAGTGGCACTATGTGGGTAGTGTGTATGCATGAATTTTCACCTTAGCTGTAAACTGCAGTGAATCCAACAATATGACAATGACTTAGGAATCGTAGATCAAGGGTCTGGCTTGTCACTCAACACAGGAACATAGACACTCAAATAGAATCAGCATGCAAAAAAACTATCTGCATAAAATAATGCTTTCATTCATTCATTCATTCATTCATTCATTTTCATCTACTTTTCCGGGGCCGGGTCGCGGGGGCATAAGTCTCCTCCAGCTCCTCCAGCTCCTCCAGGGGGATTCAGAGGCGTTCCCAGGCCGCCCGAGAGACATAGTCCCTCCAGCGTGTCCTGCGTCTTCCCCGAGGCCTCCTCTCTGTGAGACATGCCTGCAACCCCTCCCTAGGTAGACATCCAGGAGGCATCCGAAACAGATGCCCGAGCCACTATAGCTGAGAGCTCTAAAAGGGTGCACCCTGCAACCCTGCGAAGGAAACTCATTTCAGCCACTTGAATCCAAGATCTTGTTCTTTTGGTCATGTCCCAAAGCTCATGACCATAGGAGAGAGTAGGAACTTAGATTAACCGGTAAATCGAGAGGTCTGCCTTTCGGCTCAGCTCCTTCTTTACCAAAACAAACCAATGCATCAACCGCATTACTGCTGCCGCTGCACCAATCCACCTGTCAATCTCACCTGTCAATCCCACCTGTCAATCAAAGTACTGTTTCTCATCCCAGCCACGTCACACTCGGCAACAAACCGCCCCAGTGCATGCTGAAGGTCCATGTTCGATGAAGCCAACAGAATAACATCGTCTGCGAATAACAGAGATGAAATCCTGTGGTTGCCGAACCGGACCCCCTCCAGCCCAAGGCTGCACTTTGAAATTCTGTCCATAAAAAATTATGAACCAGATGATAATCATGGTCTAGTTTACCACGGTCTGGACGGAAACTGCATTGTTCCTCCTGGATCTTAGGTTCAACCATTGGCCGGATCCTCCTCTCCAGTACCCTGACATAGACTTTCCCCAGAAGGCTGAGGAGTATGATTCCCCTACAGTAGGAGCAAGCCCTTCGGTCCCCATTCTTAAAAATGGGAACCACCACCCCAGTTGGCCAGTCCAGAGGTACTGTCCCCGACCTCCATGTGATATTGTACAGTCATGTCATCCAAGACAGCCCCACAATATCCAGGGGCCTAAGATACACAGGTTAAATCTCACCCACCCCCATTGTTTTGCCACCGCGGAGCTTGTGAACTACCTCAGTGACCACAGCTTGGGTGATGGGTGAGTCCACCCCTGCATCCCCAGTCTCTGCTTCCACAATGAAAGACATGTTAGTGGGGTTTGCTTCCGCAACCGCCCGGGCTGCAGCACGCTTGGCCTGTCAGTACCCATCAGCTGCCTCGGCAGTACTGTAAGCCAACCAAGCCCTGTAGGACTCCTTCTTCAGCTTGATGGCATCCCTTACCTACGGTATCCACCACCGGGTTTGTGGATTGCCACCTCAACAGGCACCACAGACCTTACGGCCACAGCAACAATGGTGTCGGAGAGCATGGACCACTCGGTCTCAATGTCTCCAGCCTCCCTCGGGATCTGGTCAAAGCTCTTCTGGAGGTGAGAGTTGAAAATCCCTCTAACTTGAGGTTCAGCCAGACGTTCCCATAGGACCCTCACAGTACATTTAGGCCTACCAGGTCTGTCCAGCTTTCCCCCTGCCAGCGGATCCAACTCACGACCAGGTGCTTGTCAGTTGACAGCTCTGCCCCTCTCTTTAACCGAGTGTCCAAGACCTACGGTCAGAGATCAGATGATACAACCACAAAGTCAATCATTAACCTCCGCCCTAGGGTGTCCTGGTGCCATGTGCACTGATCGACACCCTTATCCTCGAACATGGTGTTTGTTATGGACAAACTGTGATTTAGCACAGAAGCCCAATAACAGAACACCACTCGGATTCAGATTAGGGAGGCCGTTCCTCCCAATCACGCCTCTCCAGGTATCACTGTCATTACCCACGAGGGCATTGAAGTCTCCCAGTAGAACAACAGAGTCCTCAGTCTGAGCACTTTCCAGTACCCCTCCCAAGGACTCCAAGAAGGCCGGGTACTCTGCACTGGTGTTTAGCCCGCAGGCATAAACCACAGTGAAAGACCTTTCCCTGACTCGAAGGTGCAGGAAGGCGACCCTATCGTTCACCGAGGAAAACAAACACATGGTGGCTAAGCTGGGGAGCTATAAGCAAGCCCGCACCAGCCCACTGCCTCTCACCGTGGGCAAATCCAGAGTAGAAGGAAGTCCAGCCCTTCTCAAGAAGTTTCAGAGCCCCAGCTGTGCATGGAGGTGAGCCCGACTATCTCTAGTAGGTTCTGTTCCACCTCCCGCACAACCTTGGGCTCTTTCCCTACCAGTGAGGTGACATTCCATCCCCCAAGAGCTAGTATCTGTAATGCTTTAACAAATAATATTACATCTAATTGAGCAACACATTGTTTTTCTCACTTTTTACATATTCATGCTCATTGTATCATGCAGTCACTAAATTGAGATCAGATTAACTAATACAGTACACAAATTTACTGTACCAGTACAGATCTTCTTAAACACAAAAAATAGCTTCTTGAAAATATTATAAATCTCTGATTGTTTTATTTTGGTACTGTCCCATTTGTTTGGGACAGTATGGAAAATACAAATAAATAAAAAAATAAAGTGGTGATTTCCAAAATTTTAATGAGCCGATATGATAATGGATATTTTTAATTAGGATAAATGTGTTTCTAACTGGATCAGATGTAACCAGACTGTAATATTTTTGCACAGGGTCAATTAAACATGAAAAGAAAGAACGAGATATGAGACTTCTTTATAAAGAAGCACAAACAGGCAGATCAGGTTCAAACATACCCTACCCTTTGCACTGGATCCCACAGCAGCTCCATATCTGAGACTTGTCAGAGTCAGTGTGGTCAGGCTTCAGGTCCACCAGCAGGTCAGAGCATCTACTAGGCAATCACGTTTCAACCAATGTTAGAATTTAAGCTGAGCTTCAGGAATGTTCCCACCAAAAAAAATAAAATCCTGTCATTACTTATTTACTTACAACAAAGTGAGTAGATGATGATTATATTATTATATTTTAATATTTTGAATTATATGTTGGTAATGATTTGGGTTTTCTAAACACTATTGTGTGTGTGTGTGTGTGTGTGTGTGTGTGTGTGTGTGTGTGTG